>PVJI01000803.1:6618-223332 GCA_004026765.1 Micronycteris hirsuta | reverse complement strand
TCTCTGGTTATGTTTTGCTTGCTTTCTACTTTTGTTGGTTATGATCCGGTTAAAGGTGAGATCATATGGTATTTGTCCCTTACCGCCTGGCTTACTTCACTTAGCATAATGTTCTCCAGTTCCATCCATGCTGTTGCAAAGGGTATAAGCTCCTTCTTCCTTTCTGCTGCGTAGAATTCCATTGTGTAAATGTACCATAGTTTCTTGATCCATTCATTTGTAGATGGGTACTTAGGCTGTTTCCAGCACTTAGTTATTGTGAATTGTGCTGCTATGAACATAGGAGTGCAAAGGTTCTTTTGAATTGGTTTTTCAGGATTCTTAAGGTATAATCCCAGTAGTGGAATTGCTGGGTCGAAAGGCAGTTCCATTTTCATTTTTCTGAGGAAGTTCCATACTGTTTTCCACAGTGGCTTCAACAGTCTGCATTCCCACCAACAGTGCAGTAGGGTTCCCTTTTCTCCACATCCCCTCCAACAGTTATCTGTTGCTTTATTGATGATGGCCATTCTGACTGGTGTGAGGTGGTATCTCACTGTGGTTTTAATTTGCATCTCTCTGATGGCTAATGATGTTGAGCATCTTTTCATATGATTCTGTATGTCTTTTTTCGAGAAGTGTCTGTTCAAGTCTTTTGCCCATTTTTTAACTGGGTTTTTTGTCTTCCTGGAGTGGAGTCATATGAGTTCTTTATATATTTTGGAGATCAGACCCTTGTCTGAGGTATCATTGGCAAATATGTTTTCCCATACGGTTGGTTCTCTTTTTATTTTAATACTAGTTTCTTTAGCCCCGCAGAAGCTCTTTATTTTGATGAGGTCCCATTTGTTTATTCTTTCCTTTATGCCCCTAGCTCTAGGGGACATATCATTGAAGATGTTGCTACGTGGAATGTCTGAGATTTTCCTACCGATGTTTTCCTCTAGAACTTTTATGGTGTCACGCCTTACATTTAAGTTTTTTATCCACCTTGAATTTATCTTTGTGTATGGTGTAAGTTGGTGCTCGAGTTTCATTTTTTTGCAGGTAGCCATCCAGATTTCCCAACACCATTTGTTGAAGAGGCTATTTTTATTCCATTTTATGATTCTGCCCCCTTCGTCGAAGATTAATTGCCCGTAGAGACTCGGGTTTATTTCTGGGCTCTCTATTCTGTTCCATTGGTCTCTCTGTCTGTTTTTATGCCAGTACCAAGCTGTTTTGATTACAGTGACCTTGTAATATAGTTTGATATCAGGAATCGTGATCCCTCCTGCTTTGCTCTTCTTTCTCAAAATTGCAGCTGATATTCAGGGACGTTTATGGTTCCATATAAATTTTTGAAGTATTTGTTCTATATCCATGAAATATGTCATTGGTACTTTGATAGGGATGAATTCAGGTTTCTTATTTTGTTGAATAAGTATGTAATGAAACCCAGAGAGGTTGAGAAAAGACTCTGGTCTATTTTAATAAATGACTCACATGAAGACATTTTTAAAGAATGAGTATTTTAATCAGGCCAAGAGAAGAATGACACTCAAACTGAGTTGTTTGAAGAAAGTTTAATGAACCTTGTGGCTAGAGCTGAGGGCAACTGGAAGGGATATTGCAGATCCTCAGGCTAGTGTCAGTGGGGAAGCTTTACCAGCCTTTGACCTGAATGAGGCAGAGGAGAGAGTTAACAGAAAAAGCTGTTTGAAGAAGGCATCCCATGGGAATTGAAACTTTTGTTTGAGAGGTGCAGGCCCCCAAATTTTCCAAGTGATTATTCTATCCTTAGTTCCCATTTTCCTTCTGATCTTCTGGGTTGGCTCCCTATTGGCCAAACTCCACCAGAAGCCCAATAAGCAAGGGAGCTCATCCATGCGGTTTACACAGTGTGACTCCTGGGGCAGAGAGAGAGGGGAAAGGGGTAGAGATTGGACCTGAAAGGGCAAGGGGGAAGGTATGCAAAATGGAAAGGTTTAATACACTTTGTTCATATCACACGTTTGTGTCTATGTTACCATACATTTGCTTGAAAACTCTTATATAACAGAGAGACAATTAACCCTTATTTTAGTTTCTACTGAAATATTTTTAAGAACTTGTCTACAGATAGTAAAAATGACAGTCAATTCAAATAAAAACTTGAAATAATGTTCATCTAAGTAGTTTGCCAAAATTATTTTCTTAGTTCATTTGGATTTGGCTAAAAACAGTATAGCGCTACTTTATGGCTACTTATCACTTCCTGGGAGGAGCAGGTCAGTCATTGAAGTCCTTGTACTTTGTGGGTAGTGCAGAAAGCTGCTGTCCACGGTGAGCTCACACTGCTCACTCCGGTGCCTCTGAAAAACCGAATGGTGGGGCAGGTCCATCCAGGAGATTCTGAAGCCTTCTGGGCAGGGTTCATCTACAGAAGGACAGAGCCAGAATTATGTTCCCATAAAATGTTCCAATCTATAGAGATGGGTTACTTATAATAAGAATTTCAATTTGTTATAGACCCATGTCTAAGTCTGAGGAACAGGACAGGACATTATGTCAAAACTGAAAGCACTGTTTTCAGAAAATAGCCCCTGAGATATTAGGAACATGAAATATTGCTGCAAGAGACTAATGTCTTCAGTAAAAGAAAAAAAAAGTATTTTCCCATTTAGCTCAGAGTGCAACATTTTCTTGGGTTGCTGAGGAATGGAAAGAGCCCTGGAAGCTCTGCCACATAGGAGATGCTACCTTGTTGGTGGCCCAGGCCTCAGGGTGTGTGTGTCCCAATTCTAATGGCACCTGGGGCCAAGGGTTTTCAAACCACAGCTGGAGGCAGACACAGCATTCTAGGCCTTCTCCATGATGACTCTGCCACTGCAGTAGTGACATTGTAACATGAAAGCTCCTGCAGTGACAGGGATACGGGTGGCTGGGCACAGCAAACCAATTCACACATTTTAACACTGGTTCTCAGCAGCAGGGCCGTGGCAAGTGACCGTCACGCAATCTAGTGGTTGGTACCTGTCCAGCCAGTGACATCAGTAAAGGAGAGCTTGAGAAAAAAATACCTGGAAGATGGAACCTGGTAACTGAGAGGCCTTAAGAAACACCTTTTGGGGACTCCCAAATATACAGGTTGTGCATTTCAGGAGCCTGGAAGTCCTGGAGTAGCAAATAAGACCCAAGATGGGGAAATATTATTATTTACTAGATTGCTGTGGCTGGAGAAACACTGACTTCATAAGTATTTTAATTTTGACATTCATGTCTGCATGGCTTTGTGCTGGGCAAAAACTATTTTTATTCTTCATTACTATAGAACTCTGCTGTTTATGCAGAATTATCTGGAAGACAACTATTCACTTTTTTCTCATTTACAAATTCTTAAGTGTCCTAACATATTATTATTGTCTAGTTTAATATTTTATTGCTTATATATTTTTTTCTTTAAAAATTCTGCAGAAATCTTCAGTTTCTAAAACAAGGTATAACAGAAAACTGACAACCAATTCTCTGGACATATGTACAAAGCAGACACCGATTTTTGAAGTTTTCATTCATGTTTATGAACATTCAGGACTGTTCCTTTGAAATTAATTAAAACTTCACATCATCTTGCAGGGCTCCCTTTCCTTACCTCTTTCCCATAACTACCAGTCTCACTTCTTTGCTCTGATCAAGTGGAAATCTAGAGCGTCCACAGAAGACTTGCGGTGGTTTCTGTACTGGTAAAAATCATGAGCTTGAGGGTAATGGGGAGCAGTTGTCTGCTGGGGCCAGGTGCTGTATCAGAATGGGGAGGGTCCCTTTACTCTCTGTCTTATCCGTGCTGTTTGCGAAAACGAGAACTGATGGAGACGGAATGAACCGCAACAGTGGGACAAGGTGAAGAGCAAGAGCGTGAGCCATGGACCTTGTCCTAACCTGTGCGCTCGTCCCCCTGGAGACGAAGCCACGTCACGATCGGCTCCAGGAGGGCCCCAGGGACTCTTCCAGGCAGTGAGGAAATATGGAGGTATTTCTTTGCAGCGTTCAAAGTTTATTCTCACTGAAAGACTTTTTTAGAATTATGAAGTGATACGTTTACAGGTTCTACACCAACAAAACGGGGAAGTAATAATGCATCATGAAACTGGAAGATGGAATGTAATTAAATGTGAAGTGTTTAGAGCAGCTCCGGGCACCAACCCTTTCCTCCCTCCCCTTCCCCCTCTCCCCAAACAGTTGTTACTATTATGATTTAAGGAAATATATTTCTAGGGATGATTCCATTAAGAACCAGTCTTTTTGCAATGATATTACTGCTTTTCATAACTTGGATAAATGCCTTTTTGCTCTTTATACACATTAAATAATAGTAGCACAAAAGCTGGTAGCCATTTCCAGCAATGTTAGTCTTCTTTGTTTCGTTTCAGAGCATTTGCTGGTGATTTGTGGACATTCCCTGAAGAAGTTGCAATGTGAAAACTATGGCGTCTTATTTAAATGACTTAGTGAATTCTTCCGACACTGACTTAGAATTCTTCTAAATTACATCAGAATCCACTCTTTGTAAATGCGATTTAGGAGGCAATTCTTCTCCGATATTTGGTTGGTAATCTTCCCATGTAAAAAATAAGCTAGTTTTTTAATCTAAAGAATTGTAAAAGTGCCTCTTCCAAACTGGCACTTTGCCTTGTTCTCAGGATGTGAGTCTGTCAAGGTGAGCACGTCCACGCACTTGGGTGGACATGTGTGAATGCTATGCTTAATGACACAATCCAACCGCATCTGGATTGACACATATCATCTGTTAAAAACCAAGAAATTACCCTCCTTTTGTCCAGTTCTCTAACCCATATCTTGGATTATGGACCACACTTAGAATATGCTACTCACTATAAACTGCCTTTCTCTAATTCTTAAAGTTATTTTAATATTTTTTAGTGCCAAATATTATTTGCTGACTTAATATATTCAATCGTTTACTTCGTATTCCACATATCATTTAGCTCCCCACTGGGGATTACAAATGTCCAAGAGATGGTCCTAGTTCTCAAAGACCTTGTAGTCTCATGGGGAAGACGGACACTGAGCACATCTGTGGCAAGGTGTATAAGAGGGGGAGCAAAATAAGTGCAAAAAAGGACAGAGGTGGAATCAATTAAATGCTTTTAAAATTTAGTCTTTATCACATTTTTTCCTAGTACCATTTAGTCCTCTTATATCCCCCTTCCCCCTGGAATCAGTGGATTCTGACTGGAAAAATTTATCAGACCTTCTCTCAGAGTGTAAGCCCTTAAGTTACAGAAGAAGCAAGAGGCCTATTCCCAGGCAAGCAGATAAAAGAGTTTGTCTTGTGTGTACAGGTGGTGGTGAGACCCAGGGGCGGGCCTCCAGATGCATTTTCACAGGCAAAGCAGAAGGAATCCAACTGCTGAACGGCTTCCAAGTTGTTCCCAGACTAAGAAGAAGATCATATACAAGATGTGTGAGAATGAAGACAGTAACTTATAATAAGATACAAAAATGGGAAAATCAGATCACTTGGTTTTCTTTGGATTTTTGTAAGAAAGAATTTAAATTATCCACTTCTTGCCCACGACCAAATGTGATTCAGAAGATGATTCCCTGCCTCCTCTTCACACCACGCAATGGCTGGAGGCACACCCTCAGAAGCCTCGCAGGCCTGGGTGAGAGAAGGGAAACGGAGCAGAAGCAGGAATCAAGAAGTCTGACTCTGAACAATTTTTTACAAACCAATCATGCTTAATGTACCCAGAGAAGGCAAACATTCCCAGCATGTTTCTGCAGTTCCAAACAGGGCCTTGGATTCGCGTTCCATTTTTAGTGAAGGTATTCTGGGTGAGGCGAGGTAGCAACTTGATTCACCAAACACTCCTCTGGAAACTTGTTTTGAAATTCTTTTCTTGAAGATTAAATATCTTGGAACGAGCTGGGACGACGTTAAGACTTGTTTATAAGGTGTGTGGTATACTTTGCTCCTTGCCAAAATGCAATGTGCTTTAGGGTGGCTCGTAAATGAAGTTCATGGGAAACACCAAGGCTCTGTATCATCTTCCATATTTCTTAGGAATGAGGCACCTACTCCGTTAGCATTGGCCCTGTGAAAGCGGCCAGTTCCATGCTGCCTGTCAGTGCACTAGAAGCGATTTGATCACGGCCAAGCATGGTTCTTGGATTCCCTCAGCTGTTGAGTTGGTACCCTCTGATTAGAGGAGAAATGGCCTGAACTCCAAACGATGGGCTTCAGGAGAATGAGATGGAATGTCCCTGCAATGGTGGGCCAACCGCTAAGACGGCTCTTCATGCTCTCACCTCCTGGTACTTGTGCACCGGTGTAACCTCCCCCTCTTTTGTGAAAACTGGACCTAGTGACCTAGTTTGAAGGAATAGAACATAGCAAAAGTGCCTCCCCTCTTGCTAGCCCTAGGTTTTGCTGGCACACTCTCTCACTCTATGCTCTGTTTGCTTGCTTGCTCTGGGGAAGCAAGCTGACATATTTGGAGTTGCCCTACGGAGAGGCCCATATGGTAAGAAACTGTGGATGGTCTTTGGTCAGGAGCCAGGGGATAATTGGGGCCCTCAGTCTAAAACCTGCAAAGAACAGAATACAGTCAACGACCATGCACGTGAGTGAGCTCAAGAGCAGATCCTGTCTCGGTGGCACATTGAGATGATCGCAGCCTGTGAAAGTTCCAGAGCTGGAGGACCTGGCTAAGCCACACGGAGATGCTAGTTTCTATAAAAAAATGATCAAATAAATGTCATTGTCTCTAGCCACTAAGTATTCAGGTAATTTGTTACACAGCAATGGGTAACTATTACACCTGTTTAAATAAAGAAGTGTTAGAGCTTGGAAATGGGGACACAAAGTTTGGAAAGGAAAGAGTGTATATATCTGTGTCTATCGGAGTCACCAACCCAGAGAGAATTTTTATGACAAGTGTTCTTACATATACTGTTTACAATTGTTGCGACAACCTGGCAAGGTTCACATATTTTGGATAGACTGAGATTGCAGAAATGCAGGTAGGTAGCCCAGAATGCATAGCGAGAAGGTGACAGAGATAAGAGAGAAACCCAAGTCTCTCTTATTCGGAAGTCTTACTTCTTTCCTCTGAATTGATGAGTCATCAGAGGCAAGGGCAGGGTTGGGACTAGGGTGGCAATGAGGACCACCTGTAAGATCTGTCCAATGCTAGTTCTGTCACTTCTCCTTTCTGGAGGCCCCGCCACAGTACCACATAGTGGGGTTGGACCAGCCGGGCACTGAGCAGTTCAGTTATATTGCTTGTAGCTTGGGCCTGTGATGCAAAAATTGAAAGTGCACATTTCCACCAGGTTCTGCTTAAGATTCTGGTAGTCCTTAGCAGCCTCTCTGCTGATTAGTCAGATGATCACATGACTGCCATTCTGGCATTAGGTTGTTTTAGTTAAGTTAAAAATCAAACAGCACCCAGAGCTCCGCCATTTGCTGGACTGACGACGGTGTGACGTGTGCTGGATACTCAGCTACAGCCCTGATTGGCCAAAGGGGTCTGACTAGACAGGTAGGGAGTACGGTGGATGAGCGGAGGGTGGAGCTTTCATCTGATGGTGGCAACAAGATGATGAAAAAATAGAAGAGTGCACCACTGCCCCACACCTTAGGGGGACAGGGATGACCGTGCACACTCCTGTCATGGCTTCCAGAGCTGAGCAGGGCAACTGCAAGACAGATTAGACTCTAAGAACAGGCTGTGGTTCTGTCTTGCCAGCTCCTGGGCCAGGTCCAGGGCCTCTCCTCTAGATTCGGCCCTTTAGCTCATTAGCTCTTGTTAATAGCTTCCCCACCCCTAGCCCAAAGTGAGCTTCTCACTGCTGTTGGGATCAGCCTTGCTTCCAGAGCAGTGGCGTTTTCACCCGTATTTGTGACAGGCATCACCATTAACTGACAAGGTCCACTCCTGGACAAAATGATGGGAGAGGCTTGTTCTTCAGGTCCTTCCTGCCGCCTCACTGGGTTTGCATCGAGGGTGTTTCTAGAGCAGCACCGCCCAGTAAGGTGGCCACCGGCGATATGAGGCTGTGTAGCATTTGGAATGTGGCTAGTGAGACTGAGGAACTGAATGTGTTATTTAGTTTAATGTTAATCCATTTACATTTAAATAACCATATGTAACAGGTGGCTAATGTGTTGGCTAGCACAGATCCAGAGGCTGTCATCCTTATGTTATTCGTTTGTTAATTTATTTTCTGGATAGTATTTATAGAACATTTTGTAAGTGCCAGGACCATACTTCGCATTTTGCATTATCCACCCAATTTTCACAAAACCTGATGAAGCCCATTATGTGATTTACATTTTCCAGAGAAGAAAGTTGAATCTTGGAGAGGTGAAGAAGTGGCCTGTCTCACATCACACAGGCAGGAGACAGGATTCAAAATAGAGCTAATCTGCCTCCAGTCCTGCTTTCCTGTGCAGAAAAATGAGGCTGAGTCAGCAGGAAGGGAGGGCGGAATAAAATGGACACAAGATGATTAAAATAATAACCCTTGCTAAAATGGGTTCTTTCCTTTTATTGCTTATTGTAAACATTTTGGCCTCAGCAAATACATTGGTTTTTAAATAATCATAGTTCAACGATTTCACATCATATACCATTTCCCCCCATGATGTAGCATCTATGAAAATAATCAGTGAACTCCGAAAATGTGTACTGACAACGTGCACATTTATGCTATTGGGACATTAGATACAAGTAATACAAATGGTCATCTATTGTAGGTCTAAGGGTTTGTGATATATCTTCCAGGAGGCCTTAAAACAACCCAAAGAAGAGAGATGGTGTGAACTGAAATGGCTTCTATGTGGGCAATGTTTGCAGAACCTAAGAGGTATGTAATAAATGTTTATCGATGGCGAAGATGATGAGAATTCCATTTTCAGTCGTCTTTTCTTCTCTGTTTTTCTTAAGAAATATATGGCTCATTACAACCAAAATTCTGAAAGTCACAGGGACCCTGGCACTTTGGAGCTGCACAGTTGCAGTGTGAATGGATCTGATCACACTTGCAGAAGAAAGATAAATGAAAGTGCATGTCCTGTTAAATATGTGCTAAAATCACAGTCACTAGAATGGGCTGGAACTCTTGAATGCACTGTGTCCTCATAAGTAAGAAAATGATCAGAATCTAAAAACCAAGCAAGTCACTCAAAACAAGTCTAGCTTTTAGATCCCACTGGCTATTAAACTGTATTTCAGTCAGATCAGTGTATTTGTAAGTAAAATATGCTACTTGTAAAATATGCTATTGTATTAGCTACTAAATTTCCTGGCTATAAGAACAGAACTATAATTTATACCTTAGGATATTTCTTTTGTTTTATTCAGTAAAATTCATAGTATTGTTTGGGGATTTCACTGAATTATGATGATGGTGTTGGCGTAAACATTTTAGATTTACTTGCAAAGTGATACAAAAATTGACTCATCTCTTCCCAATATTTTCTCAGTGCAAATTTTAAGTACATGAAAGATCCAACATAAATGTTAAGGTCACTTGCAGCAAAATATAGCATGTTAGATTTATTTATTAACAACTTTTACACATAAAGATAGGCACTTCATAACATTTGGATTTTGGCAAAAGGCATAGTTTAATGTTGATATCTTAACCTTTCCATAAATGTAACTTTTTCAAGGGACTAGATTATCAAAATATATGAAAGAGAAACAGAATTTTTTCTAAACTACCGATGAATGGAATTCTACAGAACAGAATCCAAACTTCATTTTTTCCTCTTCTTTTTGTATATTTTCGTGATCAAGTTCTGAGATTTTACTTCCTGTAGAAAAAATGGAATTATTTGGCATCTAATATTTCAGTTTGAAGTGAAGAACTTGTTGCTGGTGGAACTTGATACTTTTTTTCACTGTTGGAATGACCTTTGTCATAATACACTGAGCACAGTCAGATGACTTTTAGGTGGCAGTCACAATCATTGAAGAGTTCCTGGCTTTGAGCAACTTTGAATCCCTTTGATTCTGTTTTAACTTTCAAAGTAAATAGATGAGATTGAACTATTCCAGTAGTTTTCATCTTTGGAGGCATAAAAACTTACCCTGTATGTATATAAAACATGAGCAGAACTTCTGAGGTCCACTGGACCCTGCAACCATTTGACGTAGCTGTCCCGTCTAGACTGTGTCTCTAGCAGATAGTCAGCCAGGTTCTGTCTGCAGTGTTGGTGACAGGGAGCTTCTCAAGAGCTCCAACTGCTCTTTCTCACACTGAAACTAAAGTTCCCGTGACTTCCATCCAGTGCTTCCAACTGTATAAGGCACAGAGTAGGTTCTCATGCACTTGATCAGCATTTATGGATGAAAGAAAGAATAAACGATTCTAGTTCTGACTCTTAAAGCTACATGGAATACAGAATACATGGTTTCTTTGGGTAGTCCAGGCTATTTTCCTATATCACATAAATCTTCTCTTTTCTAGAATCGGTATTGCAACATTTTCAGATATTTTATCTGTCTTCATTACTCTCCTCTGAATGTGCTTACATCAATTAGTAGATCTCTTTAAACGTGGTTCCGGTGAACCAAACATAATACTCCAGGTGGGGTCAGCTCTGAGAAGGGTTAAAAACTCTGCATCTCTTAGCCTGGACATTCCACTTGACACCTTGTTTGACCCAAAAGACTATTCCTTTCAGCAATCCTTTCCTGTCTGTTTCTGAGCAGAGGCATTTTATTCCGGGCAAGATCTGTGGTTGGCACATACTCTGTTCTGGGAGGAGAAGGGTTATTTCCTTGCGTGTCCAGGATACGGAGGGGGTGGAGACCGCTGTGCTGAAGCCGGCGGGGTTGGGGAGTAGGGAGGAGGCAGTTCTGCACAGTATTCCATCTCGTGGTTGTAACTATAGGGGGGTGGCGCCACTGAAAAAGAAAAGAAGGGCATCAGGCAGGCAGCAAATATTTGAGTGCCCTCCGTGTTGATGCTACTGCACTGGGTGCTTTGGGCGGGGACAGGACTTTTGCCTGCAAAACTCTGAGTTTTATCAGGCTGAGGGGCATACATACATAACAGGGCGAACACTATGAAAAGTGGTGCCATTGGCCAAAGTATTCAGGGTTGGTGGCTGAGGGTAAGTTTCTTGGAAAGACGGTGTTGATGGGCAGAGAGAGAAGAGTCTAGGGGGTAATTCAAGTTTGAGCAAAATAACAGAGGAGAGCATTTTTGTTCCAAGAAAAAAGTATATGGAGGGGAGAAATGGGAAAGACATCGAGGAATCGGATTGTGCTATCATTGTGGTGGGCTTTGAAAATCACATAAGCAGTGTGTGATGTACAATTATGAGAACAATTTTTGAATATGCTAATGAATATGGGGTGAATTTGGGGTGACTGAGGTGGACCACAGAAAAGGTGAGAGGATGTAAGAGTTACGGGAGGAATTTTAAGGGACTCATAGCAGTGGGGCAGGCGGGAATCGTAAGGGCCCTCAGGCAGCGGAGTGCTTAGGTAATGACTGGGTAGGTGGGGAAAGGCGTGGGGAGTGGAAAGAGGTGTTAAGTATGGGGCACCCAGTTCTGGGCTCCCATAACCCGAAAGGTCATGGAGCCGTTACAAGAATAAGAATTAGAAATAAAAGGGCAGGGGGACAAGCAGGTTTGTGAATAAGTTTGACAGATTTGGTTTTGTAAATCTTATCTGAGAAATTTTCATTTTTATTGTAATATATGCAGTGTGTTTTTAAATGATGTTTAATGCCCTTTATTATGACTGTGTGTGGATGTCTTTCATGTCGTGATCTGAGCCCCATCTCTAGGGTTGGAAGACAGATATCCCTTGAGTACACCCTGCCTTTAAGGACCCGGGCATTCTGCAACACCTGAGCAGAACCTCAGCAAGCCCTCTGATGACTTGCCAGCACTTGAATCATCATCAAGATCACAATTCTACTTGGAATGAACGTGTTTAATTGCTACTGTGAATGGAAACTAAATCATAAGACTGGTGTCATAACAATCTTAAACCCAAAGCCAAAACAAATGAAATCCCAAAAGGCCAGGCTCTGAACATTAGAATGGGAAGCAAGAACACGTGACATTTCAACATGCTTATTTCTAAGATGTCTTCTAAGACATCTAAGATTATTTACCACTAAGATTATGATAGTGTTCTGCTTGATATGCATACACAAACACTGGGCTTTATCCTATTCGCAAACACAAACCATGTTTCTTTGGAGTCCCCTTAAGTTGGCTAACTTTACCAGGAGTTTAATGATTTGAACCAGTTACTGATCCGCCTAGACTCAGGGATGTGAGGGAGCAGAATTGAGTCACTCAAGGAAAGAGGAAGATGGAGACACAGAACTAGTGGGCTTCTGTGGTCAGCAAAGGCTTTGCAAGTCTCTGGTGGTCTGAGCAGGCTGCGGGCTCCTGACAGAGGACGGGGCTCTGTAGAGGAAGCAGCAGCGATGGGTACAGCTTCTCCGTGGCTGCTGTGGACCTGTGGGGGCTGGGCTATTCCGAGCTTTGTTTTCTACACCAAAATGGAATTACTCCTGTGGAATCTAAACACACATTCCCTCTGCGGTACACTCACTCTTTTGCTTCATTACGTCTAGGAGGACCGAGAAAAACAGATTTATAATAAACTTCCTCCAAGCCCAGAAAGGCAGCCTCCAAGAAAAGTAGGAAGTTGCAGCTGGACACCCATTGTACTGTTTCTTTTAAGCATGAGGTTTTAAGTTGTTTTTATACTGAAGCCTTTCCCTGCCTCCCATGTGAGAGGCACGCCCTGCATGCTTCTACAGACTGACTGCATCATTCTCTGTCATGAAGCCGCAGCTCGTGGTTCTGCCTCGGTAACGAAGCGTGTGTGTTTTGCCATCTGCATAAAAACTGCTGGAGGACATTTCAGTGAGATTCCCCATGGTTTATACAGCTGCATGTTGAACAGGAAAATCTAACGTATGAAACAGCATTCTTTCTGTCATACAGCCTTTGGATTTTGATAAAGTGAAAGTAGAAAGCTGAGGAGCAATATTTTGAAGACTATCCATCATGAAATGAACATGGCACATCCTTCCTTGTAGCAGCTCCTGGAAGACATTTTTGAAATAATACTTGTATAACTGTGGACTGTGCTATCTTTCTTTCTTGCAGATATTAAGGTTTCACTAGGAAGTAAACTGTTCACGGTTTCAATTTTAGCATTCCGGATTAACTCTGAGAAGATTTGTTCTTCCTTAAAGGTTAAGTCATCTTTAAGAGATAGGGATACAGATGGAGATATGGTGTCTTAGAAATTCCTTCATTCCCAATATTACAATTTTCTGATTTCAGTAGAGGAAATGTGCTGTTTATCCTTAATGTCATTATAGTTGTCTACAATATTAAAAAATTTAAGGGTGCTATGAAACTCATGGAAGAAATTTAATGTTTTTTACCCACTCAGGCCAACAGTTCTAAAGCAAATGTAAAGGGAAGATGCATGGTATTATCAAAACTATACAACATTATTTTAGAGAAATTGGAAACAGAAAAATAATCCATAATGTTTTCACCACAATTTAGCAAATATTATCTTTATGCATTCTCTTCTAGTTATTTGTGTGTTTTATATCCTTGTAGTCATATAAAAAGGCATATGCTTTTAACTTTGAATTATAACATAATATTTTTCATTGTGTTATATATTCTTCATAAACATTATTATCAATAGCTGTATGTTATTCAAATAACCATTTACGTGTTTTTCCCTGGCTGGTGTAGCTCAGTGGATTGAGTGCGGGCTGGGAACCAAAGGGTCCCGGTTCGATTCCTAGTCAGGGCACATGACTAGGTTGCAGGCCAGGTCCCCAGTGAGGGCCATGTGAGAGGCAACCATACATTGCTGTTTCTCTCCCTCTCTTTCTCCCTTCCTTCCCCTCTCTCTAAAAATAAATAAATAAAATCTTTTAAAAAACCAAATAACCATTTACTTGTTTTCAGATTAACAACTTTTTATGATTATAAAAATGGAGTGACAGATATCTTTCTACACAGACGTCTTTTGAACTAGTTCTTTAGAACAAAATTCCAGGAATCAACTAACTGGCCATCACCTACTATTTTTGTCTTCCTTGTGCTTATTTTTTATCTTACAAAAGCTTCCTGCCTTCTTCCCATCTTGTAGTTCACCACATGAAGACTGTCTACTTCATGGTCTTGGTTTGTAACACCTAAATTGTAATTGTCTTCCTTAATTATTTTTGAAACACATTTAATCCTGCTTCTCAGTCCCTTTGACTTTTTAAAAAATATTGTCACATATATTTTTTAAAGATTTATTTATTTATTTATTTTTAGAGAGAGGGGAAGGGAGGGAGAAAGAGACGGAGAGAAACATCAGTGTGTGGTTGCCTTTTGTGCACCCTCAAGTGGGGACCTGGCCTGCAACCCAAGCATGTGCCCTGACTGGGAATCGAACCTGCAACCCTTTGGTTTGCAGGCTGGCACTCAATCCATTGAGCCACACCAGCCAGGGCCCCTTGACTTTTTTTGCATTCAAAAACAATTTTCTGGCCTTGGTGTAACCAATAATGCTACCGTTCTGTAAATCTAGCTACCACTCTTTATCTTTCTAGAATACACATTCTAAAGTATCTTTAACCTCACCTGGACTTTCGATTTATTGATGGCATTTAAAAATAGTAATTTAAGCTGATGTCACCTTTACTTTTGTATTCATATCTTTATTCAGCTTAGATTTATGATCCAGCAGATAAATTATTTCTGTGCATCTATCATTAACTTTCTTATCTCTTTCCCTATTGCCTGACAAGACTCTAATCCTAATTAAATGCACCATTTTAACTACCCCAGCTCTGGATCTAGGAGCTAAATGTAAGAGGATAAAAATGCACAATTATGCTAATTGATTTCACTTTAAATGAATGACCATATTCTTAAGTGTGGAGGCCATCAGCTGTGCTTGCGACTGAGCATTTCTTTAGGGATTCCAGCACCCCTCCATTTGCTGAGATTACTGTTTCATTCCTTCTGCTTAACTACAAACACCTCCTTAACCTACTTTTAGCATAAGACTTGCTTCTCTTTTCACTAAGAAGATAGGCACAATTAGAAGGCACCTTATCACCAAATCCTCCTTGGATGAGTACATGAAAGTATGTTCAGTACGTATCCAAATAAGGTTGCCCTCATTTGTTAATTCAATAATGCAAATTAAGTGTTGATTTATTAATGGAATAATTCCAAGAGATTTTAAATACTGCACACCAGTTATTTTATAGAATGTTCTTCAGCCTGGGTTTGTCAGATAACTTTTCATGCAAAGATTCCGGCTGTGAACTTCCAGCCAGAATACTACACAGGTGAAGTGTGTCATCCTCAGAGTTACACCCAGAGATGTCAGATGTCCATTTGTCTTTCCTTGATGATGTTAAGGTTTATTTCCTGGTCAAGATGGTGTTGGCTTTCTCCACTTTTACAATGAACAAGAATCTGGGAATAGGTGCTTTAAGGGCACTTGCATATTCTGCTCCTCAGCAACCTTTCCCTCCAATTTACCATTAGTTGATGATTCTTTTCCTGAACTTTTCTTATGATGGTTTTAAAATAAGGAATTTTCCAACTCCACAATTCCTTTTTACATGGCATTTTTCTGTTAGCAAGAACCTCCCCTCCTTCTCCATTGTTTGTATCTGTCTGTCTGTCTGTCTATCTATCTATCTATCTATCATCAATCAATCATCAGGGAACTAAATAATGCACTTCAGATCTCAATTTTCTTGATAGCATTAAAATCTCTTGTCTTCATTTTATTGGCATTTGATTTTTATATCTTTGCAAAACCTTTTGTTACAGTCTTTCTGTATCATCTTCTTTCAGGTGTGTATAATCCAAACCCACTTTCTAGAGAGGCGTTACTATGACCACTCTCCTTCATTTACACTGAAATTCTGGAAAGTAGTGCAAATGTAAGATCTGACAAATAATGCTTAATTTCACACAGATGGTTTTAAAAATAAATGTAATTACACAGGACACTATTGATTCTACCCAATATGGTAGGAATAAAAAACTATCTTAGAAGGTCACTGTCCAACGAAGTCTCAGAGGTGGCAGATGATCTTTTCTTGGGCATCTCCCCCCAGTGCAGAGTGATCCCGTTCACTGCCGGGCTTCCCATGAGCACTTTCACCAAGGGTTAATATAACAATGGCTGGATTATTTTCGACCCACTTCTGTGGCCTCCAGGTTATGGGACTATACAACCTGGACTATACAATAAAGATAACTTGGGTCGTTATCTCTATTATCACAAGGTTCATTAATAAATGTGAATACAAACATTTTATATTTCCACACATGAGAGATTTTGAAAAACATTCAGTTCTACTCTGACTTGTTTCCTCATCCTTTAAGTTAAAGCTTAATTAGCATCTTTGAGAAGGAAATGAGAAGTAATCAAGTACATTATGTTTTGAAGACCTCGTGTTTTTGTAGTGAAAATGTTTCTACCCTAAGGTTCATCGTGTTTCTTGCATTATTCAGTTCCCAGAACCCTGCGTTTACCAAACCTGCAGCCCGCCTCAGTGATCTGCCAGTAGTAACAGTGCCACTGTAAAGCTTTGAAAACATGTTTCCATGCATGAAATAGACACTTCAAACCCCTCAAAACACGGGACTTCACATAAAAATATTTCATATATTCTATTCTAATTTTATAAATAATATTTGAAAATACTTCAAAAATTAATTTTAACTAAACTTTTCTTGCTCAAGCAAAAGTGTGTCTGAAATGTTACTGATGGAACACTTCTCTTTGCCTTCCCTCCAGTTAATGTCTGTCTCTCTTCTGTTTTTCTCTTGGGTTATGGGTTGGCCAGGTAAAAATGAGGAGATGTGAAGAATGAGAAATAATTCCCCCATTTTTTCCATTATACCCTAACATTATTACACTAATCTCAACAATATTCTCAGCAGTTGGAGAGATTCAAAACTGTAAATTGCTTTTGCAATGAGTAAAAGCTACATACACTCCAGAGTGAAATTTAAGGTAAATTCCCTAGGTATTGATATCTAAATCAGGTCTTGTCATGAGCTGTGTTCATTCTTTCAGCCATGTCTGCTGAGGGCCTGTTAGGTGCTGGTCCTGATCACATGTGTTTGAAATTTAGTGGGGAACAAAAGACAAAAAGGACCTTGCCTCGTGGAGCTTACATTCTGGAAGGAGGAAAAAAATAATAAACAATAAATGTAACAATTAGGTAAACTATGTGGTATATTAGAAGATTAAAAACACTAGGGAAAAACGTGTAGCAGAGTAAGGAGGACTGGGCGCTGTGGGGAGGGATACACTGCAATCTTAAATAGGGTGATCAAGGCCGGCCTCATTCAGAAGATGATCTTTGGACAAAGACTTGAATCGAGTGAGGGACTCAGTATTTCAGACAAAGCCCTAAGATGGGTGTGTGCCCTGTTTGTTCATGGAACAGCCAGGAAAGTCTGACTGTAGCCAGAGCAATAAGAGGGAGGGAGGAAGGAAATGAGGTCAGAGAATTAAAAAGAGGAGCCAAACCATATACTGCTTTGATGGTCCTGGTAAAGAATCTGCCTTTTACTTTAGATGAAATGAAGAACCACTGGCCTTGACTCTTCCTCTGAGAGAGACAGGAAGCCACTGAAGAATCTGAGCAGAATAGTGACTTGACGTGACTGCCATCATGTGAGTTTCACTCTGGCTATTGTGCTGAGAATAGATCCTGGGGGCACAAGGAGGGTTCTGGGGGAGCCCTTAGGATGTTAATCACAGGGATGGAGGTGAGAGCTGATGGTGGCCCCCATCACGGAAGGAGCCGTAGACACTGTGAGAAGTAGTCAGGTACTATACATACACGTATTTTGAAGATGGAGCTGAGAAGTTTCCCAGATAGACTGCACATAGGTTTGAAGGAAAGAGAGGAGTCAAGGAAGAGTCCAAGGTTTTTAGCGGGAGCAACTGGAAGGCCAATGATGCCACCAATTGAGATGGCAAAGGCTGTAAGTGGAGGAGGACTTGGGGGGATGGTCATGTTTAGACATGTTAAATTTGGGGTATCTCTCAAAATCGATTTTGCTTACCAGGATAGGAAGTGATAGCATTGATGTGTGCGGTGCTGATGACTCCCACCCGGGGCCCGCGGTTGTTTTTCATACACATGCAGATACATATGGCGATTCCAGCAATGACCCCCATGATGAATACGATTCCAAACACGATACCGGCAATGGCTGTGCCCCTACCAAAGAAAAACAACAGTACATTTATTGAAAAGTCTCATTAGGATTCTTCAGACTTCTACATACAATTCAAGAACAATATAACAAGTGTTTCTTCACGAATGTTCTTAAGGATAATTTTTAAAAAGAGATAATTCCCTGATTTGGTTAAGTAGTCTTATGTATTGCAATGAATAAATAAGTTATAAACCTTTAGGGAATCCTCTTCCAGAACAGTAAACCTATCATTCACATTCTGGTTTTTAAAATTCATGTATTTATGCAAAACACAATTCTCCTGATATGCTATCTAAAATAATAATTTAAAAAACCATTCTGTTGTGTAAATAGCAAAGAATTTATCTACTTTCTATAAAGTATGTGTGTTTAATGAAGACAACGTGATTCATGGCAAAATATTACATTAATAGTGACATTTATTCTCATTAGAACACTTCATAAAGAAAAATAAAAAACAATATCACACAAAGGAAAGTTATTAGAATGCTATGGGATTTCTCTACAGCAATCCAAAATTCTAGAAGACAATTAGCAATGCCTTCATATTTCCGAGAAATAATGGGTTTCATGTTAGAATTCCATACCCCAGCCAAACTATCAACAAGTGCGTGCAGCATTAAGTCATTTTCAGGCATGTGAGGACTCTGAAACATTTCTCCCCCTTGTACTTTTCTTTAAGAAATCACTCAGGAATACGCTTCAGTGAACAGGGCAGCTCACCAAGAAAGAGCAAGAATGTGCCTATATCTATGTCTAGCTGCATATACTTCTGTGTATATTAAATAAGAATTATAATTTCAAATAGTTAAATTGCTACTATATATTGTTACAATTTCATGTGTAAATGCTAATTGGAGGTAGAAACACCAATCTATATCATTTCCCCAGTAAGCCTATATTACTTGTGAAAACATGCTGTAAAATTCAGGTATGCCAAAGGTGTTTACTTTGGCTTTTTTCATGCTAGTCCTTCTCTCTAATAACTTCCCTCAACATATCCACTTTCTTGAGGCTTTGTAATTAATTTATCTGTTATGCTCAGAATAATAAATTTCCCCGATTTACTGGTTCTACCCCCGTGATAGAGATGTGTCTATCTCATTACCTGTTCTTTATAATTTCCTTTCATAAAAAACTCTTAGGGTTAATTTAGGTCCCAGACTACCTGAAATAAATACTATATCTCCTAGATACTCTTAAAACTAGTCTTTTTGGTGATAAATTTATAGGAAATAGCTGTAAATAAAATATTTTGTGACATTGCTCAAGAAAAATTCTTAGAAGATGGGAGGAGTGAGCTTCCCCCCTAACCTCGGCTTCCTCACCTACTCCTCATCCTGCTTTCTGAAATATGGACATAATGGCTGAGCTCTAGTCTCATTGCCAGACCCTGAGGACAATCTGCCTAGGGACGGAGGAAGTATGAGTTCGATGGAGTGTGCATCCTTAATAGATATGGAGATGCTATAACAGCCCCGAGTTACCTATCTCTGAATTCCCTTTACATGACAGAGAAATATAAACTATTGAATTTTTTTTCATTAAAATCTGTTACTTCATTGTGTGTGTGATATGTTGCTTAACCCAATCTCACCTGATACAACACCTTTGCCAAGATTAACACGGTAAAACAAAAGGAAGTCTTTAATGTGGAAATAGCAGTCCTAAGGAACATACATATACTCTGAGGTCCCCATGAAAAGGTTCCCCCCAAAAGTGCAGCAGAACCAAGAAAGTACGAGACTACATTCAACTTCAGTTATATTGGGATCATTCTTCTTCCATCTCATGTGGCTACATTTTTATGATTTAGTGAGAGACCTTCAAGAAATCTTTACATTGTCTAGACATCAAGGAGGTATACGCAATGAGAATAAAAAATAGTCTTGAAGGTGTTGAAAATGATAGACTGGCCAGCACAATAACACTTTTCCCCACTGGAGTTCAATAGTAAGTGATCTGATTGATTAAGAATAAATTCAAGCCAAAAAGTACCCTTTGGTTGGTTTGTACTTATTTTTACTGATCAATTTTTTGAATAAGAGCACAATTCTTATATTATATTCATAAAGTGAGTTCAATGAAGTTCAAATGCATATAATAAAATAAGAGTAAAAACCAGAAATCTGAGTAAAGATTCCCTGAATTATATTACTTGATATGTTCTGTATATCAGATGGATTCCATATGTCATATATCCTGCCAGCATAGCCTCAGCATACCATAGCATACTGTCAAAGTCAGAATGCAATCATTCATACTTAATTATACATGCATGTGATTGATTTCATGCAATATTTGGAAGAGCAGTTTTGACCCACATATAAATTAGCTAAAATTTCCAGGCATGCCCTAGAGGAGTTTTATTCTTGTCACAAGGCCTGCAATTCTCAATGGCTGCCACTAGATAGCAACATTCATGACATATAGTGTGTATTGTAAATCTGTCATGTGCTAGGCCCTATTCTAGGTGACGGGATTCAAAACTGAATGATGCATGGAACCTTTAAGGATTTAAGAGCCATATATGCAAAAGGAAGCAAAGAGAGATTTGAAGGTCAAGTTTTTCTAGGCATAGAAGACCAAGACAAGAAAAGCAATTAATTTGATCATACTCAGCAGAAGAGAACAATAAAATGAATTACATTCATAATGTTGTTCTTTAAAAAAAGAGCAACAGTATGAATGTAATGAACCAAAGAGAGTAGTAATGATTTCTCAATACTTCATTGCATATACAATTTTTTGACCCAGAGGATGTTTTTGTGCAATAGAATCTGACCGACTTTTTTTGCAGGTAAGGAAACCAAATCTGCGAGAGGCTAAAATAAAGGTCTTCTAGCCAGTGTCCTGGTAAAGAGACCTCAGAGGTCCAGATCCCCACCCTGCAGCTGTTTGTATGGCCGTGGCCTGCCTCGCTCACAGTCTCCCGTCTACTCGGTAAACGTTACGGGGTCTCTTCGCTCTGCAGATGAACGGACAAAGTCTTATTGGGAAGCAGAGAAGAGGAGAGAAGGGATTCTGGAATGTCTGGGAAATTGAAGCTCTGAAACCTGATGGCCAGATTGAAGTGGGGAGGAAGTGAGAGGCAAGAGGACGGAGTGTCTTCCTTGCGGGCGGTTGTCTCTCGCTGCACGGTGGGCCGTCCATAAAAATGTGCCCAAACGAAGACGATATGACACAGGTGATCATAAGTTAGATTTAAATAGGAACAGCCACTGTGCAGAGACTTCCTTGCCTCTTTTAAAAGTAAAAAGTTCCCAATTACTGCTAGACATAATTCTCTCGTTTCTAGTGCTTTGGCACGGTTCGCCTTTTGGAAGGAACCTTGGCTGAAACTTCACACTGCGCTAATTGCCTTCACTTACAATGATTACTTTAGACAAGACTTTCTTCTCTTCCTTTCTATACCTTTTATCATATTTTGAGTGGAAAAAAAAATCACAAAGCAGTTTTTGAACAGTGCGATCAGGCATTGAAAGTCCATTTGTTGAGATTTAAGTCCTAAGAGCATATAAGACTTAAAGGATTGAATCTGATTATGAAAATGCAGAGCCCACAGAGTAAACTGCTTTCTTTTCCATTGACTCCAGCATGGAGTGTTTCAAATAAATCTGGAGGCTCACAGTGTCATTGACCTGGCTACAGAAGAACAGCTACAATATCTTTCAGACTTAGACATTTAAAAATTTAGTAAGATTCCTATAGGACTGAGGTGGATGTTGGAAGTTGTAAACCTTTCCAAATTAACTTCTGAAACCACGAACACACCACAGTGGCATAATGGACCGCTGGCAGTGAGCTCACATGCCGTCTAAACCAGTGTTTTCTCCTGCCAACTGCTCAACTGTACATTACAAGTGAGTCTGCCCACCCAAGCAACTGTGATTCTCATCCTGGACCTTCGCAGGTCCCCATCATCTGCTGAGACAAGCCTGTGATTGATCATTGTCTGCTGCGGAGATCTCTTCTGTAGGCCTGCCAATGATGTATGTGCTCAGGTCTGACATTTATTATCTACACTCGACTCTCATGGGCTTGTGGTCTCCAAGACCCAAATGCTGCTGCCTGATCACGTCTCTCCGAAGACCTTGCTCACAGCCTCAGCTCTGCCCGCCTGAGGTGGTTGATTGGAGACGTCACAGTTTGGCTTCCTTGTCGGATGTAGCCTCAAGCTCATTTTAGTGATTCTTAAAGCCATGCACAAGCAATATGTTCTCATCATCACCTCACTGTTGTTCCCTTTCACTGTAGATGGCTGCCTCTACATAGCTCCAAACAGTTCCTGGGTTTTGTGCCTTACAACTGCCCATGAGAGAAAAGCTGATTTCAACCATGTCTTTATTGTCTCATTCCAGTAGAGACAATCCCAGAGAAGGAATGGGATTGGCTCAGCTGGAATTGAGGACCCACCTCTAGATCAATCCACTTGGCCAAGGCCAGGAATACAGTGATTGGTCCAGCTTGGGTCAAATGCCTCTTTCCAGACTTGCTCTATGCAACCAAAGGGGAAAGACATGGGAGAAAGAAAGGCTGTCTATTCAGGGGCATGGGCAAGGGGCTCGGCAAACAGGACACACACTGTAACTTTGTAGAGTTGGCGTTATTAGGATTCCAGGCCCAAGTTCAAGTTTATAGATGTGAGCTAGAATTTTCAAGAATGAAGGACAAATAGAGACAAATGACCTGAAGCCTCAGATCTGTCTATTCTCCTAAATGTATAGATGGTACGATGCAATCCAAACAAGGTAACTGCAGACAAGTTTGCAGGCATGGAACTCTGAGGATTTCCAGTGGCCATCTGTTCTAGCACAGCTTATTTCAAGAAAAATCAGTTAGTCTCCAGGTTGGAGAGAATCATAAATTATGTAACACTGTACATTTTTCAGTGTCTTCTCTTGCCTAGATATTATGTTGGAAATTCAAGAAAGACAAAGACTGGGGAAGACACATGTGCACATGCATGTAACTACAATGCAAGGCATTGAGTCGAAGGGGAAAACACAGACCAGGTTCTATAAGGACAGAGGACAGCACCTAATCTGAACATGTTAGCACGTGTGCAGGCATGTCTGAGTGTATGTATGAACAGAGATCGGGAGTTTGTGAGGAGAAAGGTATGCGTGAGAGTGTATGTGAGAAAAAGAAGGTGTGAGTGTATCTGTGTATTTGGGGGGGGTGCTGGAGGATGGTTTCCTGAGGTGGTAACCCCTTCTGAATCTTAAAGGAAGGTTAGACATGAATCAAAGATATTAGAGCAGAACCACGTTTCAGATCAAATGAACAACATATAAATGCCATAGGAACGCAACACATGCATCACAATGTGTTTAAGGGTCTGTGAAAGGTTGAGAGTTGCTGAAATAGAGAAGAAGGAGATGAGGCTGGAGGATAATAAGGAGCTTTGCGGGCTGGTCAGGAAGGTCTTCAATGACACTGTAGAGAACTTGGCCTTTTTATTGGAGTATACAGAAAGCAAGTGAAAATCTGTAAGTACAGATCAGTCTAAGAGTAATGTGGGGAGTGGATTTGATGGGGATCAGACTGTCCCCAGGCAGCCCTACTGAAAGACCATTGTAACTATCTGGACAAAACATGGTGAGAGACTGAGCCTGGCAAGGGCAGAAGGGCAGAGGAAGAGGGAGTTCAGGAACATCAAACATGGAAGGTAACGTTAGCGGCGTCTTAAGGCCATTAAGTTTAAACCCCTAAAGAACTAGCATAACTCTGTGCTATCCCCGGTCACCCAAAGCTATTTTCACTCCCAGTACTTAAAAGTCATTGAACCTGGAGGCAGCCTATTCCATCACCGAGCTGTACCCTGCGAGCGTGTGGCACTGCAGTATGCTTCAGTTCCCCAGGTCTCCTGTCTCTCCCAAAGTGGGGCTCCGCAGAGGGAAAGCTCTGACCTTCTCCAGGAAAGAAGGGAAGTGTCAGGTCCAGAAGGGGTCACAGAGAGGGCAGAAGATAAACTTTGTTAGCTTCTTGCTCGTTGTAAGCTTGTTGTTTACTGACCTGATTTTAACCAAGTATGTTTTCCAAAGTGGATGTTTATAAAAGACATATGCACTCTTTAATATTGTGCTGCATAAACTTTTAGCATAATGTGCATATATAAATAGGAGGTTTGCTTTATTTGAATAATCAATGAACTCTTAATTGTCCTTCTCTGAAGCTTGTGTTCCTAAACTCCTGGAAAACATAAATGAAAAACAATAGTCTCTGAGTTATTCTTAGATTGCTGCATGCAGTCTGATTTTCCAATCCAGGTCTTTATGCAGTTAACATCTAATTGGATCAGAGAATGCCTGAGGTCCCCTCCAGCTTCTCAGTACCACAACTAATTAGCAGAAATCCCACTTTAATAGTACAGCTATTCCAGGTCAAGAAAAGAAAGTGAAGCAAAGGTGGGAATCTCAGCCTAATGAAGATACAAAAAAAGATTAGAAGAGTTTGAAATTTCTGTGTGATAATTAATTACAGTCCAACAAGAACAAAGTTCTATGAATATTGGCTAATTGTAATTTAAACTACATTTATTCACACAGATCTCTCTCCCAACATCACCCCCAATTCTGAGGTAGAAAGAGCTAATGCTTTTCAATATTCTTTATCTCATTTATTGCAATTTATAGCAACAATCACAAGTCTGTGGAGATGTAATAATCCTCGAGGTAACATTGAATATTTTATCTAAGTAATTATAATTGCATGTACTGATTAATATCATCTAGCCAGCTCTTAATTAATTATTTCTACTTTCAAAGAAATAGTTTTGTCTTGAAGATCATGGCAAAAATGGTTATATAGTGACACAGTAGTTGGTTTAGAAGATATCAAATATAATTTTTTAAAAGCATAAATGATTCAAAAATTGGATTGATTTTGGGCATTTTTAGGAGCAGTGCTTGAAGGTGGCACTGTATTCTTTGAAATTCTGATGGGCCAGGGAATGGGGTTCCTCACTCTTACTGCCATGATACCCAGGGAGGGGGTAGAATTTTGGCCAGGTTTGAACCATCAGAGTGGGGTGATTCAGGGTGCGGTATCCATCACTCCGGGGTAGTCTCTTTTTGTGTATCTCAGAAGACAGGCAAACTTCACTATGTTCCATCTATTAGGACAGATAAAATGAAGGAGAACTGGACCAGGAAATAACAATTTTCCTACTGGGGAGAAAAAAAAATTACCTAATATAAGTTGTGTAGCATGGCAGAATAAAGCAAACTGTAGTTATTCAAGTAATTATCTTGCCAGTGTAGTTAAGCAAAATAGCAAATTATATTGTGGGTGAACACTACAGAGTAAAGATTTTTCTCATCAAATAAATTCATATTGGGAAGACAGAGGCAAATCCAACAAGGAGAACATAGCAACAGGGAACTGGGGAGTGCCAATCTTTAATGCATGGATTCTCCTCTGGCAGGAGAGTGCAGGCAGCAGAGTTGTGGCAGAGACAGCAAGAGCCAGATGCTCTTTGGCATTTCCCAGCTTCTCATGCATCTTGGAGGGAGTGGGCTGTGTGAGGAATTCTCCTCAACAGAACATTAAAGGAAGTGATGCATCGCTTCCTCTCAAGGTCAGTGAGGACTTGGTGTTTCTTCCTTGCCTCCTTTTACAGTCCCAGCCTGTCTGTGGTACTGGAACTGAAAAATTCTGGGATGGTGAGCCTACAGTATGGAAGGAGATGGAGTCTCTGAGTCATAGCTTGAGAGAGAGACGCTCAGCTAAGGTGATCAAAAATAATATGGTATTGGGCTTAGCCGCTGAGATTTCAGGGTTTATCTGTTTCTGCAGAACAGCCTAAGTATCCTGAAGTATGGGTGCTGTGATTCAGAGGACAGGGTGTGGGTTTAACACGACAAAGTTTAAATCTAGTTTTCACCACCAGGGAGCTCTGTGACTTGACATCTATGAACTTCAGTTTGAGGGGGCAAGAATCTTGCTTCCAGAATGAGACTTCATAAAAAGAGTTTCAACTCAGGAAACAAAATGGAAGTCCAGGCATGGGCCTTGGAAATGCTATCCTCCCAGACAGATGTAATTCTAGGGATTCAAGTATGACTGTCAGGCTTCCTGAGCTACACAGATAAATTGGGACCCACAGTGCACCTGGTCTGGTCAAGAATATGAGAGCCAGTCCCATCATGCCTCATAGCAAAGGCTGTGGCCCTCAACTCTGGTTTCACATTAGATTTCAATTAAATCACACACACACATACACACTAACACTGATGCCTAAGCCCTAATCCAAATTCACTAAATCAAATCTCAGGAGATGAGATCCAGATGTTATATTTTTAAAGCTACCTCGGTAGTCCTAATCTAGAGCCAGAGTCGAGAATCAATGAGTTGCAGTTACAAAGAGGTCTAGAGCTGAAGGACAGAGACCAAGGGGAAAGAAACATAAGGTGGATTCTCACATGTGGAATTGGACAAAAAGGTGGTTTTAGCAGCAATTGCTCAACAAAGTGGAGGTAGTAATTTAAGCCAAAACATTTCTGTTTAGGGAGATAAGGTAGAATATTGTTATGGATAATACCATTTTATCTTTTCACTCTTCATTTTATTTCATATTTTCAGTTTACTGTATGCATTTAAAATATTGAAAAAAATGATGGGTGTACAAAATGAATTTCCAACATAGATAAATATTTCTGATTGGTAATATACAAAACTAGGAAAACATTAACAAAATGTTACAGAAACACAGAATCTGAATAACTGCTTGCAATGTTTTCTGCTCATAGATCATCATTAAAAGATACGTTTGGCTCTCTGAAAGTAGGCAGATCAGACTAGTGCTTTCCAAATGGGGAGAAAACTTAATCCAGGAACTTAGAATTTCCAGGTTGGTTCAGACCCATTATTTATCCAGTGCGCTGTTCTGTTGCTACCTAACCCACATCCAGTGATGAAGATCAATTTTCTAGCAGATGTCAGTCAATTTTAGTGGAAACGTATACCTTAAGTTCCTTTAGTCATTTATAACTATTACTCAAATTTCCCCTAAGCAGCTTTTGAACTTCTAAGCTCCAGTGGGATGACAAACTTGAAAATATCTGCCAGTAATGAAAGGTACTTATTGGACAGTAACATATTAATTTCTTGGCTTTGATGATATAGAAATATCACTAAAGAGTACTCAATTCATTTACACTAAGTTGCATTGATGCCAAAGAATTTTATTTTTCTTCTTTATTTGGAATCAAAGTCAACAGTCTTAATAATTTTTTAAAATTAAAAAATATGTTTATTGATTTCAGAGAAGGGGAGAAAGAGAGAGAGAGACAGGTAGACATCAATATGAGAGAGAAACAGCAACTGGTTTCCTCCCAAACATGCCCCAGCCAGAAATCGAACCAGCCACCTGGCGTGGGCCCTGACTGGAATTGAACCCCCAACATTTTGGTGTACAGGATGGCGCTCTAATCAACTGAGCCACACTGGCCAGGGCCACAGTATTAATATACTAACATTTTTGTCAGTCCTTAAAATATTCACATATTTGCTCAGCTTTAATTTGCAAATGAGCCCTTTTCTACCTATGTACCTTCATCGAGAAATCCAAAACGTAAAAATTCCAGAGGACAGCCCCTAGAATTTATTTTATGTAAACAATTTGGGATTATATCCATCAATTCACTAGCTGGTGACTTCAAAGACTGTTTCATCCATCTGCTATCACTCAAATTACAGATTGTAAAATAAACCCTTTAACAAAAACTTAATTTTCTTTAATTTTTTTTAAAGGTCATTTTTAAAAAGCAAATCAGCTAGCATGCCTACAGAGAAAAATGGTCATAGAGCCTTTTGGCTCTAGGCTACAAATCCTGACCTCTCTTTTCCCATCTGCTTTTAGGGGATAGTTTCTTCTTATATTAGTCCCTAAGGGAAGTTCTAGTACCATATGGGACTAAGAAATATAATTCGGTCTTTTACTATTTTAAGTTCAAGTTATTAAAATGCCATGGACTCCGTGTCGTGTGGCTCATGTCACGTGATCAACCCGAGAAGGAGTCGAACATACTGCTTCTGACAAAAATATTGTGATCGTGTAAAACTAAAAATTGCTTTTGGGGCGGTAAATGTTCTGTTTTAAAATGCCTAAGAAGCACACACATTCTTTTCCACAATGAAAGATAAGCGAAACATGGTTCTTTCAGGAGGCCCACGTGCAAATACCGATTTTTATGCTCTCCACTGAATAAAAAAGTCAATTAAATCTCAAATTGAATTCCCATAGGTCATCTGTGCTATATGGTTTCACTTGATTTGAAATTCTAAGCAGCTAAACTTGAGATCACCTTTACAACATCTCCATCTTTTGCATTTGATCAATTCTCAAAAAAAAAAAAAATGAGGAACAGAGCTCTTCATATATTTGTCAACTGTGGATGACGCACCGATGCGGGTGTTTGTCTAGAAGCTGCAGATATGACCTATGACCGTGACCCAGGAGGTGTCTCCTATGAATGGCACCAGGGAAAGAAGACAGACAACACAATATCAAGGAATGTTAAAGAAATGGTAATTAAAATGAGCTTTGAAAGACTAGTCAAGGAAGGAAGAAAAAGTATTTAGGAAGAAAAAAAAAAGTCCATGAGAGAGTGAAAGAGAGAGTAGCACAAATATTAAGAGAAAAAAGTTCAGTACAGTAAGTACTGTAAATAGTTTTGATGGCAGGAAGATGTTTGACTAATGATTCCAGATGAGTTCGGAAAGCTAAGCTGGGATGGGCTCACAAAGGGCCTTGAAAACCAGGTCCAGTCAAGGCACACGCATAAGGACAATGGGGGAGGGGCAGGGTTGAACGTGGGAGGGGCGGGCAGGGCAGGGGAGAGCATAGGGAAAAGTGGGTACAACTGTAATTGAACAACTATAAAAAATTTAAAAAGAAAACCGCGGTAAAGGGGCGGCTGTGCAGCGGAGAGGTCGGTGGTAGGAGTAGAGTTCTGTTCCAGGAGGATTTCAGTGGAGAAACAAATAGTCTGCGAGAGGCAAGAACGCAGACACAGGGCCACCAACTGGGAGTTTGCAAAGGAGGTGAGGAAAGGCACTGGCAAGTCTAGTGGGTGGAATGGTGGTCTTCAAAATTATGTCCATGTTTAATTCCCAGAACCTGTGAATGTTACCTTATTTGGAAAGATTCTTTGCAGATGTCATTAATTTTAGAATCTTGAGATCAAGAGGTCAGCAGGGACCCTTGGCTGGTTCTAAATCCAATGACAAGTACCTTTACAAGAGATGCACAAGAGAGATTTGACAAACAGAAGAATCTGACCACGGAGCCAGAGGGCCAAGCCAGCGAAGCAATGTCAGTAGCCACCAGAAAGGAAGAGGCAAGAAAAGATTCTGCCCTGGATGCCCCAGAGGGAGCCCGGGCCCACAGACACTTTGATCCCCTGATTTCAGACTTCTGGCCTCCAGGACTGTGAGAACAAATTTCTATTGTTTGAAGATACAGTTTTTGGTAATTAGTTGTGCCTGCCAGAGGAAACTAATATGTCAAGGCTAGAGAAAGATACCGGGGGAGGGAGACAGCACAGTGGATTTGGGACACTGCAAAGTCCAATGGAGCAGAATTGAAGGAACACTTATGCGTGAGGCTGGGAATAATGGGGGACAGACAAGCAGGGGGATTTATTAGTGTAAAACTACTGTGTTTGAAAGCACAAAATATCATTGAACAGATCAAAATGGAAGGAGGAAGGCTCTATGGCAGGGCAGACGGGGAGGGGGCAAGAGCTGGGTCTAGGGAATTTATAACCCCATCCAAATATAGGGCGGTGTCTTAGTCAGCTTGGTCTACCGTAACAAATGCCACAGATCGGGTCATGTAAACCACAGACGTTTATTTTCTCACAGTTTTGGAGGCTGGGAAGTTGGAGATCCAGGTGCTGGCAGATACAGCTCTTGGTGAGAACCTCCTTTCTGTGCTGCAGGTGACTGTCTGTCTCCTCACTGTATCCTTTCACAGCAGAAAGAGAAAGCTCGGGTGCTAAACATAGTATGCATGAGTGATGGTGTGATTATTAAACGATGCAGAACCTTTGAAAGCACATACAGGCTCCATGTGTTCTCCCTAGCCAAGACAGTCTGTAACAAGATGAATTATGAAGGACCTAGGATCGAGAGTTAGAATTGAAACAGCGTTTCCACTCTGCCCACCCAGGCTCTCTCATCCCCCTTGGTTCGCCACTTTATCTTTTGGTCTCATTTTCTTTATCAGTGCAGTGGAGAAAAGGGGTCCCAATTTCATTTTGTTTTCTTGATAGAAGGATTCCCCGCAGTTAGACTGAGTGAAAATCTGATCAGCCATGCCCACTCATGAACTTCTCAGAAGGGTTGTAAGGATAAATGATGTCTGCAAATGTAGTGAAGATGAAGAATACACCATGAGAGATGATGAGAAATATTGAGGGTGCCAACAAATAAGGGTATTTTCATGAATGTGGAAAAAAACATACAGCAAGGGTCTTGGCTTGCTTGCCCGAGTACCTCAATGCCTTAAGGGAGAAAGGAATATGCATAATATCTGAGCAGAAAAATAAAAGTAATAACAAAGCCAGACAATTCAAGACCACAAACACATTAATAATGAAATATTCTTTGTACCCTGAAAAATCCAGCTTATTTTAAAAAATAAAGCACTGATTTATGCACCCAGGATGTAATGAAATCAAACCATCTGCCTTGGAAATTTAGAATAATCTACAGAGGAAGGCAAAGGACTGAAGAGAGACAGAGAGAGATGTTCAGAAGGCAAATAGGTCAAGGATACTTTCCTTCCCCAATCAAAATGCAACATGGACAGCATTCATTGGCTATGTATAAATTCGATGTGTTTACTTGTCTTTCAAAAAGAGATTAAATGGAGATGTGAATGTTGTCTGCTATCAGAGTTAGTTAGAGAGCAGATGAGAATGCATAGCAAGTTTGACAAAAAGTAAGTTACATTTATAGAGCAATAAGAGAAGGATAAGTTAATTATGAATTTATGCATTTTAAAAGAAAGTTAAAGACACAATGTGCTTCTTATACATTCATTATTTCAGGCTGTAAACCCTCTAGCAAATAGAGAATAGTTAAATTATTTTGGCCCTTACAGTTTCTCTTGATCTGTGCACCTTACCAGGAGTAGGTATTACAGTGTCTGTCTTTTTTGTAAAGGCCACCTGTTCCTTGTCTTTGTGAGACAGGTGTCCTAAGTCTATTTATAATATATTTACCTCCAAATGCATTTTCTTTTTCATCCTCATTGTCTCTATGTTGTAATATACCCATGAGCTGTAGCTAATGTTAAAGCTAAGACATTTTATTTAAATTCTCTTATCTTTAATACCACAATTGGAACACGTGGTGCTCTGCTTCTGTAGATGCATATTTTTGAGGATGAATTTTTTGTTTTTGTTCCTTATTTACAAGTGCAAGTTTGTTTTTGTGTGAATGTTTACATTCTGCTCTATAGATGTAGTCAAAAGTGTCTGTTTTATACTTGATTCTCGAGGTATGTGGGACAAGAAAAATAAATGTGGGTGGAAAGTTCATTACAAGTTTGACATTCTTTTTCCCACAGGATTCAATTTTAGAGTTGCACTGGAATAAAAAAAAAAAGTCAATCTATGATGTTAACTCTAATCTCAGTAGGGTAATTTAGAATCTATTATAGTAGAGAGAATATCTGGGGACCTCATTTATTTAGGATACTAGTGAGATAATTTGCAGTCTCTTCTTGAGTGGGTCTGCTGCCCTTAACCACTTATTTCATTCTTTAAAAAACAAAAAAGTAATTTGAGGTATATGATCAAAATTAAATCAAAATTACATTTTAAGAGTACATTACTGAGCATCACGTTTTATTGATTAAAAATTCAAATATTATTTTAAAAGTCCTGAATACATAATTAAAAATAGCATGGTCTAATTTGAGAAATGAATTATAGATTAAATGGTTTTTTTTAATTCCTCTCTCCAAGATACTAGAATGTTCTCATATATATATATCAAACATGTCTACATTTCTTCTAAATTCTTGCTTTTTTCAAACTCAGTATTTCATCTCATTTCTGTTCTCTTTTGTGTCCTTCACAGTATCTATCTGCCTAGAATCTTGTTGCTTGGAGACCACTCTTGAACAACATCCACTGGCACGGCCTCTTGGAGATTTAAGACATCTAATGAGGAGCTGACAGGAAATCATCAGCTTGTCTCAAGCAGGTAACATTTTCTAAAATCCACAATAAAACACTTGTCTGCATATTACCTATTCAGCTAATTATAACCACTCCAGTATAACATGCAGAGGAGAGAAAATGTGTTTGGAAAAATCTGAATTTTACAACTCCATGCAAATAGGAGGTAAGACAAAAATGAACATCTGTACTTAAAAAAAAATAAAAGACTCATTTAGGTCTCCCCACATTGCTTATTTATCATAATTTGTAAAACATTCTAAAGACTCTATTATCTGTATTTTAGCTCCGTTGTGTGTTAACATTCTCTTTACCCCAAAAGAGTTCTGAAGCAACAAATTTAATGAAATGGTATAAGGACAGCTGTGAAAAAAGTCAACAATAAAGGAGAGAAAACACAGTTATAAGAACTTCATATCATGAAAGAAACAGTCAACAGTCAACATGAAAAGGCAACTGATGGAGTCAGAGGAAATCATTGCAAATTATATATCTATCTCATAAGGGGTTAGCATCCAAAATTTATAAAGAACCCATGTAACTCATTAGCAAAACCCCAAATAATCTAATTAAAAATAGGCAAAAAGCCTTAATAAACATTTTTTTTCCAAAGAGAATAATCAATGGTTAAGGGGTACATGAAATGCGCTGGTCACTGATCATTAGAAAAATGCAAGTCAAAGCCACAATGAGATATCATCTCACATTTGTTAGAATGGCTCGCATCAAAATAACAAGGTAACACATGCTGGCAAGGATGTATAGAAAAGGGATTCCTCATACACTGTTGGTGGGATTGCAAATTGGAACAGCCCCTGTGAAAAACAGTATGAGGATCCTCAAAAAATTAAATAAAAGTATAACCAGCATTCCAGTAATTCCACTTTTGGGTATTTATCTGAGGACATGGCATCTGCACCCCTTTGTTTACTGTAGTATTATTCAGAATAGCCATGGAAACAACCTAAGATGAATGGTTTATAGAGAAAGAAGTATTCCACACATGTAGGAATACTCTTCAGCCTTAAAGAGAAGGAAATCCTGTCATTTGCAAGAACATGGATGGAACTTGAGGGCATTATGCAAGGGAAATAAGTCAGACAGAGAGAGACAAATCATGTAGAATGTCAATTGTATGTGAAATTTAAAATACCCCATAAAATCACAGAAAAAAAGATCAGCTTGGTGGTTACCAGGGCCAGGGGAGGGGGTGCGGTGAGGGAATTGGGTGAAGGTGGGCAGAAGGCACAAAGTCCCAGTGACGTGATGACTAGGGACGAAGAATGCAATGTACAACATGGTGCCTGGAGTTAACACTGCTGTTTATCTGCATCTGAAAGTTGCTAAGGGATAAATCCTTAAAGTTCTCATCACAAGGAAAACATTTTTTTGGTAATTATATGAGGTAATGGATGTTAACTACACTTATTGCAATAATCCTTTGCAATATTTATGGGTACCGAATCATTATGTTACACAACTTGAAAATATCAAGATTTGGGATGCTTTCTAAGGAATGACAATGTAATAGTAATTTTGGAATACAATAAAGTAATACAGAGTAAAAATAAATAAATACCATATCAACTTGGGACATTCTGAGTAGGTTTAAGGGTCTAGCGCATCTTAATGATATCCAAAGATCAAAAACAGGTTAATATATGGTAGAAGGTGTACTCTGTTTAAGAAGTTAGTAAGTATTCAGGCTATATTGTTTATTTTTGAAAGATAGTGAAAACATTTGTAAATGTTTATACTTAAAAGAAAAAATTCTATAAGCTGGAAAATTTAAGGGAATAAAAACATACTTCAGAGACGAAATTACATAGAAAACATGGCCCTTCTTTAATAAACTTTAACGGGTTTTGATGCTAATAATTACACCTTGTTTTTCATATGGTACTTCATGGTCACCAAATATGGTATGAGTTATATTATTTAGAATTAATATTACTTTCCAAATAGTTTATCCCCAAGCCCATAAAAACTACGAAAAGATTGACTTGCAAATACGGATATGCTTCTGCACAAGAATTTGGAGACTGCTGGGAGGTGGTACAATTCAGAGAGCTTAAGATTGTGATTTGATAACAGACAGATCTAAATTTCTGCCACATTTCACCATGTGACTGTATCTTGGCTACTAAACCTCACTAAAATTCATTTGGGAGGAGTAAAAAGGGGCACGTTGATGGTACTTCATTCGTGAGGTTGTCTTGAGAAACAAATGAGTATGTCTTTAACCAGAGTGCTAGAACACTGTAAGTGCTTAATAAACATGAGCTATTATCACTCTCGTTAAGTAGCCCAATGTGATCATAAAGTTGTGAGACTGAGTTTGAGGGTAGTTATAGAGCTGCATAGCCAATCATAAACAGCTGTTTAAAAAGTGAAAGGAAATGATTGTCTACATAATCCCATACAAAGAGCACACTCAGAAGAAACTAGGTTAATATAAGAAAACAAAAGAAAAGGTTTTTAATGATTTTCATAGGTGTGAGAGAAGAAACAAAGTTAAGGTTATCGATATATTAAGGGACTATTCATTCTCGGGAGAAGTATAAAATCAAGGTTCTGGCCAGTTGTACTCCCCCTCTGCTTTGTTTACTCTTTGTTGAGGTTGAAAGTAACTGAATTCTATGATTTTATTTACATGCCACGTAACCGCCACCCACCAACACATACGACTGACGCAGCATGGCAGTAAGCCTTCATGTACCTGTTCGCAGTCAATACGTGCTCTGCCCCCAGAGATGATCACTATTCTGTTGATGGTAGGGGGCTTCAGATTCCCTTTCTAATAGGACCGGTACGACATTTAAAGACCTCATTCTCCTCCTTAGAGAGGTCTGACTCCTAATCTTGATTTTACTCTGCGGGTCGTCTACGTCACCTGGCCTGGAACCCACAGTCATCTGGTCGTCAAGAGGCCCCTAATGTGAATTGTCTGTGCTATGCTGAGTGTTCTCCAGACATAAGGGTTTATGCACTATGACCTTTTGACATTTAGGGGGCTTTCCCTCTGCTATTATAATAATGATGTTTCACTACATTTTTTTTTTGATTCACGAACTACCTAAAAAATTATTTTCACTGCCTGGTAAGTCAGGCAGTGAAAGACAAATACCATATGATCTCACGTATAACTGGAACCTAATCAACAAAACAAATAAACAAGCAACATATAAACAGAGACATTGAAATTAAGAACAAACTGATAGTAACCATAGGGGAGGTGGGAGGGATAATTGGGGGAAAGGGGTGAAGGGTTTTCAGGAACATCTATAAAGAACACATGTATAAAACCAAAGGAGGGTAGGATCGAGGGTGGGAGGTGGGAATGGCTGGGGTTGGGGGAGTAGTAGGGGGAAAATGGAGACAACTGTACTTGAACAACAATAAAAAAAGTGTACAAAATTTAAAAAATTTATTTTCACAACCATTATTGTATTGTGTTTTCTAAAACATCCTGGGCCAGAGCTAAGTAAGGAGACAGAGAAAATGACCTTTAAAAAGAGCTGAAGCTGAACTACCTGAAAAGCAGCTCCATTCTCAAACCCAACTTTCCATGAGTATTTTTTTTTAAGATTTTCTTTATTTATTTTTAGAGAGAAGAGAAGGGAGGGAGAAAGAGCAATGTATGGTTGCCTCTCACATGGCCCTCACTGGGGACCCGGCCTGCAACCCAGGCATGTGCCCTGACTGGGAATCGGACCGGGACCCTCTGGTTCCCAGCCCGCGCTCAATCCACTGAGCTACACCAGCTGGGGCTCCACGAGTATTTTTAATAGTTTCAATTGTTTTTTCTCCTCCACTTCAAGTTAAATTTATATATTTTATTTTATTTTTCAATTAAACTTTATACTCAATATTATTTTCTATTAGTTTCAGGTGTACAGCATAGTGGTTAGATAATCATATACTTTACAAAGTGTTCCCCCAATATTTTTCAAAATAAAAGTTTGAAAGGATATATGCACCTCTATGTTTACTGCAGTGTTATTTACAATAGCCAAGATATGGAAGCAGGCCAAGTGCCTACCAATAGAAAAGTGGATGACAAAGCTGTGGTACGTGTATATGAGGTCTGTCCAGAGTTATCCAGTCATGAATATGAAAAATAGAGATATTTATCGAAGAAGATACAAGAAACATCGTACATAGGACAATGATGCCTTAATTCCCTTTAAAAGAGGCACCTTGAGATCTCACACAGTTCTATCAGTTGCCATCAGCTGCCCTGTCATATTCTCCTGAATCTCATCAATAGTCTGAAATCTTTCCCTTTCAAAGGTGATTTTAGTTTTGGGAAAATACAGAAGCACAGGACACCAAATCTGGGCTGTAGGAGGGTTCAGTTACCTGGGTGATTTGATGCTTAGCCAAAAAACTCTGTGTGACTTGTCATGCACAAGCAGGCGCATTGTCCTGATGAAATTGCCAATCACCAGTTGTCCATAGCTGCAGGCTTCTGAATCATCCAAATAGTTTCCACAGAGGAATGTTCAAGCTTAATGCAAAATTTGATGCAGACTCATTGCTCTACTCGTTCAGTCATTTTGACTGTGATGGCCACACAGTACACACGCTCACTCAAAAGCATCTACCGCCTCCACGGACTAGTACAGTGAAGTCATCATTGTTCATGCATGTGCATTCCAGTCCACTCTCCTTGACTACCAGGTTACATTGATGTCACACAAACCAACCGTTCTCATTACACTAGCAATGGCTGGACTTTTTCTCGACAGACCTCATACAATAGAATACTACTCAGCCATAAAGAAGAATGAAATCTTACCATTTGCTATAGCATGAATGGACCTAGAGAGTATTATGCTAAGTTAAATAAATCAATCAGAGAGAGAGAGAAATACCATATTATTTCACTTATATGTAGAATCTAAAGAACAGTATGAACAAACAAACAAAACAGAAACAGATGTACAGATCCCCAAAGACTTTTTTGGTTCCTCTTTCAGAGGTAAATCATGACGTAACAGGTGGATGAGCTCGGTGGTTTTAGTCTGGAGAAGCTCCCCATGTGTCTTTAAAGTCAGAGTCACCTGTGCCCCAGGTCTTACACCTTGCACACCTTACCCAGGTGCCCATGCTGTGAGTCCTTTCATTCTAGGGAAGAAAAACAGGCTCCAAAACCGCATGGTCTCTGTATCCTCCTTACCCAGTCTAGTGGAGTGCCCATTTGTTAAAACAACCCCGGCCCTTCATTTGGGCACTTGACCACTGCAAACTTTACAAACAAAGCACACAATCAACAGAGGATCTTGAGGTTTATAGTTGATTGCAGAGAAACCAGAATCATTCCCATTATCATCCTTTTGATAACAGTACAAGTGAGCTCTGAGCTTGCATTTTTCCACTGGCTGCACAAAAATGCAAAGAGTATAATAATGCAACCTGGGGAAAAAATCAAATAGTAGCTATGAAAACCTCCAGCCAATGGGTTTCTGTGATTTTTCACTTGACTATTCTGAAGGGTTCATTTTACTTTTGACTCTAAAATTCTCAATTTTGACATGAGACATATGACTCAGTTCTTGCAGTACCAATCCTGTAAAAACAGATGAGTCAGCCACCAGTTATAACAGCATATCATTGCAGCTCTCAGCCAAACAAGCCTTATGCTGTCTAGAGAGGGGTTTCAAGTTGATGAGGCAGATCCAGCAATGTCCCAACTCAGAACATATGCTATCCTGTAGTAGAAAAAAGAACCAGATATAAATACTAAACAACGTCGCATTCTCAAAATGTAAACCCTTACAAAAGAATCAGACATCTATCTTTACTTTCCCTGTTATTTGATTACTAGTTTTAGAAGAGCTGCTCCCTTAAATGAAATCTATTTCTACCTGACTTTCAGAATTCAGATCCCCATAGGAACCAAGAAACCAGAAGCTGATTTTTCTCAACGGGTTTCCCTTTCAAAACCAAAGCATACAGTGCACAAGAAAATGAGGTCAGCCCTAAGAAGAATGGTGATCATCTAATACCAACGGCTGCAAGCCAAAAAAGAATTACGGAGATAAATCAATCTGGAGCAATAAAATGCCCCTCTCAAAACCTGAGTGAGAACAAGTTCAACCCAAACGTACTGTTTATTTTCAAGTTTTCCAACCCACTGTGAAAGAAATGAGTACCTTTTCCCCTATGAAGGATATGACTACACAAAGCCACTTTTTACCCAGTGAGCATCACAGGATGGCTGTTGAGATATGGACATGACATCTTTTTATTTTTCACAATTTTTCATGGTTGTTCAAGTACAGTTGTCTCCATTTCCCCCCATTTCCACTCCCCCGCCTTGATCCTACCCCCCTTTGTTTTTTTTCCATGTGTCCTTTATACATGTTCCTGAAAACCCTTTGCCCAGCTCCCCCACCAGCCCCTCCCATGTCTCCTTAGGTTACTGTCAGTTTGTTCTTTATTTCAATGTTTCTGGTTATATTTTTCTTGCTTGTTTGTTTTATTGACTAGGTTCCACTTATAGGTGAGATCATATAGTATTTGTCTTTCACCACCTGGCTTATTTCACTTAGCATAATGCTTTCTGGATTCATCCATGCTGTCGCAAATGGTAGGAGCTCCTTCTTTGTTTATGCTGCATAGTAATCCATCATATAAATGTGCCACAGTTTTTTGATCCATTCACTTACTGATGGGAACTTAGGTTGCTTCCAGCACTTGGCTATTGTAAATTGTGCTGCTATGAACATTGGGGTGCATAGGTTCTTTTGAATTGGTATTTCAGGGTTCTTAGGGTATAATCCCAGCAGTGGAATTGCAGGGTCAAAAAGGCAATTCCATTTTTAGTTTTCTGAGGAAATTCCATACTGTTTTCCACAGTAGCTTCAACAGTCTGCATTCCCACCAACAGTGCAGTAGGGTTCCCTTTTCTCCACATCCTCTCCAACACTTGTTTGTTGCTTTGTTTATGATGGCCATTCTGACTGGTGTGAAGTGGCATCTCATTGTGGTTTTAATTTGCATCTCTCTGATGGCTAGTGATGCTGAGCATCTTTTCATATGTCTCTGTGCCCTTTGTATGTCCTTGGAGAAGTGTCTGTTCAAGTCTTTTGCCCATTTTTAATTGGGTTGTTTGTCTTCCTGGAGTGTAGTCGTGTGAGTTCTTTATATGTTTTGGAGATCAAATCCTTTGGACATGACATCTTTTTAGTTACATTAATATTAGGTAGTAGAGATAGAATGGAATTTAGAGTCATTAAACTGAACATTTACTTTGTTTCTACTATGTATGGCTCAGCCTTAGGGGCTTGACACACAAAGAGTTGTCTTGTGGGGGAGTGACAGATGTAAGCTCAAAGTCACCATTGAAATAAAGTTGTATGCGAGGGGCCCTAGAGGGGAGATCAGGGATGGCTTTACCAATGGTGTGGCATGTAAGCAGCGGTTGAAAGCAGTAGGAATTTGCCAGTTAAACAAGGTGAAAAAATATTCCAGCAGAAGGCAGGTGCAAAGTCATCAATGTGTGAAGTAGCTTATGATGTTTGTAAAACAACAAGCAAGTTTGAGTGGCTGTAGCAAAAGTAGTCATCCAGAAGTGGCTAGAGATGTGGCTAAAAATGCAGGCATGAACTGGATCGTGAGGGAACTTTAAGCCCGAAAAGTGTAGCTTGTTCCTTGCGGAGAGGGGAGTGAAACAACCAGAGTTGTGGTTTAGAAAGATGCCACCTGTAGCAGTGGGCAGTGAGAGAATGGGACTGAGACTCATCAGGGGTTGTTCCAGCAGTTCACCTGAGAGGGAATGAGGGCTAGGTCTGAAATTGTGTTGGAGGAAAAGGGGAAAAGCAGCTTTGAAAAGTGTGTAGGGTAAAGAGCTTTCAGAAATGGTCTCTGACTTGAGCTACTGTGGTAAAGGCAGTTTTCTGAGCTGAGAAAAGGATGGCAATTGGCATAAGTTCTGGAGTGACTAAATGAGCATGGGGAATGATTCATTTTTGGAGATACTGAGCCAAAGATGTGTTTTGGGTAGTAATCAGGTGGAAATGACAAAGTGAACAGTTCGTGAAGTCAGTGCAGCCACTCTGTCATCACCGAGGATACTCCGAGTGCTGTTTCATGTACTATGAAATTATAATGCAATGCTTTTTTGATCATTTACAGTGGAGGTTCAGGAGAATAAAGACTTTTGCAAAGATTTCTTTGATACCTGTACGGCAAGGGTTTCAAGTCAGGGCACTGCAGGCTAGGTATGGCTGGGAAACTTAGATAGAAGTCTAATTGTCCTCAGTACAGTTTGCACTGTGACTTGCCACCATGCAGCATTGGTTTGGTGAAAACTACTCATGGGTCCAAAGGACACATGAGGGAAGCCAATGTTATATTGCAATATCATCTGCTGTTAATAACTGGTCTTTTGTTTTAGGTATGCTTTTAGAAGGGAATCTGTTAACAATATAAATCAAACCATGTCACTACCCTGCACCACACTTCCCAGTGGCTTCTAATTTCACTTAGAGTAAGAGCCAATAGCCCACAAGGCCCTGTATGACATACCTCTTTTTTCTTACCTTTTGGACTTCATTTCTCGTTACTCCCCGCCTCCCCTACTCACTGTATTCCACCTGCACTGGCCTCTCTACTTCTCTTCAAACATAACATGGTCGATGATTCCCTTTTGTCTAGAATACATTTGCTACAGCTATAGGCATGCCTTTGAGTTTGTCGTCAAATGCTATTTTTTGAGCGAGTCTTTCCTTGACTACTTGATTTAAAATTGTGGCGCCTAAGCCTTCACCAATCCCTTCACTTTCTCCCCTTTATTTGCTCATAGCACCAGAGAACAGTGTTTGTACTTCTTTTAAACATCTTCATGGCAGATAATGGTGTACTGGGAAATAGTGGTAAGTTGCTGCTGGAAGCTGTAGGAAGGCTCTAGATATGCTGCATTAGAATAAGCTGAGCTTATGCTGCTGTGACAAACAAGCCCCATATCTCAGTAGCTAAACTAAAAAAGTTTATTTCTTCCTCAAACAAATTCTAAATCAGGTGACTCACCGGGAGAGCGGTCCTCCATTCAGTGACTCAGTGATCCAGGATACCTGCCTCTCGTAACTCCCCTCTCTCCACATGTGGCCTCTGCTCTTGCTGCCAAAGGGAAAGAGTGTTGAAAGGTTCCACAGAGACTTTTACCTAACCGAGTCCGGAAGTCGTACATAGTTTGCACATTGTCCAATGATCAGAGCTATTCCATGGGTCCCCTTAACTACAAGAGGGCTGGTTAGAAAGTATAGTCTTCTAAGTGACCTTTAGAAGGAGGAGACCTGAATATGGGTGGGTACTCCTCAGGTCAATCACAGCAGCCAACCGTGGAATGATCTCCTTCAGAGGCAGCGTGATACCATGGAGACAGCACTGGAATAGGGCTGGGCGTAAGAGCTGGCTGAAGCAATCACTATCCATGTGGCCTTAAGTGAGGCAGTTACTGTCCTGGGACTCTGTTCTCAGCTCCACAAAGTAGGGGAAATAATACATATCCTGCTTATATCACAAGGGTTTGTGAGTCTCAAATATAAAACGTTTGCAAATAGGACTACCTAATTTATGATATCTTCCAAATGCAAATGCACAAATAATGTAGTATGAAATGTAGACAACCTGCCTGGATGAGATCAAATGAATCATACTCCCACTTTACACCAATATTGATAAAGTTATCCCATTGTTAGAGCCATAGAGAATGGTAACATATACAGACATGCTGGCTTAACAGATGTGATAAGTAAGCCAGCATGAACTGTTTAAGTATCACATTGATGTATCTTCTATGAATGAAACATGAAGAAAATGCTGAGGACATTCAGATATAGAACAAACTTTTAAGATCACCAAAAGCATGAGTTCACAGACTATGAAGACACTTTCATGTTATGATTGCCTTCAAGAGTGGGGAAGTCCAATATCAGCAGGTGTGTGGGATCTTATGCTCTGTTGCTGGAGAGGGTCCTCCTGGGTCAGCTGTTGTGCAGCCAAGTCAATCACATGTTCCAAAGATTTATGTGTATTTAGGACAAGGTGTAATACTTGACCAACTATCAGCTATTTGATAATCTCATTAGAATGTATTTAAGGATATATAAAAATCTTTTAATAACATTAGTTTTTATAGTTTTGGGTAATTAATGAGTATATTTGTTGTCAGACTTCAAAAACATACTGAATTTATATACAATTATTTTCTTAGTCACCTAAAGAGTGCCGCTGATGATAAAAAGTTAATGGTGATAATGATCTTATTTATCAGTTTTCTATATTCAAAGAAGTCTTGTAAATATAAAATCTAATCTTTTAAATGCATTGAATGCAAAATACTTAAAGATGAGGATTCTACTATGAAAGATATGCTTTGGGTTCTCTGGAAAGTCAGTGGAATCCTACAACATTGGGGTTGAAGGAGTCCAAGTCACCTATTCTAATCCCTCATGGAATTAACTAATTGTTCCTGTGGAGAATTTCTTGTTAACTTGGCACGCCTTTAAAAAAAACAACAACTTTATTGAGGTATAACTTGACATATAATAAACTCCATTGAATTTCTTTTTGTTCATTTTGTCAAAAATTAATTAGCAATTGTTTTGCAGGTATGTTCCTGGGTTCATTATTCTGATCCATTGGTCTATGTGCCAGTCCCTTCTCCAATGCCACATTATTTTGATTACTGCAGCTTTGTAAATAGTCTTAAAATTGGGTAATGTGCACCCTTCAATTTTATTCTTCCTTTCCAAAATTTCCTTGGCTATAAATTTCATATAAATTTTAAAATAAGCTTGTTTATATCTACCATAAAAACCCACCGGGATGCCATTTATTATCTATGAGAAAGCTCATTCCTCATAGTATTTCCTACGCTAAGCAGATATTCACTTCTGTAGAAATTCTACCCATTATTGTAGTTCAGATGTTTTTGTTTTTTTGCTTCAAGTAATATTACTCTCCATATATACTAAGCAGAAGCACTGTTACAGTCATTTAAAGGTCATAAACTGATAACATTAGAGGCCACACACCCTTCAGTAATGGGATAATCAGCACACAAAAGCTCATATGAGAATATTTTAATTTAACTTTCTCATGGAATTTCCTGCCTAGCCATTGGCCCACATAACTCTAACTGAGATGGACAAAAGAAGACAGATCCAATAAGGCCAGCCACAAATAGATACCACAGCCACGTGCTGGGAGGCAGACAGCATGTCAACAATGAGATAAAGCTTTCTGAATCCTAAGGCCACTGAACCAAGGTTTCCGACACCTGCCCAAGTGCAGATTATTAAAATACCAAGGAACAGAAAGCACACTGAATTTTATAAGATGTTCTATGTGATATTATGAGAAAACAGGACCAGATTATTTCAAAGTGAATGCTTTTTCATTTCCTTATGCTGACAGCTTCTACTACTGCACTGACTTAAGGGTTTGGGTTAATTCCCCCACCCCCCCCAAACCCAAAGATTATTGAGAATGATTGCTTTTCTCTTTTTATTCTTTTTGGACACATCTGCCACTCTTTTTTCTAACATGCAGAGAGCTGATCACAGTGCCAAGTTGATGATCATATGTTTTACAGACATTTTGGAATGGGAAATATAGAATAAGTGCTGCAGTAAAATAGAAAGTGCAGGTCAAATGCCACTTTCTACATGACAGTTCAAATATGTGCCAAAAATAGTGCAAATACGTGCATGTGCCAAATGCACACACACAGAGCTGGGACTGTGGCAGTAGCCCCAGACCTGGCCCCTTACCTAACCCATTTCTTGTTCATATTTGACAGTAGCAGGCTTGTCTTGAATAAATTCAATCAACGCTCCCCACGGCAGCCCGTGTCTTACAGCTCCAGCGGAGTCTCCATAGGGGCGGCACACTGCAGCCTGAGGACCAGATCTGGCCTGCTGCCCATTTCTGTATAGTTTATTAGCTAAGAATACATTCTTTTTTACAATCTGGAAGAGTTGGAAAAAACGGAAGGGTAATATTTTGTGAAATTCAAATTTCAGCATCCTTAAAGTTTTATTGGAACATGTCCATGCTAACTTGTTTACATATGGCCTGATACAACAGAGAAAGTTGGCCAAACTCCATATGTAAATTAATGGGACCACTTGGGGTTGGGCAATGCATAGCCTGTGTGGTTGTCTATAGCAGCTCTGATCTCTAATCCTCGTCATATTTAAATATTTTTTCCTAGCCAGGCATTTAAGATTTTCCATAACCTAGACTTAGACCAGATTCTCTCTAGCCTTCCCACCTACTACTTACTCTTTCTTTGGTACCCTTTTAACCACCTGTTGCTTCTCTCTTCTAGCTGTGGGTTCTCCTTTATTTACCTGTCAGCCCAGCTCCAAGGTCACCTTCAACATAGCAGTTCAGGAATGCATGTCAACCTAATGCGATTTCTTGCTTTGATGAATTTGCTCAGTGTTTTAACCTCTGACTCATTTTACCGTATCTTGCCTGGTGTTGTACTTAGTCATGCACTTGTCTCATTTCCCCGATTCTATTATAAGATCCTTATATATAAGGACTTGTCTTAGTTGTCATTGCACCTTTAAGAATGGTGCAGACATGGGCAGGCTGGTACGGACTCCTGCTGACTGAGGGAGTAGTGACAAGAACCCCATACAGAAGAGGTGTTTTAAAATATAGGTACTAAAAATAATATATAAATAAAATTTCACTTTCTCAGACTCTTCTATGTTGGCAGTTTTTCCTTCTGAAGTTTGTTCTCACATTCCATTTTTTTTTCTGACTTGGGCTTTTTTAGTTAATGCAGTTCTTTCTGGTTACTGGAATTCTTTAGAAAGAGGCAGCTGGATGAGACAGAAGAAGAGGTTGGCATATTGAAGGTGGACTGTGGCTCTGTGTTTCACACCACCTGCAAAGCTGAAATGAGGATCTGCATCTAAAAATACTTTCCACTACCAATTGTATGTACAGGCTTATTGGCATGCAATCTGTTTTTCAAAGTCTTTAATAAATAAAACACACTGATTTGCATCCTACGATCACTTATTCTTCCACGGAGTTCTATTTAAATAACTGCATAATTTCTTTTGCTACTTACTTAATTTACATCATTGTGACAGTTTGACAGTTCACAAGCATTCTCTGAAAGCCAATTTGGACTAGAGAGCAAAACATATTTAAGTTATTTAAAAATTATATTAAAAGAGACTTCTCTTCTCATTTCATAAATATTAATGCATTTATTAATAAATGACCAAAGGGTACTAAATTATGAAAAAATAATCTTGAGTTTGCAATGACTAAGAAAAGTCACCATTATAAGAGTTAAAACTAAGAAATACATTCTTTTGGAAACTGCACCTCAGAATTATTGATGGCAAAATATCAAACTGATAAATTTTGCTGGATGATAAGTTCCCTAGTTTTGATAAGTTTACAAAAGCTTCCCAAAATATAATCAATTTTTAATTATCTATGTAAATAGACAATAGCAGCTGTGTATATTATGTACCATAATGGTCAAATTTAAAGCCACTTATATCAGCTCTTAGAATATGTTACATATTTAAGGGCTATTTGCTTCAACATTTTTTGCTTAACTTAGTGTTAAAATTATTCTACAGGCTAACAAGTAATAAAGAGATTCTAGGGAATAATAAAGGAAATGTTTAGCCAGGATTTAAGAATTCAGTAGGATAATCTATCCAATTATAATTTTGACTACCATCAAGGCTAAAAATAATATACCTTTCAATGAACTGAATTACAAGGAAGAAATAGAACACTCTACACTAGGATTATCTGAGTCTATTTCTTCTAGAATACATTTTTTTGCCTCTCATGTTATTATATGCAATTATAATATGGAATTACTTCTAATCTTTCAAGTACTGCTGCCAGATAAACCTAATTATTTCCCAGAAATGGCTTGCTACTTAAAAAACGCAGCTGAAAACATATTCATTCATTGAGACATATTTAGTTTATATTTTTATTCTTTTGTGTAGAAGAAGAAGATTCTGATGGGTGGGGAATTAGACATATTGGTACGGGGGGAGTGGGGGTGCCAGTGGGGAAGGGTAGAGGGAACCCCAAAGTTTGAGATATCCCAGACTACTCCTCATTAAACCTCTAAGAGACCCCAGAAGACTTCCACACAGACATATACAGGGATTTTTTAGGGACTGCTATGGACTGAATATGTGTCCCTGCTGGACTCCTATGTTGAAGCCCTAATTTCAATGTGATAATATTTGGAGGGGGGGGGCTCCTGGGAGGTGACTAGGTATAGATGAAGCCATGAGGGTGGAGCCTCCATGCTGGACTAGTGCCCCTATAAAAAGACCAGAGAACCGTCTCTCTCACTGCCCTGCACCCCATCTCTCCAGCAAGGAGACAGCAGTCTATAAACCAGGAAGAGGGCCCTGACCAAGAACCCGACCATGCTGACTGACCTTGGCCTTCCAAGTACCTAGATCTGTGAGAAATCCATGTTGGTTGTCTGGCAGCCAGTGTCAGATATTCTGTTATCGCTGTCTGAATGGACTACGACCTGGAGGTTCACATCAGTGCTCCTCTCACGTGGCCCTAAGATGCTGGCCCACATCATACAGTCCTTGTGTCACTGCCTGTGCGCAGCTATGATGAAGGCATTGGATCTTTAACAAAAAAGGGCTGATTTTAAATGTGAGTTATGTACGAAGACAGAAATCAGCTCCTATGTATCTGCAACCGTCTGAGATCCAAACTTAGACCCCTGATACTCCTTAGCCCATTCCTTTTATCTCTTCATTTTTGAAAAGCAGAAATTATGCTGCTTTTTTTTGTAGCTTCACACTTTATATTGCTCCCAGACTGCTATCTTCCTAAAGCTCGGCCTTCTGGCACACCAAACAATGCATGATTCAATTTAGCTTCTCACCAATGGGCTAGTTGAGAAAGGGCTGAAGCTCAGAGTGTCACTCTGCATTTAGAAACTAAGCAGTAATTTATATTTTTTGGAGTATTACTGAAATCCTGGCAACAGATGTCTTTTCTCCTGAAGTAGAATAGATTTACTAGAACTATCCCTGCCCCTTCACTTAGGCCTGAGATCAGTGGCAAACATTTTAACGTAGTTCCTAAGATTAGAGGTAAACTCATTTTTGGACAGGATCATGTCTTCTTATTCATTTTTGTATTCTCAAAGTGAATTAATATGTAAATCTTAGGTTGTCAAACCAATCCATTCATTTGATTCAACAAATATATTGAGTGCCTATTATGTGACAGGAGCAATTTTAGATGTTTGGAATATATTATTAAGATACCTATCCTTTTTCTGTCTTTACCAAATTATTTAAGTTATATTTTATTGATTATGCTATTACAGCTGTCCCAATTTTTCCCCCTTCCTCCCCACCCCCCACCACCTCCTGCTCCCTCAGTCCATCCCCTCGCCATTGTTCACGTCCATAGGTCAAGCTATAAGCTGTTTGGCCACTCCATTTCCTATACTCTACCTTACACCCCCCTGGCTATTCCGTAACTATCTATTTGTACTTCTTGATCTCCTCACCTCTTCACCCCATACCCCAAACCTCCCTCCCATCTGGCAACCGTCAAAACACTCTCCGTATCCATGATTCCATCTCTGGTCTTCTTGTTTGCTTAACTATAAACAATAAAATGGCAATAAATACATACCTATCCACAATTGAATCTAAAAAACAAACTAGGCAAACAAGATACCTATCCTTGAAGAGACTACATTCTGGAAGGAGTTGGGAAACAAGCAATAAACAATAGATATATATTTATACAACAAATAAAATATAAGTATTATCCAAAGGTATCACATTCCACAAAGAATAAGAGAGCACGTCAGCAGCGTAAGAAGGATCAGGGCAGGGATGCCGGTCAGTTGAGAGACAAAGACTTGAAGGCAGTGAAGGAGTTGTCCTAGCAGACACAGGGATATCCATTCAGGGAGTTGGAACAGCAGAGCCGTAGCCCAAGGCACGCGTCACATATTCAGGGAAGGAAGTCAGCATTGCTGGGGAGAGTGCCTAAGGGGAAAACGGTAGGAGATAAAGCCACAGGCTAAGAGGCCTAAGGGACTTGCAGGCCACTTAAGGGCCCTGGCTCTTCCTCTGCAGGTACATGGGAGGTGCTGAAAGGTTCAGAACAGAGAGGGTGACAGAACTCAATGGGTTTTGAAGGGTGTCAGTCACTCTGGTGGCCGAGAAGAGACTGCGGGAGTGAGGGTGCAGTGGGAGGAACTGCAGTAATCCAGGTGAGAGAGATTTTTGTGAGATTAAGTCAGCTACCTTGGTTCCTCCATGAAAAAACCTATCATGCTCTCTATGCTAGATTAAAATGGCTTTATATGTGTAAAGAAATCTGGTTAAATAGATGCGGTCTTGCCAAGAAGACATTCTCAAGGTTGTCTTAATTCTTAAACTTTGTCAACAGGTGGTACACTGACTAGACACTGAATTCAATGTCAAATGTCAGTTAAAAAGCATTAGGACCGACTTACCTGAAAGGAACATTTAAATTCACATTAATCAATAATAACAAATAATAGTCTCCTTCAATGTTTTCATATTTTGACCATGTAATAGTATTACTACCTATGTTTTAAAAAAACTCCTAATGAACTACTACTCTATTGAACGTTTGAGTGTATGTTACTCCAGAGGGAATGAACGGCAGATGCCGTTTCACTGGGTCCTGGGTAGGCGCTATACATTCCAATATCCCTACTGGTCACTCATCTGTGACGTAGCCACTGGGTCACAAGACCATCACATTTCACAGGAAGAAATATAAAGAAACAGAATCAAATATTTGCTCACATTCAGGGAGAAACTTAATCTATTTCTTCAGCAGGTTCAGGTAGCATTTTGTAACATTCTCTCTCTTTCTGGGTTCCTTGTTAGCTGTTTTGTCCTTCAGAACAGTGGTGGTTCAGATTGAAAAGGTTACACTGTCATCACTGTACAAACAAATTCAATCTGAAGTGCAATTTGCCACGTTTTGCACTGATGTTGTATTGTTCTATGTGGTTTTCTGCGGAAACTATATGCTCAACAGCGATTTTAAACTGGTATGCCCTACAAGTTTTTAAAATACGCAACACCTGACTATTTAGTCAGGGGCACTGACCTCTTTTCTCTTAGATGGTCAAATAAAAAAGACAACAGCCAACACAGCAATAGCTGTCCAGTGTGAATGAATCAAAATTCTACCTATGTTTTTTATCAAATTGGCAAAAAATATAAAGATTTTGATGCGCTTCAGAAATTTAGTAATTAGTTTATGTGTGCCATGAGATTAAACATGTTGAAAATCATGGTTTAGAATAATGAATTCACCTTTATTTATTAGCACATTTAAACCAACCACAGTATTAGACACCTACACTATGAGGCTAGTAACAATTGACAATGTGGGCAATATTCCAGTCACAGAGAAAATTTACTGATATTGCTTTTTAAGCTCAAAAAAGATGCTGTACCCTGCTCTTGACCTATTCCATGAGTAAGCTTTAGTGGGCCTGGTAGCCTCCAACAGTATTTGCAAAGTTGTGTACTGATATGAATCTGTTGAATGATTTGCTTTGTTTCTGAATGATCTGCTTTTATCACAATTTCCATGGCACCTGTGATCGTACTCCTCAAAAAATAAAACTTAAAAGAAAATATTTCATTTTACCTGTTGCAGATTTTTATGGTGGAATAGACCTTCATTTATTTCAACCAACTTTTATGAGCGCCCACTCTACACTGGGGATACAAGGGGGAAAAACCAAAATCCATGTCCCTGCCCCTGAGAATCCCACACTGTGTCAGGAGAGACAGAAACACAACCCATGGTCGTGTAACCGTGAAAACGTTATTGGAGAAATGAATTCAAGGGCAGTTTTATCCCCGGATAACTGATTCTGCCCAAGGTTATTGGGACTGGAGAGGTAAACAAGATTTTCCAGGCACAGCAAGAGACCTGGAGTGTTCTGGGCACCAAGGGTGGCAGACATGAAAGTGAGCACACTTCCTATATTCCACTGTCTGAACATCCCACGGTTCACACTTTTTCTCCTCGATGAACATTTTGGGGTTTAGTTTTTTTCTCTTTCTCAGGACGAATAAAACCCCAAAGAATATCTTTGAATATGCCCCTTTCCCCATGTGTCAAAGGTTCTACTGATTTATATTCCAATTAGTGGTGCAAAAAATGTTTTTATCACTTCTTTCTTTCTACTTTCCTTGATGCTCTATTGCTGCCTTCAAACTTCCTGAGCTGAATGCTTAACCAATTATTTTTAATCTTTTAAAGATTATGCATTTTCCTCTAAGAAGATTAGTTTCCATTTCTGAAAACATATAGTTCTTTTGATGCTATTGAGTTAAAAAAACATTTTGCAATTTCCATTAAGATTCTCTCTTTAATCCACGATTATTTATGAGTTATTTTTTCCCAGTTTCTAAACTTAGATTATTGTATTTTAATCATCTTTAGATGCGTGATATTTAACTTTAATTGTACTTGAGTGGTCTGTAGGACATTATTTCTTGTTATCAGTTTAAATATTTTTGGCAGTCATAATTTGTAAATCATCACATATATTCTTGAAAAAAAGCGAATTCTCTGCTTTTTGGTGCAGAGTTTTTGACCAACATGTCTACCCGTGTTCTAATCATCTAGATTCTGAAAAATTATATGTCCAAAAAATCTATTAGTTTCCGAGTGTTTTAAATCTCCATTGTCATTATAGGGCATTGTCAAATGTTCCTTTGGGGTTCTGTTGAACTTCGCTTTATATAATTTAAAGTTATGTTGATAGATGCATAGGATTAGAATTATTTATCTTTTTGATGATAACTGAACTGGTGGTCTTTGTCCCTTCTCTATAAGTAATAAACATCCTTATATAATAATGCTTTTGTTTTCAAGTTTGCTTAAGAGTGCCTGTTGCTTTAAACACTTTTTTGTCTAATTAAATTTACAATGCCAACCTTCCTTCTGATTAATATTTGCATGGTGTGTTTTTTCTTCCTTTATTTTCAAACTATTTTGCTTGTCATTTTGTCTCTTGCAAAAATCCAATAGTTGGATTAAATGAAAAATATCGAACATGAACATTTTCGTCCCTTTATGTATGATTTAGTTGGTTTAACTTTATTGTGATTGTAATTACTTTGGACTCTTCTACTGTATTACTGTTTGTGTGTGTTTTAAACCATGGTTTCCCTTTGTTTTCTTTTCCTTTCCTTTTCATCCTCTTCTGGGTTGATTAAACTGATTCAATTTATTCTTGTTTCTGGGTACTAATTCAGAAATAATACATGCATTTTTTATTCTTTCCAGGCATTTAGCATGTAGAGTTGACAAAAACAAATCTAAAGTTAATTCGCATCCCCACCTAATTCCCAAACAATGCACAGCTTGTATCAGGAGATAGAAACCACACACTCATTTAAACAGGGGAAAATTATATAAAAGAATTATTAAATTTGGCGAAATAACTCTAAGATATGTGGAAACTATGCTAGTGTTGAAAGAGAGTTTCCAAGGAGGCCCAGACTGGGAAGGTTTCACTTGTGGGAGGTTTAGTTCAGTCACTGGTAGCAGAGACGTTTGCAGTTTGGCCAGGTGTGTTCTGTAGTCATTGGGAAAGCAGGACATTCTCCCCCTTCCCCCCCCTCCCCCCGCCCTCCCCAGAGAGCAGGCTAAGAAACCAATGGTTTGGGCCTGCAGAGTGAGTGGCAGCTGAGCTGGAACTCTTCAGGGTGCTGGTAGGCCGCCTGAGCATCTGTAGAGGGAGTGGAGGTTGTGGGGGGATGCTCTGCTGAGTAGGGGCTTTACAGAGGAAATCCTGAGTGCCTGTGAGGGCAGGAGGCCTTTGGTGCTGGCAGGAAGCCTTCAGGGCTCCGGTTTCCTTTGTTAAAGGGCCTGGTAAAGATTACTATCAGGCCAAAGCTGCAAAGGTGTTGATAGGCTTTGCACTCTTGGTGGGTGGTCACATCCACACAGCTGACCTCCAGCCCCATGTGCCTGCAGTGCCTCTACAGAGAAAGCTCAACATCGTGCTCACTGTGTAAGCGCAATGCTTTAAAAAATGCCATCTGTTCTCAAAGAGAAAGTATTGAAGGGTAAACATGAAGCTAAGAGGCAATAAATTGATAACCGATACGGAGATTTGAGAACATTCTCTCTGTCATCCCTTTCCTGGTGCCCTTGTGAATTCCTCAGTACCATTTTCCAATTCACTAAATCTCTCTTCAACCGCACACAGATCTCAGTCAATAAGATTTTTCTTTTATCTCAAAGACAATTTTTTTTTTTACTTTCAGGATTTCTAATTATTTTTCTTTCTTCTCCTTCTCCTTCACCTACTTTTTCATTTTTCCTGTTTCATCTTTGTTGCTTTTTCAAAATTTTTTGATGATTTTTTCCTCTATGTCTTTAAGTATCTTTAAAATATTTATCCTGAACCAACTGTCAATGCCTCATCCCATTATTTCTTTGCAGCTATTTCAGCCTCTCTGACAAGCAGGTGAGTTGACCTCAGTCCCATAATAGCCGCAGGTTCAAGCGGTGCTTCCGTTCCAGCCCGCAGCCCCTGGTTCCCCTCCCCAATGCAGGCACTTTGGACTCTAACCCTAGCCATCTCTGCCTGCTTCCCTATCCAGAGGCTTTCATGGAGATATTTATCTTACTTTTAAGCTCTACTAAAACTTTGTAAGTAAAATAGCTATTCTTATGTGTCTATTGGATATTTAAATGGAAGCTTACCATTTATCTGACAGGAACCACTTATTAATTAAAGCTATACCATAATCATTGTCTACATTTGAAAACATTTTACTCTGCTAATTTGGTGGGTGGTTCCCATTGGTTGAAGAGTTTTACTTTAGCTTGCTGCAGTAACTAGCGGAAATCTCTAATTTACTAATACATTGTTCTACAAAAGTAACATTCTAAATCACTTATTGTAATATAGGAACCATTTGCATGTTAAGACCATTTGAATTAAAATGTATTTGATGAATAGGATCATTCTAGCTGTACTAAAAATAATTTATCAGTGTTTCAAATGAAACAAATGAATCTAACTTCAACTATAGGATTGCAGGAACACATATTTTCACTTTGGTACCTAGCATAAGATTTAAAAAAGTAAGTTTCAATCTCAGATCAACAATTGAAGCTTCTCTGCCTGCTTCCCTCTATAGAGGCTTCAGCCCTAACATCTGTGTGTTTCTCTTTTTTTTTTTTTTTAATCCATGGAGATATTTACCTTATTTTTGAGCCCAACTTTTTATTAGCAAAGTAACAGTGTGAACCCTGTGCAAGGCTCTTCGTGTCTTTGACGCTCTTGTTTGAATCTTTAAAGCGGTAAAATAATTCATGTCCTTACTTCAGGGTTCTAGGTACAAAAGCAGTAAGAAAGGCGAAAGCATTTTAAAACTCAGCAACCCCACTTTGGAACACAGCACTGTCCTCCAAACACCGCGAGCCTGTTAATTCTCGGGATCTTCCTGAGCGATCCTCTCCTTGCGTAAAGAAGCCAAGAGTTCAGGCCAATCACTCCTAATGAACTAGACAATAAAGTTAGGTGGATCCTAAATATAAAGAGGCTCTAGACTCTTCTATTTTTTTCTTGCAAATATCCTGGTGTGTTTGCAACATGAGTGATTGGAAGTCGGGGAACGGCTGCTCCCGTGTAACTCTGTTCTGCCCGGGGAAGATGCTAAAGGGCCTGTGGACATTGGGAGCAAATGGGAGCCAGAGCAAAGGCGGGATACACTGCCAGATTCTCTCATTTCTTTCTCCACTGGCCACAGTTTTACCAAAATAAGTAGTCCTGTCAATTCACCGAGGCTTTGAATGTGGGGGTAATCAAGCATAATTTCTAAAACATTATGGCTTTTTAGTTTGTTTTGTTTCTGCAGGCATGAAGTTGTGTAAGCTCAGAGTATTTCAGCTATGTAAAATAATCCAATTTACATAACCAGTAAAGTCGAATCACTTTTATTTTTCTCAGTGAATGTTGTGTAAACCTCAAAGGTAGAAAGCCAACCAAAAAAAGAATATTAAGTAGCTTTTTATATTCTCCCTGAACTTAGGAATCTTTCATTATGGACAATTCTTGATTGTTGAGTAGATCTGTTTTCATCATCAAGTAAAAATGGCCCATGTTGGGATGAATATATTCTATTTCACTGCTGCTCTGTATATTTTTTTTTTGCATGAATATGGTCTTTCGAGTCATTTATAAAGAAAGTTCAGCTCCTCCAGAATGCTACAATTTTACAAAGACTTCTGCTGCCAAATTCAAAGCTGAATTCAGGTTGGAGGTATCAGAATCTTTCATGGGTCCTAGGAGAGCATTTTGTTCAGATAACATAACAGCTCAGTGATCAGAGGTTCTCTTCATATGCTGGGTCCCTAGAAATATGAGAGTCTACAAAGTCAGAGGTAATAAAGGTTGAAACATTATTTTTACTTTCCTTTTTATAGAAAGTTCTGACAGAGGAGTGAGCTATTTAACAAAAGCATCATATAGAAATTTCAAGAAATAAAGGCGATTCTGTAAAAAAAGATAAAGGAAAAAATTCAGCAACACTTAAAATGAATAAAAATCTAGAAATGTTCTGTTGAAATCTGGTCAACTGTCTATCAAAAAGAGGCAAGTATCACTACAGAAAAGCTGTTTTTACAGAATCAAAATATTTATTTTAGCCCAAATATTATAATTTTGGTTAATAACTAAATTGCTATTTTTAGCTTTAAAAAGTTTGCATTTAAAAGCGTTTTGTTTCTTTGTTAGAAATTCCTGTTAAATTAAAATTTCCCGAAATTTGTTGATGCAACTTTGGAAAAGACCTCCAAATGGGGAAAAAAGTGAAAGTTTAATGTAATATTTAGTTCAATCTATTGGGATGTTACCATTATTTATATGCTTGGAGAGAAGCAATTTCCTGATGAGAAATCAGTTTGACTTACTGCTATTGAGGACCTTGGCTCCTGGTTATATGTGGGCATTGGAGGAGAAAACACACAAAGAAGGAAGAACATTCAAATAAATCTGTTCTACGCCTTTTCAATAACGGTTTTTCAGAGGCAGGCTGGCTAACACCAAACAGGGTCACTGGTTTATTATCTATTTCACAGCTCTCCACTCCATTATTAACAGCAAACAAAGGTGCATAGATGAGATTCAAATAATTGTTGGGTTCCCCCTCTCTACACTTTACAAGGGTACCATACATGCATTACTTATTTTTCGCAACAATTCAGTAGGTGTGTTTTATTATTGCTATTTAACATAAAATAGAGTACAGCTCAGAGAGGTTTAGTAGTGCCGGAAGTCACTTAATTAGTAAAGCGGCAGAGGTGGCAATTGGAATAGACGTCTGCTTAGTGCCAAGCCTATTTGTGTTTATCACATTAGAGTTTCCCACCTATGCTTCCCTCGCATTTTTTTGGAAAAGTCTAGAGACTTATGAAAAAATGAGTCTCTGATAAACTAGATACAAAGTATCTTTTATAAGCCGAGTGACATACTAACATATATGAGAGGCACTCATTAATTCGGTGAGAGCCATGCATTACATTAATAATGTATATAATTCACAAAGAAACCAGGCAGCCACACTTTTTATTTAAATTGTAAATATGAATGAGCACTCCTGGTTTTGCCTAAAGTGGACGAAATCTGTATAGAACATGGTTTTGCTGGGGGCGGCAGCTGTGAGCATGGTTAGGGATTAAGCACACACTGTTGTAGGTGTGGAGTATGGCTGGACCCACAGCAGGGCAACGCGTCCAGACCCAGACCCAGAAGACGCACGAGAACATGGTTTGCACAGTCAGGGCTATCATCTGTCTGTTTCATTTATTTAAAAATGATCAGCTATAGGTGGTGTTTTTGAAAAAGGCCACTTTGGTTTAATGCTATTGGGTTTTATCTTATTAAACACTTGAGTTGTTTGCCAGAATGGTGGAGGGGCAGCAGACTACTGGGGGAGATTTAGTTAGTCCGTAGACCTTTGGTAACTGCGGACTTCAGAATGAAGAAACCCAAGGATCCTGAAGCTCTTTCCTTAACAATTTTGTTATTGCCTCCAACCCAGCTTTTCTGGTGCAACAATGAACAGAATAGAACACGAGTATATATCAACAGGGGTATCGAATGTCAGTGTTGGTAAGCAACTCACAACTACGCTGAATAAGTGAGCGTTTCTTCCACTGGAGACTAGAGCAAACCCTGAAAGCTATCTTATTTGAGGTGCAGTGCGAGGCTTAGATTTGTCTCCCAGTTTGCTTGCATTTGTGTGTTAGGACAGTCATCAAAGTTGAGACACTGCTTCTAGAATGCAAGCTGTTCACAAGCAGCCTGCATAGTAGTTTTTACCATAATAAACCTATGGGTTTGAATGGAGAAATTTTACTGGTGTTCAGAAGTTGAGTGTGTTGTTATTTTGGCCACACTATAGGCAGCACAGTCAAGAACTGTTCATGACAACGTAGGAACTTGACTTGCTGTTGCCGGTGTTGGTGGTGGCTGCGGTGGTATCTGTGTGTGTGTGTGTTTTGTGTTCAATGTTTGGTGTTACCTGTGAGAGTGAAAAGACTGTAAAAGTGAATATTAACAAACACTAGTTTACATAACACAGCCAGCCAAAGGCACTTATTCTTTTGTGGCAAAAGGCCTAGAAGCTTCTGTTAAGAATTTAGGACTGAGTGTATTTGCTGTAAGATTGATTCAAATAATATAAAATTCAGTATGAAATTGCAAATGCATGGAGCTTCCAGCACACATGGCATGCCATTCACTAGCATTTCTATCACTATTTCATCATTTGTTTCAAATCAGTTCAAGGAATTCGTCAATCAGAATCTCTAAACAATGACCATGTAAAAACATATTTTGTCAATATTTCACTAATATCACTGCGACATATTGTCATTTGCCTGTTTATTTGTCTGATTTCTTCATTACAGCTCTTTGAAGGCAGAAATGATGTCTCATTTCTTAGTATCCTAGGAAACTGGTAGAGTTCCTTTACATAATAAGGGCTTCATACAAGGTTAGTGTTAAATGAGTGAGTCAATGCATACAAGTTGCTGATTTCTTGCCTCATCACTCAGCTACAGCGCTGGTGGCTACACATTGCATCTCTACATTGTGTTAATGCGCTGGGTATTCTCTTCTTGCCCCACCTGACCCACCTTCCACCCTTCTCCGTCTTGCTCAGTAATTAGGAAGGCTGACCCATGACAATTCCATCAACAGACTAACTTGCCTTCTGACTTCTGTTTGAGTTTGGCCAATGAATGCCTGATGCAGGAGACTGGAGGCTGAAAGTGAGAATGAAACCTATGATGCTTTGGCTCCCAGTTCTGTCCATTGCTGCCAGTTGGCTGCCTTCCCTAGACAGGCCCTTGCTATCGTGAAACGTTTTTCTCCATTCAGCTACTCATTCTGAATTTTGATAACTACTCCCTCCTCTTGCCTCTCTCAGGCTTAGGGGTGGCAAAGGGGTCTCTGCTGTCGATAGCCCAGAATAAGACTATTCCCATTTTAGGTTTTAGCTGTGATAGAAATACATCTTACCTGTAACTTTTATTATATTCATTCATTCATTCATTCATTATTTCTTTCCCATAGTTTTTGCAAATTTGTCTGTTGCCATTGCAACTGCTAGGTATAATTCCTGATAGAGCAGAGTGCCACAGACATACTCAGGCCTGGACTAAGGACCTCTGTTGGATAAACAGATAAACCAGTTTGAGAGGGCCTTTGCTGTGAGGACTAAGGGAGGAGAGGGAAGTTATAAAAGGAGGAGAGGAGGATGCTTCACTCAGAATATGTTTACTATGGTAGAAAGCAATCCTACTGAAGTTCTGCTGATCCTATTTATTTGGGGGAGGGAGGCAGGCTTGTGAGAACTTTACTAGTACTGAGCCCATGGCTATGGCTTGCAGTTACTACATTTTAAACCAGATTTTAATACAGCACCCTCCAAATTTTAGGGGACTCTCTAATTTCATTTGTTTCATACACAGTGTCTGCATTCTGAGGGTGCTTTCCCTTGCATGTGCTGCCACAGGGAGTCAGTGGCCATTCTCACATCCCACCCTCCAAGGATTTCCTGAGTTTCTCCATCAGGCTCAAGAGTCCAGGGAACTCGGAGGCACCTCCACCAGAGGCCATTTGCAACTTGCTTATCCAATAGACCAGCAGTAGGTTTGAACATCTTCTTTGCCAATTAAACTTCAGTAGCATGAAAAAGAAGGCAGATGTAACCTATTGTTGAAAACCACACAGGCATTGGGGCCTACTTTTCTATGAGATGCTGTATTATGCTTTTAGCAAAGAGGTATATGTATAGTCTACGTAAATTAAGAAATGGTGAACATTATCAAAGGAATGCAATGCCGCATTACAGTATCTCAAGATCAGTTATGGCAGGAACTTAAGACTTTTTGGAAAGTGTAAGTATCTCAGTACATTTTAAACACAATTTTTCTCCATACTTTAGAGGTTTTCATTTTAGAAAAAAATGGGAGGAGTCACTCTAATGAAACTATAAGGGCCTTTTGCTTTTACAATCCGATACTTGTGTAGAAAGAAAATGGTGACTTTTCCCTGTGATTTTTTGTCACTATTTTTATAACACTAGCAACCCTGAGACATTGGAAGGTCATGTATCTTCTTCTTGGTGTTACCTGAGCAATGCTAAATCAAGTCCTTTCACTGACTCTGTTTTCATCCGTGCCTTAATCTTCACTTCTACATTCCACCAATACCACATCGTTTCTATATTCTACAGACTTATTCTAAGCTTTCATGATACTACATTCACTTGTTCATTTACTCATTAAATATTTTTTGAGCACTTACTGTGTTCCAGGCCCAAACAGAAACACTGCACTGAAGGAGTCAAGAAAAAGAAACGAATACAGTGGTACCTCAGTACTCATCGTTAATTCGTTCTGGAACACGCGATGAGTGCCGAAACTGAGGAATACTGAATGATGAAGCATTTTCTCTTGTGGGGCAGCATCATGACTCATGCAAGTTCTAACAAGTGCTACCAGTCCTGAGCAAGCGCCCAGTGCTGAAACTTCTTTCCTTGTCAAAATGTAATGAGTACAGAGTTTGATGAGTTCTGAAGCTGATGAGTACCGAGGTATGATTGTATTTGTAAACACTGATAATTGTAAACACTGTGAAGGAATCATGCAAGTGTAGGAGTATAAAGCCAGGCATCTGGATTTAGAGATTTTTTTTAGGGAAATGTTGAAGGGGATCGTGATGGATGGGCAGTTGGTCAATTCATTGAAGAGTACAGAAAAAGGACTAAAAAGTGTGCATCAGTTAGAAAGAATGGCATATGCAGAAGACCAAAGATTGTGTGGTGCCGAAGTAAGGAATAGATACATTCAGTGTTTGACTTAAAACCATTGGACTCCAGGTAACTTATGCATAAGTTCAAGGCTCAAATATTAAAGGGTACAAATTAGTGTCATCTATCCTATTCTTCTGTATGGCATTCCCCTTGGTTCACAAGTCAGAACACACACAAAACACGTGCAGGGAGGTAAATGGTAGAAACCCTAGTTGACATTGCAAAACAACCAACCTCAAGCTCTTAGTGATTGGTCCAAGCAAAGTGTATCTAGAGCTCAAACTTTGCATCCAAGGTGGGTTGCCAGGAAGCGTTTTTTGCCCTTTATCGGCACTCAGCAGCCCAAGCTTGCAGAGGCTTTTTTGTGAGAGAGAGCAGAGCCCCTGCCAAAGAATGAATCAGCTCTGAAAGCTTCTTTCCAGAAGTGCCGCACACTTCACTGGCCAAAACAAGTCACAGGACAATGCTTATCCTCCAACTGCAGGAGAGAGGGAGCAGCCTATTACCAAGAGGCTGCAAAAGTAGAAAGCCAGAAATATTCAGTGACAAACAGTAGTGATTACCATGGAGATGAACTTTCGTAGATCAGATATGTCTGTCTGTGGAAAGAGCAAATTACTGGTGCCCTGCCTGCAGCCAATCCATTTTTTAACCTTCTCTCACTTCCAACCATTTGCTACTGCCAAGGCGAATGGGCACGGGGTGGGGGGCACTCCTGTGGAAGGGCAGAAGGCATTTACTAAGCAGGGCAGTGATTTGTAAATGGAGAATAGGTAGAGCAGATAAAAGACCATTTCGATCTCTAGCTTTTCCTCTACTTCTTGGAAGAAGGAAATGAGTCATGTTGTCCTTAACATTCTGCATGTCTGTTGAACTTTTTATGGAAGCTATCTTAATTGAATTTCCAAGAGCTCCTCTGTATTCTTTGTTCCTTGATACATAGTGGCCTGGTCTTGTTTCATGGATGAAATATAGTCTCTTATTTCTCTGAGGAAATTAATGATGATTCTTTCACATGTTTATTTTCTCACCACTTCAGTTTTCTCCCCTCTTTTCTACTTATTTGATTCTATTTTGTTTTGTTCTGTTTCTATCTTTCACGGTAGAGGCTGTCCTCAAATGTCTGGTCTTCCTTAGATGTCAAATCGTATTTAAAAGTGAGGCCTGCAAGTACCTTAATTAGAAGCATGCGTGTGGCTTGTCAATTTGTGAGTCTCACTGTAGCATTGCTACTATGGGATCATTTCTTCGACTGGGGAAATCTCCAAATGCCTGTATTCATAACTTAGATGTTCTTAATCTGTGTGTGTATGTGTGTGTTTCGTGGCCACGTGGTGTGAAGCCTGTGAAGCCTGTTTCGGAATATTTTTCAATGCATGAAGCCAATTAAATCAAAATATTAAAAGTTAAATGTGTGGCACAGTAATATTGCTTGATTATTAATGTATTATATGATAAGCTTTAGAGCTAATTCTCGTAATTTTTGAAACGACAATGAGTATAAATACTCCTTCAGTGTAATGCGATAAGAAAATAACTGTGACAATGGTCGCAAGTATTGTTGGTGCTATGATGGTCTGTTGTCTGCATAAAGAAATGACAGAGATGCTAACTTTCAGAGGGCAGTAAAAACCAAACAATGAATGACTATTTTCATTTAAGTTCATAGATCCTCTGCTTAAAAATCCCTACTGGAGGTTTATATTTTTGGGTGGATTGATTTTTTCCCAGAAGGCAGTGCCAGTCTCCCACCTCAAGTCATCTTCAGGAGGAAGATTTTCCCATAATCCCACTGACTGCAGCACAGTAAATTACCCTCTGTCCTTAACTATTCTCGCTGTCTCCAAATCCAGAGACTGTCAGATAAAACCTCCATAAGTAGACCCCAGGTTTTCTCCTGATGGAGCAGGATTAGAGAGGGAATATGGAAGGCCTAACTACCCTTTTAAAGATGCTCAATCCGTGCTCCTGTTTTTAGTCCCCCTCCCTTTTTTTTATATCTGGCTTTCAAGCATCAGTTGTCACCAATCTCTGAGGTTTGCTGCAGTGTTGTGTCGAAATGACTAGTTTTTGGCTTTCTGTCTCAACAGACTCAGATCATTGCATTTTTTAGTCTACAGCAGTTACCAGTGATTAAAGCATTCCAGATTTCACAATGCTACTTAGGTTGTCTGTTGTCTTTTTGTCCTTGTGAGAGTTTTTTTCTTAATTCTTTTAATGTCATTGCTTTGTAAGGCGTCAGGAGGAAGTTCAGATAGACATTTGTATTCAATCTATGCTATTTAACAGAAGCTTAGATGCATTCATAAATTCATAAGGAGCATTTTATTATGCCTGAACTCACAGCTTTTCTTCCTCTCATAATAGCATATCTCCTTCTCTCTGATTTAATGTGAAAGTGAGTGGGAAACAAGGTTGATGTGCAATGCCACTTTAAGAAAGACATCTATCTTATATTTGAAGGAAATAATTTCTTAAAAGAGCTTGTCTGAGGCACTCCCTAGGTGCTTTTAGCATCTCTACATCAGACTAGGAATTCCTCCAAGGCAACAGCCAGGGGCTTGGGCGGTTTCTTCTCCTGGAAGGATGGTGAAAGTGGGGTGGGTACTATTGGTACCACCCAACCATAGAAATCAACTCCTACTGATTCCTGACAATGTGCACAATGCCACCCTGAAGTCACCGGAGAGAAAATAAAAGCAGGCATACATTGGAGGAGAGTGGAAACTTAGAAACAGGAAATGAGGTAGGGTGGATTTCCTTTAGATAAGACTCTTTGTTCAAGGGCAGGCCCCAGTCAGATCAAGTGATTTGGATGGAACATCTGGCAGTGTACTGGTTTCAAGAACCAGAGGACAGGATCTAGGACTATCAAAGCAGGTGGAAAATGAGGGGTAAATCAGGGAAAGGAGGAACTACACGGGGACGGGGACACTAAATTTTCATGTAAATTTTGGGAAAAGTCTCAGAATCACCTCTGTATTATTCATGCATGGGGCAAACGGCAGCAGCCCAGATAAGCCTTAAAGAACTAAATGAAGATTTTAGCAGCTATTCACTGCAGAAGTGACAAAGACTGGGATGTGAGTCCTGCCACATTACCTTCCTGATAAAACAAAGAAAAAATATCAACTCTTGAGAAAATAATAGAATCCAGATTCTACCATGTATTTTTCACAGTGTCCATGATGCATCTCAAATTACTAGGTGCATAGTTAAGAGGAAAGGAATTTAAAGCCTTGAAGGACATTTGTTTCTGTTCAAAACATCCATGGAGACAGCTCCTCAATGCCAAAGGTCCTTGAAATTTGGTCTTCTTCAAAACATCTGCGAGCATACTTGGTCCATGCCCGACGGGCCTTAATATTTTGTCCTGTGCAATATGACCACACTTAGAAAACATCTCTGGGTTCAAATAGCCCCTAACAGTTGTTTATACTTTGGGTTTACAGAATTAATACAGAAAACTAGTATCGTGTTTTATCGGTCCATCACGTTGTGGGTGCTTTGTCAATAATAACCCTTATTGTCTTGGAAGTCGAGGTTGTCCTGAAATCGGGGGTTAGGTAGGTGGGTTGGCATGGACTAAGTGTCTCCATGAACGTTTTGGACAGGACCAAATGTCCATTAATCAATTTATTAGCCAGATATTTATCATAAGAAAGCAATGTTTGTAAACTGCTTTCTGACATGAAAAACCACGTTTTATAAACTCTTTGTAGTCAGAGTTTATCTCCAGTGACACTTTGACAGGCAGACATTGTGAGGGGCTCTGGGGGCTCTTAGGACAACCTGGTTCCTGAGAATGGCAGAAGGGAAGGTAGTTTTGTTAAAACTGCATAACATTATTTGAATAATTTTTAAGGTATAATTTTATAATTAAAATAGCTATCTATACATTTTTATATTATGAAGATAGGAGTATAGATAGAAAATAAGATAAATTATCATTTGAGTATAAAACGGCACAAACAGAATAACTTACTGGGAAACCAAAACCACTTCAGAACAGGTTTCAGAACACATTCAATAACAAAATTTCTCCACTATTGATCCTGTTCTGTGTTTAATTCCTAATTTGGCAATTAATTTTATGTTAAAATTATAATATATTTTGTTACAATCATAAGATCTTTGTGCTATTTTACAATATTTTATTTTTAACCCTGGCTGATGGGGCTCAGTGGATTGAGTGCTGGCCTGCAAACCAAATGGTCGCCAGTTCGATTCCCAGTCAGGGCACATGCCTGGGTTGCGGGCCAGGTCCCCAGTGGGGACATGTGAGAGGCAACCACACATCGATGTCTCTCTCCTTCTCTTTCTCCTTCCCTTCCTCTCTCTCTAAAAATAAATAAATACATCTTTTTAAACAATTTTATCTTCAAAATTCCATTTTTTCATTTAGCACATCTTATTAGGGTCTCTGGATTTGCCTCCTACATGGTGAAGTGGTATTCTTCAAAATAATCATACAGCTGCTGTTCTCTGCTCCAATGCCACCTCCTCAGGGCCCCTCACCTGCTCATCCCTGACCGTTCAGTTAGAAGTACCACCCACATCGTTCTCTATCCTGGCTGTTTTATTTATTTATTTTTCATAGGAAGATACTAATAAATAATTATAAGTTAAATTCCAAGATGGCAAACTTAACAAGTGATAACAGAAGCAAAAGGTGTCACTCCAAATAAAATTAAACATGGCTTACCTTATTCACTTCTCCATAATGAGAGATGAAACAGATAATTTAAAGCAATTTAAGTATGTGCATAAATTAGGTGTTTTCTTAAGTGGGAGTAGACCTTGCTATCTTTAGATAACAGAGATTTCTAAAACAAAGTAAAGTGAACAAATTATTTGTAACTTTTAAAACAAAATGGAAGTTCAGTGCACAGATCAAGAAAACTATGAACTGCTTAATTTTTTTTTTAAGATTTTATTTTTATTTTTAGGGAGAGGGGAAGGGAGGGAGACAGAGAGGGACAGAAACAACAATGTGTGGTTGCCTCTCACATGGCCCTCACTGGGGACCTGGCCTGCAACCCAGGCATGTGCCCTGACTGGGAATCGAACTGGGACCCTTTGGTTCCCAGCCTGGGCTCAATCCACTGAGCTACGCCAGCCAGGGCATGATCTGCTTAATTTTCAATTTTGGAAAAAGTTAGGGTAATATTTTTGTGGACTTTAATTCTCTTGATATTTTCTTAAAATGCAATTTTTCAAATACAGAATGGAAAGTTTTGAAAATACAAAATGAAATATAAAATGCAAAATCAGTTTAAAAAATCTTTTAGTCACTGAAGAGATTTGGTTAAATGCATCCTTCCGTCCTTATCCCAAGGTCCAACAATTTTAGTGATAACAACAAAAACAGTAAGAGCAACAACGGATGTTTCTGCTATAACGTGATATATGCATTTCTGCAAAAGAAATTAAGTTCTACAAAATCATAAACTAAAAATAATATGATCTATGGGAAAAACAGATCAGAGAGAGATCAATTAACATTCATGCAACTTGCTAATTGAAACCAGTGGTGACCAGTGTTTACTGGGGTCTGAAGCATATAAAATTTTGAGGACCCTTTATTAAGAACAACATATTAGTTTAACTGCCTGACACAATTCAGCAGTGTGAATTCACATATGTTTTATTACGTTTTTGGCTTCAAGTTCTGTGCCCTCCGCTTCATATGGCAATAACTTTGCAATATCTTTTTCCAATCAGAGGAGAAAGATAATGTAGTATTTCCTCTAACACTGTAATTTTCAACCTTTTTCATCTCACAGCACACATGAACTAATTGCTAAAGTTCTATGGCACACAAAAAAAAATTATATTTTTGTCAATCTGATAAAAAATGGGTATAATTTTGATTCATTCACACCAGATGGCTATTGTTTTGTTGGCTGCTGTCATTTTTTTTTTTTTGACAATCTAAGGGAAAAGAGGTCAGTGCCCCTGACTAAATAGTATTGCATGTTTTAAACATGCAGGTATTGCATGCTTTGAAAATTCTTGTGGCAAACCAGTTTGACGCGGCACACCAGTTGAAAACTGGTGTTCTAAGATGATGTCTTGAAATTTGCTTTGGGTTGTTTGATCATTTTTGGGAACCATTCCTACATCAGAATGGCTAGCAAAAACTTAACTGTGCTTTGAAGTGACTACGAACCACATAAATGTATACTAAACTTAGACTGAATGTATCTACAATTCCACGTACCCCAGCTAGATCCCTAAATGGGGCAGCCATTCCAAAGCCCCTCAGGGAGAAAAGACTGAAATGAAAAGAGACTATAGCCTTAAAAGAAACACTCAAAATATCTTTCTTTGCAAGTGTTACAAAAACGCAGAGCCAGGCGAATGTGCCATCTTAGATGCAATGAAAGGGCCCGTGCAAGATAGGAGCCCTGACAAGAAAGCTTCATTAATGCTACAATGGATTCTACCGGGCTTGGAGTATTCAGCAACTAAATGGATACTCAGGAAAGAATATCTCCAGCTCAGGAAGTTCACTATGGCTGGAGGCTGCCTCAGAGGATATTAAAAAGGCACAAAGACACACAGGCCAGGAATGACCTGGATACACAAAGTTGGAGAGATCCAGGCTACACAACACGCAGCGAGCAGCACACCCACAGCTGCAGCAGCACATGTCAACCCGGAGAGTGCCAGAGAGAGAGTGGGGTTCTATCTGCACATGGTGTGGTGGAGACAGGATGTGGGCAGCCACGACTGCGAGAGACTTTTGGCTTTTTGGAGAGGTGGTGTGTGAGGAAATCTGGACAGTGACTCAGTGCTGCAGTGGGAATGTCCAGAGAGACTTTTTAAAAAGGGAACTGAGATGTGCTGAGCAGAGACCCCATGCGCAGCTGCCCCGATGGCGAGGGGAAAGGACTGGGGGTACAGTTTTCTCCCACTCAGTGCAGCTGCGCAGAGAAATCAGAAAGGTGCACATCAAGGGGATTTCTCAGCCCCAGCCCAGAACAGCTAGCAGGCCGGAGGCTGCACAGAGTGGACAGTTTAGGACCTTGTTGGATACTAGGGCGGTGGGCTGGGAACTGGACAGACGGGAGGGAGCAACTGAGATTGTTTACAGCCAGACAGATCCACCTTCCTTAGGGGAGACTGAATCTCCAGGAAGGGCTTAACACACCCAGCCCCCTCCTCCTGCAGAATAGCAAGCAGGAGAGACTCAAGAACCCCCTGCAGGGGGCACATCTGCAAACAAAAGACTGAAAGAGAAATACCTAAAGGGCCCATTTTGAACTTTTCTCAGGGAGACAAAATACACTGGTTCCTAGGGTCCTATTCCACTGAGGCCAGAAAAGCCAGGAGATCAGAAATCAGTGCAGAAAGGGGGGATTCAGAGCCCCACCCAGCCTCCGCTTTCACACAGAGCTGCCCTCAGCACCAGTCAAGAAAGAGCTGACCCTCTTACACAGATTGGCCCCTCCCTTGAAAGGGACAGCTAATTCAGCAGAAATTATTCACTATTGGAAATAAACTGGGACAGACTAAGATGGGTGGTGCAGGGCCAGGGCGGGGATTGGGGTTTGGGGGGTGGGGAGGGACAACACACACACACGCACGCACGCACGCACGCACGCACGCACGCACACAAATTTCCCAGAAGACTGAACAGTGCCTCCCAGGGGAGACCCGGGGTCTCACTTTCTCCATCACAGTAGAAGCCCCCTCTAGAGGCGGGTGAAGGTGATACAGGTGCTGCTGCCAGATCCTGGACGGCCCACCCCAGGACCTTAAACTGATAAAAAAAAAAAAACCACAGGCGGACCCAGGAAGAAGACTAAAGGCAAACACCGAACTCTGCTGAGACAAATTCCACCTCATCTCTCTTCAGAATTTGCATTATTTTTTTACATAGCCTTTTAAGACTTCTTCTTTGGTGTCAATTGTATTCCAACTAATTCATTATTCTTTGTCTTTTATTTCTTATTCTTTTTATTTAGATTTTTATATTATTTTTATTTTATTCTTATATCAAATCTCACATTGTACCCTTCCTTTGTCTTACTCCATTTTGCCTTCTTCCTGCCCTTTCATATTTTCGTGATAAATCTTATTCTCCCTCACACAATACCATGTTCCTGTTCCTTACTATTATTTCCCCTCCTTCCAGCCTCTCGAAATCATTCTTTCTTCCTTTAGTCAGCTCTTTTTCTTTTTCTCTTTCTTATAATATTCTTGTTTTCTTTCCACCTTTGTAAATCATTGCTGTTCTTCTTCAACTGTATTCCTATTTGTTCACTAATTTTTTTAAATTTCAAATTTCAGGGATTATTCTCCCCCGTCTTACTCCATTTTGCCTTCCTCCTGCCTATGCTTATTTGAGTTTGGAATTTTATTCTTTCCCTTTCTTACCCTGGATTCTGTTCCTTACCCTCATTATTTCTCCTCCCTCTATCCTCTCAAAATCATTTTTCCTTACTGTAAACTTCTCATTCTCATATTCTCTTGCATATAATATGCTTATTCTCTTTCCACCTTTCCTAATCTTCGTTCAGCTGTCATTGTTACTGACCCTGTTCTGGTTTTTCTGCAATTTTGTTTCCTTTGGTTCACTGCTTTTTAAATTTAATTTCAAATCTCATATTATACTCTTCCCTTTTCCTACTCCATTTTGCCATTCCCTTCCCTGTTTTACTCACATTTTAAATTTTATTTTCTCCCTTTCTTTGCCTTGTTACTAGTCCCTACCCTTATTATTTCTCCTCCCTCTTCCCACTCAAAATCATTTTTATCTCCTTTAGTCATCTCATATTCCCTTTTTCCAATCTTATAATATTATTAGTCTCTCTCCACCTTTATTAATCTTTGCTCAATTGCTGTTGATATTGCTGATGTGGTAGGGGGGTATTTTAGCTGGCGTGAGCTCGGTTTTCTGGGTAGTATTGCTTTGTTAACCAGCACCCGCAGGACAGCACACAAACATGGCGGAGGATGTGACTCCCAGTCAGCCAGCTGGAGGGGAGAACCCAACAATGAATGAGCCATCAGTAGTCAAAGCCCAAGTAGCTACAAGAGAGCCCACATGAATGGAATAAAGGGCAATCCTAGAGTTTCCAGCTCAGGAGATCAAAGAGACGTCACCACTTTGTCCCGCAGAACTCCTACTACTGAAGTTCAGCCCATGAAGACAGGCAGACAAAGCAGAGCAACCTGAGAGGCAGAAGCAAACAAAATAAGTCACGTAAAATGGGGAGACAAAGAAATAACTGCTAATTGAAAGGAAAAGAGGAATCCCCAGAAAAAAGAGCTAAATGAAATTGAGGCAAGCAATCTATCAGACATAGAATTCAAAATAATGGTTATAAGGATGCTCAAGGAACGCAGTGAGAACTGCAAAGAACTTTATGGGAGCTACAAGGAAATTAGTGGGAACTCCAGTTTCCACATAGGTAATGTAAAAAATCATGTTTAAATCAACACAACTTCCCTGTTATACTAACACCATCCCCTGAGCTACCCGCCACGCACGAGATAATTGATGTGGTAAAAGCACACACTGGCAAAGAAGAGATGGTAGCTAATAATTACTGAGCACCAGCTGCTGCTTTAAATAGTTCCATAAGTATTAACTAAGTTATTCCTTGTATCCGCCTATGGAACATATTCTGGCGTTATTACCATATTACAACCCTTTGTGTAGAGGTAAGAGCTTTGTTAATTTGACTATTCGTGGGCTTAACCGAGAACCTGCTGGTTCTCAACTAATACCAAGAACTTTGGTTCTTCAATTACTTCGATCACATGTGAATAAAACTTCATGGCATTTTATTTTCAATACCCCAGAGTAAATTTACCGTAATAATTTGCAATAGGCTTTATGTAAGTCTGTGTAAGTGCAAAGAAGTCGTACTTCATGAAATGACAGTTTAATCATATCTCTTGATTTGGTAACTAAATAGGACAATAAGAGTCCAGAATGAAATGTTTTGGGTATGGTTTATTTAGATCAATGCGGTCCAAGGGCCATTTGTTCCAGAATCTCCCAGTGGTAGATGGTTAGTAAAATATAGGTTTCTTGACCTTATTTTAGATCTACTGAACTTGAATTTCTAGATTAGGTCCTGGGAAAATATGTTTTTAGCAAGCAATCCCTGAGGTTCTCATGCATACTAAAGTTTGGAAACTTCTAATTTAAACTAATATAAATGCTGTGCAATTTATCCTTTCAGTTGAACCAAATAATGTCTAGCATTTACAATCACAAGACATTTAAAAGCTCAAGTGTTATTTTAAAAATGAATAAATGTATTTTTTGTTTCTGCTATGCTAGTATAGGGTTACAAGTGTTGTTTGAAACAAATGATGCAGTACAGGAAAAAAAACTATGATATTTTGCATATCTTTAAGTCAGATTATCAATTAATTGAAACACCTGGGTGTTAGTCTTCCTAATGATATAATCTGAAAAACAGAATAAATTTTACTTGCTTTGAATGAATCATTTCAGGATAAGCTCTTTTCCCTTATGAACTTTCTTCCTTAGGAACAAATTTTATTCCAGGAAGCAATGAATTTTGGGACTTGCAGTTTTGTTTGAGCTCTCCCTTCTCATCAATATTTAAATGAGAAGAAAACATCCAGGCTCATTCTTTTAAAAAGTTTAATGAATTTTTTAAAATGTGTGAATATAGTTGGGAAAGCCTGCTGGTGATTAAAGAGTCTTGTTTTTAATATTACAGTACATTCATTTCCCTTCCAAAATTCTCTTCCACATTTTGTGAGAAAATATATTTCTCTCAATAAATACGAAATGAAGTTAATTATTTTAGTCATTTTCATTACAACATTTAATTATTGTCAGTTTTCTGGAGCTTGTGTGTGTTTGTCTTTATTCCATGTCACCTACAGAGCACACTCTCCATCCAGTATGTTAAATCGGGATTTCTATCATCAGTGAAATGGGCTATTGGTGCACTACAAAAATGCATACGTGTGGGTCATCTCCTAAAAGTTCTCATTTCCTAGTTGAGGTGTTTACACATCAAAAAGCCAGAGATTGTCAAGTTTTAGATTGGTTCAGAATTGGAATTAAGTAAATCTAAGCTTGCTTTGCACTCTCTGCATTAACTGGCATGCTCAAATTAGAAATAGAGAAGAAAAAAGGGACCATGCAAATAATTTTTAACCCTGCATGTAAGTCAACATACATGTAATGTTCTTTTTCCCTTGTAAAGTGAGTTTCAACAAATAAAATGAGTTTATTTGCTGTTTCTAAAAACCAAATGTCAAGAATTTGAATTTCTCCTTTTTATTGCTATGTTTTCCTGGTTGATTACCCTTTCTTCATTGTCTAATATAACTTTTTATCTCTGGGGAAATTTTCTGCTCTGAACTTTCCTTTGAGTTACATTAAGGTAGCCACACTCTAATTTTCTTTGCTGAGTGTTTGCATGGCACGCCTTTTTCCATCCTTTCACAATTTTTTCTTTTCATGGCTTACTAGCTCATTGCTCCCCACCCCCAGCTTTATTAAGCTATCGTTGACAATGCAAATTATGTATCTTTAAGGTGTACAACTTGATGATTTGATATACATTAATAAATAGTCATCACACTCAAGGTAATTAACATATCTGTCACCTCACATAATTAACTTTTTCTTGTGTGTGTGTTTGTTAAGAAAGCTTAAGATCTAACCCCTTAGCACATGACAGGTGCAAACAGAGTGTTGTCAACTACAGTCACATTATCCATTAGCTCTCCAGAATTTAGTCATCTGGCACAATCGAAACTTTGTACCCTGGGACCAGTGTCTCCCTTTGCTTCTCCTCTAATACTTCTAAGCTGCCTATAGCATTGTAGTCGAACCGACTTTCATGTAAATAGGATAAACTCTGTTTTAGTTAAAATTATCCATTCTCTGTCCTTCATTTTAGTTGGTGTGTTTGATCATTAGTGTAATTATCAGTGTTTGGATTTAGGTCTATCATTTTATTACTTGTTTTGTTTGTTTTCTCTGTTTTTCATTCAATTAATTCCCCTTTCCTGCTTTCTTTGGACTAAATTAAACTGTATGCTTTTTAGTTTATTTGTTTTTGCATTTCTTTTTAGAAATGCTCTAAGGGTTACAGAATACATACTTAACTTTTCATCATCAGTTACAACCACTTTTATACAACTTTCATTGGGTTATTTAACCTCACCATCTTATAGATCCCTTTCCCCCGATGCTTATTGTGTTATGTGTTGATATCACATCTGCATTTTTACATTCAACAGTCTAACGTATTTTGAAGGGAAATATAATCTGTTATGTTTACCCAGATATACACCAATTTTGTTACTCTTCTGATATTCCAAGTTTCCTTCGGGTATTATTTGCCTTCTTTCTGAAGACCTTCTTTTAATAATCCTTTTATTTTTATATTTTGTTATAGTATTATTTTATCCTCTCTATCCAAAAATTATAGTTTTGCCCAGCTCTATATAGTTAATATTTGTACAAACTTATTTATATAAAAATCACTGAATGTTACAATGTTAAAGTAGTGTACTAGTTTACTCCTTTTGGTAACAATTATTATCCTTAAAAGACTTTTTAGTGAGTGTTCTGTTTAACACATTAGTTTTATAACTAACAAATGTAGTGACACAATCCAGAGTCTGAGAATATATCTAAAAATGTAGATATTGTTTCAAAAAATTAATCTGATAATAAAATGTATACAACATTTGTTCTGCTAAATTACAAATTCCCTGAGAGTGGAAGCTTTTCCGTATGCAGCCCAGGCTTTTGACATGATAGAAACAGTGGGCTATAGTGGGAAGACAAAATTAATGTCAGATCAACCGAGATTCAATTATTGGTTCCTTTAATTACTGTTTCCTAGCAATATCAGTAATCTTTTTAGATCAAGTCTGTTCTGCTCACTAATTATTTTCTTAGTTTTACTAATCTGACAATATCTTTATTTCCCCATTATTCCTGAAGGATATTTTTGCTGGTTATATAAGTCTAGATTGATCATTATTATTTTAAAAAACTTAACATACCACTTCTTTGGCCTCCCTGGTTTCTGATGAGAAGTGTGGAGTCATTAAAATCATAGCTCTTCAATATGTAATTTGTTGTTTATTTTTGGGGGCTTTCAAGAATTTTTTCTTTACTTTTCAGTAGTTTGATTATGATGTGTCTGGGTATGGCTTTTAAAAAATTTTATCCTTTTTAGAATTTATTAAGATTCTTAAGTCTTTAGTTTCTCTCTTTCACCAAACTTGGGAAGGTTTCAGCATCACGTTCTTTCTCCTCTCTTCTAGGACTCGGATGGCATGCATGCTAGACCTTTAGTTATGGTCCAGATGTCCCTGACACTCTGTACTTTTTTCCTCAGTATATTTGCTTTCTGTTTCCAGGCAGTATAAATTTCTATTGCTTTGTCGCCAAGTTCACTTACTCTTTACTCTTATATCTCTATTCTGCTGTTGATCCCAACCAGCGACTTTTTTTAAACCTAAGTTACTGTATTTTTGTTCTGAAATTTCCATTTGGTTCTTCATATTTTCTATTTCTTTTTTTCTATTTCAGCTCTTTCACTATTTCAAACAGTATTTACTTTTACTTCCTGGTTCTTTGTATGCTGGGTAATTTTGGATTGTACTCTGGACCTTTTGAATAATATGTTGTAAGACTTTGGGTTTTGTTTAAGACTATGGGGAATTTTGATATTTTGGTTTTAGCAAGCAATCGATCAAGTTCAATTTAGACCACATGTTCCAATCAGACTTCTGGGGTTTGTTGCTTTCATGTAAGTTCCATTTTCAAAGCCTTTGCAGTCATGTTTGGATCTGTCCTATGTGCACAGCGCCCAATGCTGATGTAGGACCTGGGTAGCTGTCTATCCCACATGTAGTCATCAGGGTCTATGGTGTACTGCGTCGGGTCAGATCCACGAATGTGCAAACGAGATGAGCCCAGGAGTTCACAAGCAATGTCTGTGGTCACTTTCTTGAATTCCTCTATCTTGGTGATCTCCCTAGTATTGGGTTGGCCAAAAAGTCTGTCTGGTTTTTCCCTCAAAATAAAAGACATATTTTTCATTTTCACCAATAACTTTATTGATTTACATATTTTGAGTATGTTGGTTATCTCCTGTAGGGTATAATGTTGATTGTTCTCAATTAATGTCTCGATTGGATCGGTATCAACTTCAACTAGTCTACCTGACTGTGGAGCATGCTCCAATGAGAAATCTCTAGCATGTAACTTTGCAAACCACTTTTGACATGTTTCATCAGTCACAGAACCTTCTTTATATACTACACAAATCTTTTTTTGTATTTCAGTTGTGTTTTTACCTTTCTTGAAGTAATAAAGCATAATACGCTGGAAATGTTGCATATTTTCCTCCATCTTCAATATTAAAATGGCTACACAATCATTTACCAATTTTGATAATTTTTTAATGTACAATGATATGATAACTGCAACGATACAATAAAAAAATTGTTTCAAATGAAGTTAAAGATAACTGAGTGCTACTAGAGACATCTTACAGAAAAACTCCTAACTAACTCTTCAGCCAACCCAGTATTATCTGGTTCCCTGGGGCAACCCATTTAAGTTCTCTGGTCAGAAGGATCGGCTTTATTTACTCTGCTCTTTGCATACTTCCACAAATGGGCTCGTACTCAGGGTTGAACAGTGGGAGGACAAAGACAGAAAAAGGAATGTAGGTCACCCTGTCTTCCTGGTGTTACATCATTCTAATCAGAAAGGAAGTTTCCTTGTACTCAGAGTTTTAGGCCCCTGTAAAATCTGGTTGCCGTCATTGTCACTTACACTGTTGCAGCAAGCAAAAGATCACTTGGGAGCTACAAAAGAGAACAAAAATATCTGAGTACTTCCCCCACTGTCTTTGAGCATGAAGAGACCTTGCTTATTTGGCCAGGACTGGAGAGCTTCTCTCTATCCATGTCCCAAAGCCTACTTATGTGTTTTGGCTATGTTTAATGCAGAGTGGAGCAAACAGGAAAATAACCAGCAAGATCATGGTTAATTTAGGTTGTACTTCAAATTTTGGTCTTGTTCACCAATCTGCTTGCTATTATTGGTCTTCCATATACCTGAAATAGCTGCTCTGTACATTTCACCCAAATTCTATAGTTGCATTCAGTGGGGGCAGGGAGTGGAGTGTGTTTTCTGCCTTACTCCAAATTGCAGTCCACCTATCCAATGAAAAGTAATGAGACAAAAATCACTGCAAACACTATGCAAAATCCAAAGCAAAAGAAGCTGGCTCTTTAAAGCCAACACTGTGTAAAAAGAAATTGACTTTAGAATTGATAGACCTCAGCTGATCCTTGTTATGGTCAATGACATTTTATTCAGCATGCAGCTGGCATTTATTTGCCATCACTGAAAATGCTTTCAATCTGGCAACTGTTGCCAATGTAGAGTGTATACAACATCATCAGAGGCAAGTCCTTGCCCTCTTTATGGTTGTAAGTCTTCTAAGCACTTGATATATGGAGAGAACTGCTGACTAACACATTTTTAAAAAAAGTCGAATCAGGGCAATTCTCAACTTTTACATGCAAAGCCATGCTCAAGTCTGGGATCCCTATGCTGGAATGGCGAGCAGGTAAGACCACTGTGCTGTGCATTGATTACTGCAAGTCATCAATAAGGATGAACCAGCCATAGACACAGTGTACGCTTCAAGAGTTGTGAATAAAATAAATTCGGAATAGTGAATTAACTGGAACTCTGTATAAGGAATCTTTTTACAGAGCAAATCATTGCCCTGATATTTCACATTATATGTGTGATTGTTTCATAAATCAGGCATCTATATATTTTTATTTAGACTTGTTTCCTCCTTTTTTTTTTTTTTGTTAGCTTCTCTAATGCACAGCTCAGCCCAGGGCAACACGGCAGACTTGTAATACTTAATCCACGTGACTCAGGGGCTCTGTTCTGCTTTCAACAACTGCTGGGCAGCACGACGTGGTGCTTAACTAGCTGCCTTTGCAGCTGTCAGACTGAGATCACATTTGATTAAGTAGATTTTGTACAGGGTCCGGCAGAAGTCATGCCTGCTGGAGTGTAGTTTGTAGGGTCATAATACGAGTGTACTAATTTATAGCTTTAATTTGAACATTTTACCTAAAATGTCATAGGGTGTGCTTAAGTGTGATATTGTTATGTTACCGAATTGCATGTTTATGATTTGGTAATATGAGATTTTGTAATAAAAGGGGGGCATTATTGGTGCTGGACCCTGTATTTCACTGAACACTGAGAGGGCTCTCCTGAGGAGAGATGCTCATGTTTTGGCCAGCAGGACCAGGAAGGGAGCCTCACACCCAAAGCACTGGTCTGCTGGTCAATCGTGGGCTCCCCAAGTGACCTTGGAGGAGTCACCTTCCTCCCCCTGTGTTTCATTGGTTTCTGAACTCCAGAGGTTTTCATCACACAATGTTTTCATTAGTGCCAGGAAAACCTTCTAAAGCCATTCTAAGGGCTTTTATGTACAAATATATCCTTCAGCCTGATTCTGTTACTGCTATTCCCTCATTATAAATTAATAAATTGAGGCACTATGATATTAGGAGAATAAAATTCACACAGTACAAAAGAGGAACTCACCATTTTAGTCAATTCTTCTACAACCTACTATCACTGAAACTACTATGAATTAAGAACAGACTCACGAAGAGTTGTTTCCTGTTTAAGTCCAGGAAAGGGGCAAAGTCTACTTACTTAATACAAGTATAGGTATCACTCGAGATTGCACCTGCAAAGTCAAGTTTTCACCATTTATTTGATAAATTTAAACTTAAATGTTTCCCTCTGTGTAAGACTTTGGAGACTGATTTAGTTAATTCCTGGTATTTGTAAAGGAAAAAAAAAATGGTGCATCAACATCAGGCAGTCAGTTATTTGCCAGCACAGGTAGCACTGATTTATTTTTGTAAAACGTAGCATGGCATAGACAGATATAGGAATTCTGCTGTGGGAATTCATACAGAGTATTTGTGAAGTAATTTGTCATGTTTTTCTCATTTTTGTCAGATTTGTGCAAAGGCATAAAAAAGGCATTCTTTTTGTTACCTGTAAGATTTTTCTTCTCCTTCTTCTCGTAAGCAAGAATATCAACACTAGAAAGTCTGTCTCTGGGTTATTATGAGTTAAGTAGGCATCACCCATGGTGGTTTCGGATGGAATCCCGTTACACTGCATGAGGTGTCATCACCCTCTGAAACTGTCATTTGTCGTGGGCGTGTTCATCCTGGCATTTCACAGTTGGGAGGCAGCTGCACATTGTGTTCTGGCCAGCAGCTGCTCACCAGAGTTCTCCCAATATAATGGGATAAACATCACGGTGTGTGTGCGTAATTCTTCCCTCCTCCACATTATCGATAAAACATTTTATCTCCAAAAGTTGTGCAAAATGAATAGCGTGATACAGCAACCTGTTGCCTTAATAGCCAGAGGCAGGCACATTGTACATCCTTATTGATGGATCACATTCAAATGTGTGCTTTGTCAATGAAATATGACAAAAGTTTAAATCATTATAATCAAATTGGCATTTGAGTTCTAATCTTATTATATGATGATGAAGTCACCATCATATAAAGAGGGACTAGAAAGTGACAACTGAATCACTCCATAGGAATCACTCATTTTACTCTGTAATGATACCTGATTTGAATTCCATGAAAATCAATAACATATGCAAATTATAATTAGATTTTCCTAAGCGAGTACTCATCCACATGACACATATTTATTTAGAACACACAAAATGTCAGGTTTTCCCTAAATATAGGATTGGCCTGCATTTAAACAATGCATTGTGGATCATTCAGTAGGTTGGGCCCTGTACTTTCGAGTCCAATTGGCTTCCTGTCCCCTCAGGGTCTAGAGAATGGAAGGGCAGACAGGCAATGTAGGAACTTGAACTGAGTGATAAATAACCACATGGCCGAAAAAGGATAATGTTATGGCACCCTATGGGAGAGAATTTAATTCAGATATTGAGAAAAGGCTCACCCAAAATACGGTGTTTCAGACTTCTTAAGGTCTTAAGGCAATAAATAATTTCCATTCTTTCACCCTGAAATCTTGAGATTTTCAGGAACTCATGGGAGTAGCAGAAAGAGGTCTAGCACATGAAGTTTTAAATGCCAGCTCATTACATAGTAGCTCTGTGAATTTAAAAAAAAAATTACTACCTAGGTCATGAGAGCTATTCTGAAGATTAATAAACTAATACAATTTCAAGTATCTGGTAAAGAAAAAAATTAAATAAATTGTAGTTCCCATGACTCTAGTAATCCCTGGCACCACCAAACACACTTTCTCTTATAACACCCAACTCCAATTTCTGTCTAATTAAAGTAGCCCCAAGCACCCAAAATATATGACCAGGTATGAGTTGATCTGGTTTGGGCATCAGAATAAATGAAGTTGGATCCTCACATGTACTTCTTTGTTAAGGCAACATATGCAATTCAGAATGAATGAAAAGACCAGGACTTCTATCTTCTGTATAATAAAAACCACAAGAAGCACATAGAAGAAAATAAAGACCTTTACTATTCCTAGCATCACAGGAGATGGCTTCAGGCCGATTAGTGAAGGACAGATTGATTTTCATATGGCTGAAGGAATTTTGAAAGGATGGGGACACTTTAAGGGAAATGGAGGTAGAACAGTTTTCAGGAAGCTGATCAAGTGTAGAGAGGGGAGAAATCCCAATTATTCCTGAATGTCCTCTGGGCTCCGCCATTAGCTTGCTGTTCTCTTTCCTGCACCCCTCTTTGGAACATCTCATTCACTCTCACACACCTTTTTCAAACGGCACCTCTAGGCTTTGTGTGATGCTCCAGATTCTCCACTGAGTTCAGATCGGTACAGTCCCCAATTGAAGGCCCACTGAATTTGGCCTATAGGCTGTAAAGCCTATTCTCACCTCCCCTGTCACGCAATATATTAAACACAAACTCCATTCCCTAATCTGAACTTTCTTGCATATTCCCCTTTAGTCCCCAGAACACAATCTATCCACTCACCTGAAGAAATCAGAATTATTTTGGACTGGCTCCTCTTTCTAGCCCTAATCCCTTGCCCCACATCCCGTCAGCCCCCAGTCCTAATCATTTCCTCCACATCAGCCTCTACCACAGGCTATTGTCAAACTGCACCAGCTCTCTCTGACCAAGTGTGCTTGGAGGTTGGGCGGTGTTATCAGGGCCTGGGAGTCTGTTAAACATGCAGAATCTGAGGTCCCCCTCCAGGCTACCCAATCAGAATCTCTATGATAAGGTGTTATGATATTTATAGTACAACATACATGTTTAACCTCTGTCCCCGAGTCTGACACAGAGTTCCTAAAACCCCTGGAGTTTCCTAAGTGATAAGAGCAATACAGGTGTCTTAATATTCATAACAAATACCTTTCAACCACAGGTAAGTTCATGTTACTGCGGTGACTTTGGAAAGTACCTAAGAATGAAGGCTGGTTGCCAGGGAAACCAAACATAGGATTTAAAGAGCTGGAACTTTCAGTCTTCCTCCCCTATACCTGATCTCTGCAGAGGGAAGAAGGGCTAGAGATGGAATTCAATCATCAGTGGCCAATGATTTAATCAGTCATGTCTATGTAGTGAAGCCTTCATAAAAACCCAAAAGATGGGGTCCAGAGGGCTTCCAGTTTGGTGAACACGTGGAGATTTGGGAAGAAGGGAACTCCTGGAGAGGGCAGAGAAGCTTTGCATCCTTTCCCCATATCTTACCCTATGCATCTGTTCCATCTGGTTGTTCCTGAGCTGTAATCTTTTATAATAAACTGGTATCTAGTAACTAGAATGTCTCTCTGAATTCTATGAGCTGCTCTAGCAAATTAATCAAACCCAAGGAATTAGGAATATCCAATCTATAGCCAGTCGGTCAGAAGCACAGGTGATAGTGTGGATTTGCAGCTGGTGGCTGAAGGAGACAGGGGGTGGGGCAGTCTGGTAGGACTAAGCTCTTAACCTGTGGGATCTGACGCTATCTCCATGCAGACAGTGTCAGATCTGAGCTCACTGCTTGGTAGTGTTGGAAAACCCAAACAGTGGAATTGGTCTCGGAATAGGTGAATCCATGACAGCCATCATGAAATGTCTTCATTGCTTTTTTTTTAATTTGAAAGATTTTCAGATATAAGAATTACAAATAATACGAAAACACCCACATATTCACCACTCTGACTTATCACGTGTTAATCATTTATATTTGCTTCAGATGTATGATATTTTCAAATAATAAAATATTAGAGTTGGAGATCTTCCTGCTCTACTCCCTGAGATGACCGACTTGCTCCCATTAGCCCAGGACTGTTCCCGGGGGCACCAAAGTCCTATACCCCAGGAAACCCTTCAGTCCTGGGCATCCTGAAGTTCACAGGTACCCTTCTCTCACACATGTGCCTGATTCCATTAGTAACAGACAAAATTAACGTACCTGTTTCACTTTATACCAATATGATCATCTTTGGCACATTTTTTCCTGCTAATTCTTTTTTCACACAGGATTGCTAGTTTTGAGATTTACTATAAAGATATATTGCCATGCATTGGTGTGTTTTAAACTCAGACTGTCAAACTCAACAAAAAAATAAAGGTTCTGTGAGCTTCAATTAGATTTACATTGAATTTACATATCGTTCAGGAGGAACTGATATACCCCAATACTGACATCCTTACAATATTCCAATCTACAATTTGGTATATCTCTTAATTTCTTTAGCTCTGTCTTTCACCCCTTGGAATTTTTACATAATTATAATACTCCATACATGCTGTGCATATATTATTAGATTTCTTACTGGGTATCTTATTTTTTATGTAAATGAGATTTGTATACACACTACACTAATGCACTAATTTTGGTATACTGATCTTATATGCTGAAGTCTTGGTGAGTTCTCTTATGTTTTTATAGTCTGAGCAATATAGGCAGTCATATCATTTATAAATAATAACAATTTAGTTTCTTTCTTTCCAGTTCTTATTACCTCTTTTTAATTTGGCGTGTTGGTTCTATTGGCCAGGAGAGTAGGATGCTGAACAGAAGCACTGCAACACGACAGCTTGTCTTACAGTTGCCTTTAAAAGGAAGTGTTATAACAGTGGACCATTAAGTATAACGTTTGAGGTAGGGTATGGCGTTTTGTTTTTGAGGTATTTCTTAGGTTAGGAAATTTTCTTCTCTATTCTTCATTTGCTAAGTGTTTTTCTTTTAACTTGGAGTTACGGATTTTGTCGATTGCTTTTTCTTTTGAGATTGATCTTAGAATCACACAGTTTTCTTCTAGAAGCTTTCTCAGAACCCTAAAGTTGGACTACAATCTGGTCTTCCCTGATTTCACTGCATTTTGGACTTTCTCCAGTATAGTAAACTATTCACTGATAGTAATCTGCTTGCAGTAGTTTATACACCATGCATGGGCAGGATCATGTTTGATTCCTGGCTGTGTCTATGTAATGGGTGCAGAACATAGAATATCTCTGACAATATTCATAGAAATAAGTTAATAAGACTGTGTCCTAAAAATTCATTATTCTTTCCTAAAAACAAATTATGATTCTGACATTAGTCTTAATTTACAAAGACAATTCTGACAGAATAGAATATAGATTTGACTGAGAAATGTTTTAGATATTTATGTTTGCTTTTAATAAAATAACCCATAAAATGTAAATGCGTGTCTTCTGAGAAACACTGACTTTCTTCTTATGTTAAAAATAAATTGTTAAATTTTAAATAAAGTTCATATTTATTTATTATGTCAGTTATTTATCTTTGCATCATTACCAAAACAAAAATAAAGACTCCCACAAACTTTCAGTTACTTAGTATGCACTGTTCCAGAAGTGTTTGTCCATATTTAAGTACTAAGAAAATTTAAATTTAATTAATTTAAATGTTTTTACAAATGCCAAAGACCTTTCAGAATGCATTATGTTTTTGTCAGTATTTTGAATAGCCCCATGTGTTTTATTCAGAACGCTCAGCTACTTAATGAGCATAAGACTGCAAATGCCATTGGAAAATATGAAACCTTTATCTTTTAACTCAGTTTTGCTTTCATGCATAACATGACTCTAAAATCACAATTGTGATACTTAGTAGCTGTCTTTGCAAAACTGCAGGCAATACATCTTTCACATTTCACCGAGAAGAAAAGAAACTTAATCCCACCAGAATCTCCATTTATTAGTTCTTCCTCTTGATTTTTCCCCGTGGGGATTTTGTGTTGGCCAGATGGCTCTCTGATGAATCTCAAGACAGATCTGCATTTTACAAGTGCAAATTTGAAGAGCAAAAATCTATTTTTGAATAAGGGAATGAAATCTTACCTCTTGTCATCTGGCTTACTATATCTAACCAAGGCGTTGCTGGTGTTTATTCAGCATTGTACAATTATTTTCTTATTTACATAGCAGCTTACCTTCACTTCCAGTAAAGTCTATCAGTAACTAGCCACTCAACTTCACTCCCTATTTCCTTGAATTCTATCAATTCTAAAGACCATTGTACAAGCCACATCTTTACGTTAGAGCCTCTCTCTAGTGAATGTCAATTCAATTTCATCAGCAGCAAAAACTGAAATAGCTTTTTCAATATTCATCACAGATGTTTATCTTCCACAGGGAAGAGTGGTTGAATAAAATGAGAATCAATTGGATGAGAAATTATTTATTTCTTGAATTGGCCCTATTATCATTTTCAAGCATAGTGAGGTTTTTAACCTTCAGGTAGTTACTTTGTGATTAAAAAAATGTCAAAAAATCAAAAAATAATTCCAAAGTCACATATTCTGTCATAAATGGCTCTAAATAGTCTAATATCCCAAAGTGTTTATTTCAAATCTCTTCTCTATGGAATAAATAAAAATAATCATCATTTGGTGTCTTCTCGCCTTTGCGCTTTGCTCCAGTGTGGGGTCTAACAATGTGTTCTCTCTACATAAAACCAGCTCTCTTATTCCTAGAGAAACAATGAATTATTTTGTTTCATTTGTGTTACACATGACCAATAAAGGTACAAAATCTACCAATAAAAATATGCAAAAGTAAGGACTTCTGCTTTACCTTGCCTACCTATTCTAGTGTGTTATTCAACATTTACCCATACCTCTCTAGCAACACCGAACAACATGGGTTTTCACAAACTGGCCCTTTCCTTTCTTACTACTTTGCCTCTGAAATCAAGTCTCTCTGTCTGGAATATACTTAACTTTCTTCACTGCTGTTCCTTCTAAGCTCAGTTTAAATTTCATGTTTTTGAGGCTTTCTCTCTAAACATTTCTTTTTAAACACATACACACACACACACTCACTCACATACACACACACACACATGCACAGACTGTACCATTTTCTCATTTCCTAGCCCTCCAATAACATTTCATAGATTAGTTCATTGAATTGGAATTATTTGTCTACACTCTCTTACTAGATTACAAGATCGTAGAGGTCACTGTACATCATTTATTCATCTTTGGATCCCAGGACCAACTTCAGTCCTGACATGGTTATGACAATCACCATGTATTTGTAAATAATTGGTTACATAGTATATGCTGACTCCTGTAAAATTATTCTTTTTTAATTGTATTTTTTATTATTATTAATTTTTAAAATTATTTTATTCAATTACAGTTGTACGCATTTACTCCCATCACTACCCCCACCCCAGCAAAACCCACCTCCTTCCCTTGCTTCCACCTCCCTTGGTTTTGTACATGTGTCCTTTATAGTTGTTCCTGAAAACCCTTACCCCCATTATCCCCTCCCACCTACCCTCTGGTTACTGTCAGATTATTCTTAATTTCAATGTCTCTGGTTATATTTTGCTTGCTTTCTTCTTTTGTTGATTAGGTTCCAGTTAAAGGTGAGATCATATGGTATTTGTCCTTCACCACCTGGCTTATTTCACTTAGCGTAATGCTGTCCAGTTCCATCCATGCTGTTGCAAAGGGAAGGAGTTCCTTCTTTCTCTCTGCTGTGTAGAATTCCATTGTGTAAATGTACCATAGTTTTTTGATCCACTCATTTACTGATGGGCACTTAGGTTGCTTCCAGCACTTGGCTATTGTAAATTGTGTTGTTGTGAACATTGGGGTGCATAAGTTCTTTTGGATTGGTGTTTCAGGGTTCTTAGGATATAATCCCAGCAGTGGAATTGCTGGGTCAAAAGGCAGTTACATTTTTAGCTTTCTGAGAAACTTCCATGGTGTTTTCCACAGTGGCTGCACCAGTCTGCATTTGCATCAACAGTGAACTAGGGTTCCTTTTTCTCCACTTCCTCTCCAACACTTGTTTGTTGATTTGTTTATGATGGCCATTCTTACCGGTGTGAAGTGGTATCTCATTGAGGTTTTATTTTGCATCCCTCTGATGGCTAGTGATGCTGAGCATCTTTTAATATGTCTCTGTGCCCTTTGTGTGTCCTCCTTGGAGAAGTGTCTGTTCAAATCTTTTGCCCATTTTTTAATTGGGTTGTTTGTCTTCCTGGAGTGGAGTTGTATGAGTTCTTTATATATTTTGGAGATCAAACCCTTGTTCAAGGTATCATTGGCAAATATGTTTTCTCATATAGTTGGTTCTCTTTTCATTTTAATGCTGTTTTCTTCAGCCATGCAGAAGCTTTTTAGTTTGATGAGGTCCCATTTGTTTATTCTTTCCTTTATGTCCTTTGCTTAAGAGGACATATCAGCGAAGATATTGTCGTAGCCTGCCTATGTTTTCTACTAGGACTTTTATGGTGTCATGACTTATATTTAAGTCTTTTATTCACCTTGAATTTATTTTTGTGTATGCTATAAGTTGGTGATCAAGTTTCATTTTTTTTGCATGTAGCTGTCCAGATCTCCCAATATCAGTTGTTGAAGAGGCTATTTTTATTCCATTTTATGCTTCTTCCCCATTTGTCAAATATTAATTGACTGTAGAGACTTGGGTTTATTTCTGGGCTCTCTGTTCTGTTCCATTGGTCTGTCAGTCTGTTCTTATGCCAGTACCAGGCTATTTTGATTATAGTGGACTTATAATAAAGTTTGATATCAGGTATTGTGATCCCTCTTACTTTGTTCTTCTTTCTCAAAACTGCTGAAGTTATTCAGGCTCAATTTTGGTTCCATATAAATTTCTGAAATGTTTGTTCTATATCTGTGAAATATGTCATTGGTACTTTAATAGGGATTGCATTGTATCATAAATTGCTTTGGATAGTATGGACATTTTGATGATGTTAATTCTTCCAATCCATGGGCATGGTACATGTTTCCATTTGTTTGTGTCTTCCTTAATTTCTTTCTTCAGTGTTGTTTAGTTTTCTGAGTACAGGTCTTTTACATCCTTGGTTCAGTTTATTCCCAGGTATTTTATTTTTCTTGTTGCTATATCAAATGGGATTTTTTTCCTGATTTCTGTTTCTGGTATTTCATTGTTGGTGTACAAAAATGCCTTTGATTTCTGAATATTGACTTTGTATCCTATGGTTTTGCCCAATTCATTTATTAGGTAAAGTGGTTTTTTGGTGGAGTCTATAGGATTTTCTATGTACACTGTCATGTCATCTGCAAACAATGACAGTTTTGCTTTCTCCTTTCCAATTTGGATTCCTTTTATTTATTTTCATGTTTGATTGCTGTGGCTAGGACTTCCAATACTATGTTGAATAGAAGTGGTGAAAGTGGACATCCTTGTCTTGTTCCTGATCTTAGTGGGAAAGATTTTAGTTTTTGCCCATTGAGTATGATACTGGCTGTAGGGCTCTCATATATGGCTTTTATTATGTTGCAGAATGCTCCCTCTATTCCCACTTTGCTGAGTGTTTGATTATAAATGGGTGGTTTACCTTATCGAATGCTTTTTCTGCATCTATTGATGATCATGCGATTTTTGTCTTTCATTTTATGTGATGTATTACGTTTATTGATTTGCAAATATTGTACCATCCTTGCATCCCTGGGATGAATCCCACTTGGTCATGGTATATGATCTTTTTAACATATTGCTGGATGTGGTTTGCCAATATTTTGTTGAGGATTTTAGCATCTATGTTCATCAGCTATATTGGCCTGAAGTTTTCTTTCTTTGTTATGTCTTTATCTGGTTTTGGGATTAGGATGATGCTGGCTTCATAAAAAGAATTCGGGAGTCTTCTGTATTCTTGGATTTTTTTGAATAGTCTGTGAAGGATAGGGGTTAGCTCATCCTTAAATGCTTTGTAAAATTCTCCTGTGAAAACTTCCATTCCAGGGCGTTTGTGTGTTGGGAGTTTTTTGGTCACTGCTTCAATTTCATCAGCTGTTATTATTCTGTTCAGGCTTTCCACTTCTTCTTCATTCAATTTTGGAAGATTATTTTTCTAGAAATTTGTCCATTTCACCTAGGTGTTCAAATTTCTTGGCATATACTTCTTTGTAGTAATTTCTTACAATCCTTTGTATTTCTGCGGTATCAATCTCTCCTCTTTCATTTCTGTTTATGTTTATTTGAGTCCTCGCTTTTTCTTGATGAGCCTGCTTAAAGGCTTGTCGAGTTTGTTTATCTTTTAAAAGAACCATCCCCTGGATTTATTGATCCTTAGAATTGTGCTTTTAGTCTCTCTGTTATTTAATTCTGCTCTGATCTTGGTTATTTCTTTCCTTCTACTTGCTCTAGGCTGTCTTTGTTGTTTCTCGAGTTCTTGTAGGTGTAGGGTTAGGTTGTTTATTTGAAATGTTTCCGTCTTTTTTATGTAGGCCTGTATCGCTATGAACTTCCCTCTTAGGACTGCTTTCGCTGTGTCCCATAAGTTTTGGATTGTTATGAGTTTATTTTCATTTGTTTCCAAACACTTTTTGATTGTGTAAAATTATTATTAAGTTCTGGAAAATGATGCTACTGTTTTTCTATACTGAAAATTTAATCTGTGATGAAAATAATTAAACGTAGAATGTGCTATTTTAAACAAATTTATGTTAAGTAAACTTACTGTGCTGATCATTTTGCAATATATACAAATATGGAATCATTATTTTGTACACCTGAATCTAATATAACATTATATGTCAATTATATCTCAAAAGAAAAAAAGGCAGATATGCTATTTTAAAAGTTTAATTTTTAAAGTTTTCCTGAGACACAGTAAATTTTAAAATTCCTATCTAGAAAAAAAAGGGGTGGGGATCTCAATTTATTTATCAAAATTAACTCACATTCATGTAAAATATCAGTGAAGGAAGGACCTGAGTAAAATACAACTTTCAAATAAAAGATAAATTGAGCCCGGTTGGTGTAGCTCAGTGGATTGAGCGCGGGCTGGGAACCAGAGGGTCCCGGTTCGATTCCCAGTCGGGGCACATGCCTGGGTTGCAGGCCAGGTCCCCAATGAGGGCCATGTGAGAGGCAACCATACATTGCTCTTTCTCCCTCTCTTCTCCTCTCTCTGAAAATAAATAAATAAAATCTAAAAAAAATAAAAGAGAAATTGAAAGTTAGATCTTATGATTTCTTAAAAAATGGATCTTAATGGTTACTTTGCAAAAGGGAGAGGAGACTTGAAGTAAATAGAGTTAAAGGTGAACCATGTCTACTCTGATTACTTTAGAGGGTGACTAGGGAGAGGACTCCACAACCAGGACCAAGAGTTGCTTGCTCACCATTTATGAAGTCTAGAATGACCCAACTTGTATTTTGTACTCTTTTTAGCTCATTTTAAACTGAGCCAAGATATTTTCTATTTTTAAACAGATAAAAATAGAAACCAAAGTATAACCAATTTATAAAGTTGTTCATTTAGGAGACAAAATATCCCATGTATTTATTGCTTTCTTTCTTATTACTTTTCTGATAACCACAAAGATTTAATTTTCTGTTAAGGTGATTGAAATTATTTTACTAAGGAGGTATCTGGATGCTTGGAAGAGAGGAAGCATAGTTTATGAGTTCCAAAATAGCAATATTTGAAAACATGCACATGAAAGAACCTTTGTAAGCATTCGTGGAGTGATTTTTTTTTTTCCTCTCAAGCTCCCTACCCACACCCAACTTAAAAAAAAAGCTTTGGGTGGAGTTAAGAAGTCTTTTCAAATCTTAAACAATAACTGGAAATCCTGAAATGTGTTCTCCTTTATCCAGTGGGGAAAACACTTTAAAGCACCCCTTCTTTTTTTCCCCTAAGGATTGTTTAGCAAGGGATTTACTTAGTGGTCTCCATTCTAAACAGAAAGTTCAGTTTTAACTGCCTGAAATATGCCATCTGTGTTTATTTTGTCCAAAAACGAAATCTGTTTTTTCCCCAATATTACAAATACATGGCCCTAATAACCCAGATAAATACATCAACTCAACTACTCAAGTAGTGAAGTTAGTGAAAGACTTAGAATAGATGCCATGAAAGTGTGAATCTGATTGCAAATCTAACACATACAAAGCACATCTGTCAACTTAATCTTTCCATATTCTGGTTAATAAGTAATTACATCTCACGTATATATTTACCAGGGTGGCAGGAGCTATCATGTGAAAAATAAGGTCACCTACCACACCATGATGTAGTGAGTGGACCAGAAAATGGGCCAGGAGCCCGAGGACTGAAGAGTCAAGAATCGCTCTGGTGCCAGTTTCTCAAATCTATACCACCTGCAGGGCCCACTCACACATCTGCCTGGAAGAGCAGTATCTGGCATGTGGAGACCACTCAAAAATGAATTTAGAACTTAGTCCTAATGTATTTTAAATTACTTTTTATTTTAATTTTTTAAATTTAAATTTTATTTCATTTTTAATTTACTGTATATTTTCCATGGCCATTTATTCTTCTTATTACCCACAATCACCACACTTTTGTCCATGTCCATAAATCCTTTTTCCTTTTTACTCAATCCGTCCACCCCCTAACCTCCCCACCATAGCTGTCAGCCTTCTCTCTGTCTATGAGGGTCTCTATTTGGCTTGTTAGTTCAGTTTGTGCATTAGATTTCACATAGGAAGGAAATCATATGGAATTTGTCTTTTTTCCGATTGGCTTATTTCACTTAGCATACCAGTAAGCCAGTATGAAGTGGCATCCAAATGTAAAACATCATTATATACTCATATGTAGGGTATTCTGAGCTGATAAATTCCTGTAAATATCATTCTGACCATCCTCTAAAGTAAGAAGGAGACTTCATCTCTTTTCTGCCAAGTCTTCCATGAGAAAAAGTTTAATTTCATTTAGAGTTTATATGCATTTCAAAGACTGCTCAAGTTCCATGCATGCGTCTTTATCACAGCCTGACCTTTCTTACATGACAGTCTTCCAGAGTGCCCTGAAGTATGACTTTTTTGGTCTTATTCAGAAAGACATAATCTCTAATATCGGTCCAAACTCTGAATCTAGAAATTTTATGTTGTACCAGATGTTCTATTCTCAGGAAATGGAGGATGAGTCATAAGCCATCTGCAAGATCATCCTTTAGTACCTAGTCTTTCTGGTCCACCTAAGCTTTCATAGGGCATGAGCAAAGCTGCACCAGGACAGCTCCAAAAGCATCCTGATGTTCACTTGAAAAGTAAAAAGTCAGGAGAACAGAAGCCAGACTGTTGTCACTGTCTGAAAGCCACGGGTAATTCTGATTCCAAAAATTCTTACATTCCTAATTCTCTGCCTTTAATTTCTCACCTTGAAGGCCTGCATAGCAGAACTGAGAGTTGTAAACTTTTTAGACAGACCTGTACAACCCTGAAGGCAGTTTCTGCTTCTCCATGTCTCTTTGACCAGAGCATCTCTAAAATAAATTCTTAGATTGTTACAGAGAAATGCTTAACGCAGGCCAAGTGTGTATGTCTCATTGCTCTGTGTAATTGTTATTACTTTACATTGTTGATGCCTAGCCTATCTTGGACCCTAAACTTGTTTCTTGAAGTTACTTTATATGCATTACATAGAAAATTGACATTTCATATCTCCACTGTTTTTTATTCATATCTCTTTGCTCTGATATCTACTGGATGAGTTAGACAAACACATGGATGGCAAAATAAACTGGCCATAATTAAATGACAAATTCAAACTTATAAATCTTTCAACAAAGCAGACAACATAATTTACAAAGTTAAAAAATCAATAACATGAATAAGGTCTACTTAAAACATTGTTATTATCATAAGACAAGTGAAGCAATAAAAGTATATTTCTTTTAACTCCCTTCTAATCAAGGCAATGTATTGTGTATATTAATTTGCACATTTTGTCAAATAACACACTGGATAATGATGAGGATTTAGTATTTCCACTAGAGATTTCCACCAGAGATCTTAAAATTTCTTGCCCATACTTATAACTTAATACTTTTTGAAAATATAACTGGGCATGGGAAAGAACGTCAATATTGCCAAGTCTGACCAACACTCACGAGAGGATGTTCCCGATATAGGCGTAGTAGGAGCAACAGTAGGGCGTGGTCCCATCACAGCAGTAAGACCTGCAGTCTTTGCCACACTGTGCAAGACAGTCGTCTGCAAAATGAAAACAACATGCATCCAGTTACAGTTCTGAAATCACAGCTTCATGCAAACTTATTTTATTTCACACCTTAACTGCTCTTTAGTGCATTTAGATTTTTGACTTCAATATGCAGAATTCTAAAACATTTACAAGCATCTGAACTAGCCTCCCTTTCCTATATTAAACATAAAGCTAGAAAAGACAAAGACCATTCTTCTTTGAATCCCCTGCATCGAACACTATAATTGATGGTCAGAATTGAATGAGACAATGAAGGGAGGAAAGAATGATCCAACTAACTAGTCATTCACTTTGTCAATTGAGTTCTTGTAATGATTTTTAAAAGATAAAGTCTTTTGACTTTGGGTATTATTCTCAATTAATTTCATTTAATGGCAAGTGTTATTAACATGAATAATGGCAACTGGAGAGAATTTTATAGTAATGTGTATTTTTTCATGACAATGAATTATATGCTTTTCTTTCTCTACCATTTTTACCTTCATAATCACAGTGTGCCTACCTATGGTAATTCATATAAGTCTGCATATCCTGTCAATACATTTTATTTGGAAAATAAGAAGTTTCTCTAAGTAATTAACTTGTGAATAATTAAGAGTTTAATGTCAGATTTAAGAATCAATAAGCTATGAGACAGCCCTGTGTGAAGGGGGAAAGGTATTTTCTGATTAAAAAGGATGTGACGGAGCTAACAAAACCAAACTGCTCTCTTTTTTGCCTTTATGTTTTTGGTTAAGGAAAATTATACCAAAAACGTTGAAAGAAAATTACCTTGGCTTTTAAAAATTTCTTTATTCTACCTAAATAATGTTTAACACATTAAGGTTATCATTTACTTATAGTCAGTGTTATAAATTGTAATGGGTATGTGAGTTTCAGGTACATAATAAGGAAAACATTAAATATAGTCTGATAATTTAAGTTGCATGTTTGAAAATCACAAAAGAAGTCATTTTCAACTCAACCTCCGAAGGCAATATCAACTATTTTTTAAATTATGTAAGACTCTTGCTTTTTTGCTCAAGTCACACTTTAAAAGTACATGTTATATTTACATCTGCATGTCCATGTGATTCATTTATCTAGAAAAGAACATTTCAATTTTGCTTTTAAATCACCTCTCTGCCAAGATGATTTTTTTACAAAAGGATGTGATCAAAAAGTAGTAAAGTTCAGTCACCTTTATCAATAGCGCATGCCCTTTGTCAAACAAGTGAAAAAAGTTCACATTTTCTTTCCCTCGATTTTATTTCTACCTCATAAATTAACAAACTTTAATGACTTCTTCCTGAACATGGTAAGAAGAAATGAGAGAGGAAAATAATTACCCTTGCAAGATGCAGTAACTCTGCTTAAATTTGCTTGAAAATTTGGAGGGCAGAAACACAGTCTAATGATTTATTGACAGAGTATGCTTTTTGCAGAGTGCATCAAACTTTTGAAGACTGGTTATTTTATCATTTTCCCGATGAACGTTTATTGCTCTCATTTTTCGTGCTGTTTAATTAATTCAAATATTTAGTTAGACTGCTCAGCTGTCTCAAGTGCTTAGCAGGAATGTTTTGCTTCATGTTCTTAAAAGCCACTACAAGCCATTAAGGTAGTGGGGGAGCTGATGCCCCCACTTATTCTGTGGGAACAGGACAACCAGTGTGGAAGTGGCTCCATGAGGGGCCGTTTAAAATGATGTCCAGGACACTGACATCTTACTAAGCTCTCCGTGAATATCAAAGATTCAGTTACTACTCCTGTACTCCAATTACTATTATTGTAAGGACATGGTGTTATCAAAATATTTTGAGCCAGTGTTACAGGAAACCAAGCCTAAAGTCTTCTAGCCAAGAAGCTGGATTTTACCTGCAGCAGACATGTAGATCATGCCATGCATTGTTCATATTTTTATGGCATTTTCCTCTTGTCTGCTTCCCAGAGGTAAAGAACTGAAAAGGGCAGATTTCATAGCGTGGCAGACACACTCACAATCACAGTGTTTCCAAACAGGGGCTCCAAACACACCTCAAAGCTATGTGGACATGTTAGCTGCTTTCTCCACTCTATTTGAGACTAATTCTATGAAGACCAGAGTTCGAATGATACAGGAGCATTTACCACTTGTAAAAAGATGAAACATTCCAATTGTCTTTAGAAAATAAATGATATTGTTTCTAATATTCAGGTTAGTGTCTATGAAAATCATCCAGTTCAAACTTTTTTCAATGACTTTAATTGAAGGCATGATCTGGAAGACGGTTCCCCCACCCCCACCCCACCTTAAGGAATGTGTTCTACAGGAAAAGCTGCATCTGGCTACAAATACTTGTTCAGAAACTTTAAGCTACAGCACAGCTAAGGCTAAGCGAGGAAGGAAAGGGAGGGGACAGAAAGCACTGGCCGAGGACACGAAGGCAAAACCTTGGCCAAGTTCTGTCTGTGTGGCCTGCCCTGGGAGTTGGGTAATAATGTAAACACTTCACTGGCTCTCGTTCCAAAAGTAACTCCACAGTACAACGTCATGCTCCAGGTATAGAACCCTTGTTCCTATTTCCTTAACAAATGGAACATGAATTTAATGCGTTTGCTTTAGGCAAAATAATTCAGGTTACAGGCAGCACATCTACTTGTGTGTGTGTTTTTTAAAAGATTTTATTTATTTATTTTTAGAGAGAGGAGAAGGGAGGGAGACAGAGAAGGAGAGAAACAGCAATGTATGGTTGCCTCTCACATGGCCCGCACAGGGGACCCGGCCCGCAACCCAGGCATGTGCCCTGACCGGGAATCGAACCCGGACCGTCTGGTTCCCAGCCCGCACACAATCCACTGAGCTACACCAGCCAGGGCAGTGCTTTTGTCCCATTAAAGCTGACAAGTCACCTAACAGGGTGTCTGAACTGTTCTTATTTCTCCTGTGTTCCCCTCATCTCACCCCAGTCCTTACTTCCAGCCATAAATCTTCGTTCCAACCAAACTGTTTTTGCACAGACATATCTCGTAGATTTTGCCTTTGACCACACTGTGTCCTGCTACTCCATCTCCTATGTCCAGTGCTTCCTCCCTGTCTTTCAAAGGTCTAGTTTCTAAAAGTCCTCCTCAATTCAGTTTTTCTGAGCAAATACTGACTGAGCTTCACTTATGGGCAAGGCATTTTAGCTAGTCTCTCAAACTATTATGCTGAGCAAAACAGACACCATCTTCATGGAGTGGGATTACATGCCTTGGCCAGCAATAAGACCCTCTCCTTTGGACACCGATAGCACATGGCTGTACCTCTCCTGTGACCCATTAAAGTAATGGGCACACCTTCTCTCCTAGTCAAGACTCAGTGTGGCTTCTGTCCTATATATCACTCACCATAGCTCACACAGTAAATATGAGTTGAACGAATATGGCAGGCATGAAAAAACCTCTGAAATAAGGAGTTTGGGAATTACCACCAAAGAACATATTAGCTAAACATTTCGTATCAAAGACACTAAGTCAACCTAGTAATACTGGCATACTTTGTAGCTCAGCAGGCAAAGATGTGGAAGGAGAGAAGAAATGAATGGAGGGGAAGACTTTCTAAACCAACCCTCTTTGCTGCTAGGCAGCTCTGTGAGTTTTCTGAAGCTGGGGAGCTGTGCACCCAGCCCTGGAGGCAGGGGACGAAAGGAAGGAAAAGTGTACAAATCAGAAGCTTTGTGTTTACCACAGGGAATAGAATAGACAGCTGATTATGAAAAAGTTGTTTTCAGTGGTGTGGTTGAATAAGGGCAAGTAAGGGTATTACGGTTTTATCTGCTGCGTTCCAGTTTCTTATTTTTGTATTCTTTTGATAAACAGGAGTTGAAAAGAATTAACATTGCTTCAGATTAACTAATACAGAGATAAAACTAAGATTAATGCAATTGATTCTGTTAGTTCCTCAAATTCTGAAAACCTTGTGTGATTTAAGTAAAATAATTAAGTGTAAACAGATTAGAATGTGGAGTTTCCTCATTAAAAAAGTGCTTTTCCTACTTTTATAAATTTCCGCATTTGAAAGTCTGTATTTTCCCTACAAGAAAATATCTTTAAACTTATAGAAACCGCTAATTTGCATTTTAATAAACAGACGCAAAATTTCCATAGGAGTTACTGAGTCTTACTTCTGGCAAAGTTGAAAGAGAAATTCAAATCTTTTGATGATCTGATAATGTTGAAGAAAGTCTTAGTTTCAGTGTAGCATCTCTATATATATTCAAGGTACTATACACAAATTCAGTATTATAAGGTTATGGGTTTTTGCTATAGGAAACCATTAATTTCCTATAAAAATCATAGGCTTTTTATAGGAAAGGACTATGGTTTTTGCTATAGGAAATTAGAGAAATGAAAATGTTTTGCAAAACCTTTTGCTTTTAGCTTGTTTTGTGACTAGAAAGCAGATGCAAAACTCATGTGTAATTTAACTTTATACCTGAATAAGCAATGAAAGGCCATGCCATTGGGCTCTTATCAATCACAAAACAAGAAAACCACTTTACTTCATCAATTATTAGCAATTATCACGAAGAGTAATTAAGAGGAGGGAAATGAGATGCCTGTCATCTACCAACAAGGGCTTAACAAAATCCATGAAACACAGATTAGACTCTGAGTGAACTGATGCCTCTCAAGAACCGAAAGTTTGACTTCAAAGCATCCAGTTGTCCAGGCCACCTCATGTGAGAATCATCTTCTAAAGAATAAAAGCAAAGGCCTATGGGTTTTTATTTCCCAGGGGAAAAGAGGAATATTCAGAACGCGAGAGTGGAGAGGGCAGTGAATACCGAAATGGAAAAGTCACTACACTGATTTATTTGAAAACTTCAGCAATCTCTCTAGACTTCAAGTGATTTTTTAAAAATGTTTTCCTTCCAACCCTTCACCTGCAATCACCCTGATTCTTGAGTAGTGGATACTGGATAAATGTTACTCTATTCAGAGAGTAAGATCTCCTAACGGTGGAGTTAGGGCTTGCTTCCACGTTGCTTTGCGGACAGGAAAAGAAAATAAAATTAAAGAACAGAAAATTAAAGAAAAGAAAACCTAAAAAAGGAAGGAAACGCCAGTGGAAAGGACACGTTAAAGGAAAGGAACAAAACAAACCCGCACGGAAGTGGAGCCAAGGGTTCCTGCCCCGCCAGGACCGCAGACTCTTCGCGCTCCCGCGAAAGTCCCAGTGCGCGGGGCTCAAACCGCGTCGCCCGGAGTGTGACCCAAGCGCAGCCCCAGGTCCCCTTCCCCTCTCCCGCCGCCCTAAGTCACTGACCTGCGTAGATAAAGAGCAGAGCCAACTTTGGAAGCAAGACCCCTGGACCCCTGAGCAGCCTCCGCGCGTCCATCCAAGCCGGTGGCCGGAGGTTGCGCGCCAGGCCAGATAGACAGACAGACTGGAGCTAGGGCTGGCTGGGAGCGAAGGGAGAGCCCGGAACGGGAAGGGGATGGAGGGGACAGAGGGCGGTCAGATGGAGACAGCACTACTCCCGAGTGGGGAAGCGCGCGGAGACCTGGCCACTGCCGGCAGCCAGAGAAAGGAGCCCCCGAGCCCCGCGACCCATACCGCTGGGGCGGGGTCTCTTTGTCTCCCCGGTGGTGCTGCGGGGGGCGAGGGAGGCAGCGGCTCCTAAGGCCTGGGCCACCCGGGCTCACATTTCAACTCCACCGGTGGCACCCTACGCAGACCGGGGGCGGGGGTGGCCCCAACTCCTCCCCAGGCTCCAGTTCTTGCTTCTGTAGTGACCCGGGGGCATGCCCGTCTCCTGGAGGAAATTCTAACATTTTGCTTTGGCTGTTGCTGTGCAGTTTAGCAAGCTTCCTTTTCACCCTATCCACCCCTCCAACTTTTTCTTTTTGAAGCCACGGATGAAGAGATGAAGAAGACCTTACTTTTTGCCTTTGAACAAATGAAGGCCATTTTCAAGGTGGAAGGTATTGGACAAGGAAAGCCAGTGACAAAAATACAGGAGAATTGGAAAGTACACAGAGAGTGTACCTTCCTTCTGTATTTTGAAAGCTGATAAAATGTTTATTTGTTGAATACTCAAAGCCTTTCCAATAAAGACAGGAAAAACAAAACAAAACAAAAATGTACACCGTGGTCACTATGATTTGACAATGCTATGGAGTTACTGGCCTATGTGATTAGACAAGAGGAAGAAAACAGAATTATGAAAATTGGAAGGAAAATTATCACTTGCAAATGATATGTATATGTGGAAGATCAAAGAGAAGCAACTATAAAGTTAACTAGAGTTGAATGACTAAAAGTTCAATAGCTCGTTTTTATGAAATTAAAAATCAGAAAGTTCTCAGTTACATACATGAGGAATAAAAGACAGAAATAAGTAAATAGAGATACTCCTCTGGACTGAAAAAATTCAACAGTATGAAGATACCAATTTTCCATAAATTAAACTATAAATCTGGGTATTAAACTGAACTCAGTATCAATATACATTTTTTTCAAACTACTCTGATTCTAAAGTTTACATGGAAAATAAACATGTAAAAATATCCATGAAAAATGCGTGAATGGGATAAGCCTTAACAGGTAATACATATAGCATCACAATCATTAAAACAGTTTTTTTTAATTATACATAGGCTCAATGGGACAGAATAGAGAGTGCAAAAATAGATATGCACAGAAATTTAATTTATGGTTTAAAAAGTGTCATTCTAAAGTAATGGGTTACATAATAAACTGCATTAAAACCATGAGTAGGATTCCATGAAGTCTTACTTCCTTTCATCAAAATCAATTTCATATGAATTAACTATTTAAGCATAAATATGCAATTATGAAATTATTAGATAAAAAATGAGAGGATGACATTTAAATAATGGTGGAGAAGAGAATGCTTTCCTATGCACTATTTAAAAATCTCAGAAACCATAAAAGAGAAAAAAATGAGCAATTCAAGTCCATAACAATGAAAATTTTCTGTATATGACAAGTCAAATATTTGACTGGCAACAATATTTTTGATGCATAAGATAGACAAAGGCCTGATCTGCTTAACATATAAAGAGCTTAAGAATTCAATTAAGGTAAAGAAAACAACTAATAAAAACTGAGCAGGAATATCAACAGATATGTATTTGTCCTCTATGTCTTCTACTATTCTAAACATTTAGAAGGTGCTTATCCTTACTCCCCCCAAAAGAAAAAAAGTAAAAATCAAGTTGAAAGTAAGTCATCATTTTTTGTGTCACAGATAAGCACTCCCCATCCCAAAATATCGACTTTTAAGGAGAACAATGTAATAAAATGCATCAAAATTCAAATGCACATAAAGTTTAATTTAGTTATATCTTTTCTAGGAATTTGTCCCTCTAAATATACTGCTGCATGAATGTAAGAGGATGGGAACATACATCACCTCCCAAATAAATGTAACCTGAGATTCCTAGTGTGATTTGTGTCTCAGTGTAGGCCCAACCATCAATCTGATCCAACACGAAACTTGATCAATTCCTCCTTCTTTCTCAGCCCTAACAGCTGATCTGTCACTAAGTTCCACTAATTGTATACCGAACCACCACACAAACATACTTGTATTTTATCCTCTATTTCTGCCCTAATCTCAGCTCTTAAAGTCTCCTTTATAAGCAGTCTCTTTGCTGCTAGGGATATTCTCTAGACTGAAGCTAACACCTTTCTTGTAAAACTATAGATTTAATCACACTCGCTCACCTTTTTAAAACTCAGTGGCTTCCTGTTGTCCTTGGGTTAAAATCCAAATATTGAATCCATGGTTTTTGAGAAACTTCATCACTAGATTCTGTCCCTCTCAACCCAATCCCAATATTCTTCTGGGGAGCATAATTTCTAAGTAACTGAAAGAATGGTTGGAATCTGGAGGATGTCCCAGATACATAGAACTTTAAGTCCTAAAAGAAGAAGCTACAGACCTAAGTCAGTGTTTGCAGAGTTGGAGAATGGTATTGAGGATTCTTGCAATGGTCAGATGCTGGCTTCCATGATGAAACTGGATGAAGAGCCCTGGGTGGGAAGGGGTGGGGTGAGGACAGGCATCTGGTGATGGAGAGAGACTACTCCTGCCCAATTGTTGTACACAGTTCTGGGAGAGGCCGGCTATAACCATGGGTGCCAATAGTAAGCTATAGTGTTAGTCAGAGTAGTCTCTTCCAGCTTACTTTTGAGAAAACAGCTTTCTCCTCATACTGCCAATAGAATGGCTAAGCAAACTTGCCTCCTGGTTCTCCATTTTGAAAGAAATTCCACCTTAAAATACTCAGGTGCTTAAAAAATCCAACCCAACTGACTTCCAAAGGCAAAGAAAGATATCAAGCCCTTTAAGAAAATGTGGTACTTGCCCTGGCTGATGTAGCTCAGTGGATTGAGCGTGGGCTGCAAACCAAAGGGTTGCTGGTTCGATTCCCAGTCAGGTTCGATTCCCGTGCCTGGTTGCAGGCCAGGTCCCCAGTGGGGGCCATGTGAGAGGCAACCACACATTGATGTTTCTCTCCCTCTCTTTCTTCCTCCATTCCCTTCTGTCTAAAAATAAGTAAATAAAATTTAAAAAAGAAAGAAAGAAAATGTGGTACTTTATAAAGAAAGAATTTGAAGGAAAAATAAAAGATATTATATCTTATTATATTATTAATATAACCACAATAATATGGTGTTATTATTATATATAATCAACATATATAATTATTGAGACATTTTGCATTATTTTTTCTATTGTCTTCAAAATCCTTTGTGTATTTTATACATAATGGCCCATCTCAATGTGGATACTAAGTTCTATTAAAAACCTGATCTGGACTTTGATTTCATAAAATTTACAGTTGAAAAAAGGAGATACACGTACCAATATATCTCCTTTTATACTTAAAAGTTTTCTAATAACTTTTAGCTGTTTTGAAATTTTAATGTAAATTAATTTAAAAATTTAGTTCTTCAGCTGTACTTGCCACATCCTGAGGTCTCAGAGATGTACAAAGCTATTAGCTACCATACTGGCACAAATCTAGAAAATGCCCAGATTGTGCCACGAGGCCATTTAAATGAGGACTCCACGTTGCTGGCAACAAATACTACCACAAGAATCCCTATTACTGATCCTGCTCGGGCCTATGTGACTTTTTGCAACACCACAGCACTCATACAAACACACAAAATCTGTTTATGTGTCCATCTTTATGGTACTTCCTTCTGTATTTAACTTCTTATCAACGCATGTGACTAGAAGAGCCACTGTCGTATCTCTGTGATCTAGGGGCAAGAGAGTCTGGGAATGCAGAGTTGGCATCTTCCTTGGAGAGGCAGGCCTATATAGGCAAACAATTTGCAAAACACTGTGAAGAGTGCTAGACAGTCACAGAGGCCTGGTAAATAGCCACTGCTTGCTCCCAATACTGTGTAAGTTCCCAAGTCAGGAATTTCGTCATTATGTTCATGAATAATTTATCCAGATCGTCAAACATAGTTTGGCTCAAATGGCCATGCAATAATTTTTGGTTCAATAAATAAGTTTATGGTTCACACTAGAGAATATGAACTAAAATATGTCCATTCCACTGTCTGGGGAAAATCGGTTTCAATCAGACACTAGTGTGAGGAAGGCATATACTTATCTGTTTGCTTTTAACCTATGTTACTGCCAGGATGCTTTTTCTGATATCTTCCGGGGATTTCTCTGGATAACAAATTAAAAATGGAACATAAATGATAGCAGAGCTGAAGGGTAGAATGACCTTGAGCACACAGTGAAGAGTGAGCCGCCGGTGATTTCAGGAGCTATGTCAGTTAGGAGGCTTGCTTCCCCAGACTCTTTAAAGAGAAACTGATTTGACTGCAGTCCTGCTCAAGGCCAACTTCAGCAGGTATTGTAGTACCGACTGGCCTTTCTCCGCCACAGGCTTTTTGATTAGATTAGGAAAGGGCATGTGATCCAAGAGTGGTCCATCCACAGACTGGCCAGCAGTTTATGGCATTACTTGGAACAGAAGGTAAATTCAGCCCATCTGATGAATTTCAATTCAGAAATACCAAAATAATGAGGTGGGCAATAGTAGGAGCTGCAGCTGCAGGAGGGTGGTACTAGGTGGGAGCAGGCAACTCTAATGGGTCAATTGCTGGCCTGCACTAATGAGGGTGTAACTATGAATAAACAGAAGCAAGGATGTAGAGAAAAAGTTAATTAAATGTATATATGTATACATACTGTTTTAAGTCTATTCAGGCTGCTGTAACAAAAATACCATGGACTGGATGACTTAGAAACAACAGAAATTTATCTCGCACAGTTCTGGAAGCTGAGAAGTCCAAGATCAAGGTGCTGGTCAATTCCATCTCTGGTGCAAGCCCACCCCCTACTCAGCTGCCTTTTCCCTGCAACTTCACATGGTGGAAGCAGGTAGGGGGCTTTGTGGGGTCTCTTCTAGGAGGGCTTAATCCCACTGATGAATGCTCCCCCTCATGTTTCAATACCATCATTCTCTGCAGTCAGGATTTTAACATATGAAGTTGATGGGAACAAAATAATTCAGATCATAGCACATATGTATACACATATACATATATACACACATATATTCATAGCTATACACACCTGTGGGTACACACACATGATTAAACTTCAATTATATCTTTAATTGTGTTCTGAATCAGATGTCACCTATTTAGTGGATCTTCATTGACTTCCTAGTCTAATTTTGCCTTCTTTGCTTCTCCTACCATATTCATTTCTAACACATTATACTCTTTTATTTTCTATATAACACCTATCACCATCTGAGTTAACTTGTTTATTGATGTATTTACTGGTTACTGGCAATAGTCCCCTTGAACATAAACACCACAAAGTTTGAAGCCTTAGATATCATATACACTACTGCGTGTCTATGCAATCTTCTCAATGGTCCTCGGGATGTTGTGGGTGGAAAATAAGTGTTTGTTAGAAGAACATGTCATAAGTATAAGTTTATATTTGACATACATAATGTCAGGATGGTAGACAGAAAGAAAATATGAAGACATTCAACTCTGCAAATAGTGATACACTTGTATAGAGATCAAAGGATCCTACTATTGAGTTCCTCAGGTCCACCTTCGCTCTTGCCATTTCCTGCTTGTCCTGAGATCATATAGTAATTCAGGGTCAAAAGTATTGGCAGGTCTTGCTGCAAGGCTTTCCAAGTCATATTTTATTGGCTAAATTCAGGAGTAGAGAATCTTTATTATTTTTGTCACTTTCTTTTTTTCACTCTCTAAATTAGTGATTCCCCACCGGGGAAATGTCCCCAACCCCTGACGGGAGATGTCTGATAATATCTGGAGACAGAACTGGATGCTTGTACACATACTACAATGCTCAGGGTAGCCCTGCCCAACAGAGTTGTCCAGTGCCAATGTCAATAGTACTGAGCTTGAGAAACGCTTCTGTAAACTATCACCCACCCATTGTTCTGGTACAAGTGATGTGTGTTTATTTTAACCCAAGTCTAAGGGTTTTCTGCCAGTTATTACAATAGAAGAATTGGAATAGAGAAATGAAGTTAATGTTAGCGATGCTTCTCATGAACCAGGCAGATTGATTACCTACGTGTACTCTCTCTCCTGAACGTCACTATAGAAAAATGAAGGTTAAATGTGCATCAGTTCATAAGGTCAAAGAGAATAAGTGAAGAGATATCTATAGATAAAGATAGTTATGAGTTTTGGAAGCTAGGAAGTCAGCTGAGGAGAAGTACCTGAACTGGAAGAGGGCAAAGTCACTTTAACTTAAGTATCTGCAAAAGGTACTTGAATTGCAATGTTTAGAACTTGGAGGTATAGATAGTGTGAAAGGTAGTATAGAGAACAGGAGCAAAATAAGAAGGACTGGTTTAAAGCAAGTATATAAAAGTGGGTAGACCCCAGGTCTCCCCTGCCTCCAGGAAATGTTAGTCTCTATGCTATCCTCCTCCTTTCCAACCTCCTGCACTCAGCCTTCCATAGCCTCATATTTGGACTCCAGAAAATTCGAACGAGAGAATTTCTAAAATGAGTGATAACAAGTGACTAGGCTAATATACAGAGAGGGTTAGTGGTATGAAATGGTGGTGTTGAACTCGAGCCTCGTTATTCTTTTTAGACCACAGAATGGACTTTTTGAGTTTCAAAGGAGTGCCATGATTTGATGTATCTTTAAAAGTTTTATTCCCTCTGATTTCTTGTATGGAAAATGGATTAGAAAGACAGCAGGGAGATACTTTTGGAAGCTATTTTTGTAATCTATTGTGATTTGGATCAGAGTGGTGGCAGAATAAATGAGAGAAATAGATGATTCAGCTCTCATCATGAAGCTACAAGAATAAGAAAAAGCTGTTGATGGCCTATATGCAGGAGATCAGGGTAAGGGAGGAGCAATGGATGAATTTTAGGTTTTTTAATTGAATAATGAGGCAGATGTTAGCTCCATTCACAGAGGTGAAGAAGGCTGAGAATGGAAAGGTTTGGAAGTGGGGGGTTGGAACAGAAGTTTTGCGCTTGTTAAGATGCCTGTTTAGATGCCCAAATGGATCTACCAAGTAGGCACTGGGAGATGGCTCAGGGTCAATACTAAAGATGTGAAATTGGGACTCATCAGTGTATCAGTGGTGCTTTGGTTTGAATTGTGCCCCACCCCCCCGCCACCGAAGAAAAAAGATATGTTGCAGTCCTAATGCCCAGTACCTTAGAATGTAATTTTTTTTTGGAACTATGGTCATTGCAGATGTTAAGAGTCAAGTTAAGAGGCGATCAGGCTGGTGTGGTATAGGCCCTACACCTGAATCAACTGGTGTCCTTATAAGAAGGGAAGACACACAGAGATATAGACACACAGGGGGAGAACACCAGGGGATGATGGAGAAAGAGTTTGGAGCTGCAAACCAAAGAACGCCAAGGTCGTCAGCAAAATCCCAAAAGCCAGAATGAGGCAAGGAAGGACTTCATCCTACAGGCTCGGAGGGAACATATTCCTGCTGACGCCTTGAGTTTGAACTTCTTGCCTCCAGAATTGTAAGACTAAAACTTTCTGCATTGTAACCCACCTAGTTTGTGACAGTGGCCAGAAACTAATAAGATGGTATTTAAGGACAAGGACCTGGATGAAAACATGAATGTGAGAATATAGGAGTGTACAGAAAAGAGAGGCAGGAACTGAGCCGTGAGGCACCCCAGCTGGAAAGATCTACGGTGCTGTCCCAGTTTCTGCCTGGTTTCTGACTCCAGCGGTGCCTCCGCGCTTCCTCCCACGTAGACAAACTTCCTTTTACCCTAGCCGTTTGCTCCAGGCATCTGTCATGGTTTCCCTGGCGCTATCTCTGTGCCTCTGTCTTTTACAACGACACATACCAGCGCTGCCACACTAACACTAGAGAGAGAACAGCTGGCAAACTTGTGAAGTGCCACTTTTATTACCGTGTGTTAAAGGAGTTTGCAGAGGTGTCTAATTCACCACTAATAAACAATGGGATTGGAACGTCAGATCAGAGTATTTCAAAACTCATTCTCTTTAGTTATATTCCCACTATAGCCCGTTTTGTTCCGTATCATAGACCTAATGATGAACCTACCTTCACTATGGGACTTTCAAGCTAACGAGAAGGAAATCTTGCCTTCTGCCTACTGGAATCAATGCCTGTGCCCTGTAATTATTCAGCAAGCATACAAGGCTTCTCATACATATTCCCTCTTGCCTATGAGCAAGATATTATATAATTTAAAGTGAGTTTGCCATCTTCCGTTTCTCTATGACCATGCATTTTTTTATTTCTGCGTCTTAATGTGAGAGGCAAGGGTGCAGTAGTATTTCTCTTTTATTCAGACTTACAAAGGTGAAGAGGCTTGTTTATTAACCATCCGGAAGTTAATTGTGGAATTAAAAGAAATCTAATGCTTTTTCCTATCTGTTCCCCAGCTCATAGCACAGGTTTTGGTTTTAATTTAGAACCTTTCCCCAGATGTGAGGCCGCAGCTTCAACCAGCTTTGCTGTCTGTCCAAGGGCATTCCATCCACTTGTCTTCTGGCTCCATTTCCTTCTGTCTCCTAATTATAGTCCTTCTAAGGGAATATTTTTTTTCATATATCTCTTACTCTGTATTTGAGCATCTTTTCCCTTATTCTCTGGCTCTTTCCTGAGTATGTAAACAGGACTGCAGATGTTATAAACTGAGAAACAATGTAGTCTCTTTGGTAATTTTAACTGTTGTACACACATTTTTGGCAAAGCGATGTCTCTAAAAATTTTGTTCCTTCTCTGAGAGATGTGTTTTTGCTTTGTTAATATACAGGGATGGGCAAATGTGGGTTTGCAGTGGTATGCCAAACAGAATTTATTCTTGTGTTATTACTTGTTAATGATGGCATTATGTCCCATACAAACAACGGCGAACCTATTTTCTGCCTGCCCCTTATTTGTAAGGTAGCCTGCTTGTACACTGTCATTTACTCTTCGAGATTGCCTGTGCTCTTGCTTGAACAGCCGTTTTGCGGAATGAGGATCTGGGATGAAGAAGACCTCGGGAAAGAGACATAGACATAGTTTTTACCTTACACTGGAAATAAGCCAGAAAAGGAAGGACACTTGTGTTTGTGTGTGAACATTGCTGTGGACCTTTTATTTCTCAGCAGGGGTGTTTTCTAGGACCGAATGACCGGGTGCTGAGGAATGGCTGTGTGCTGGGCCACTGTCCTTGCTGTCCTTGTTCCGCGGGGCGGGGCCAGTGGAAAAGACCATGTCTCTCTGAGGGTGGGACGTCTCTTCTTAGGGGAGAGGATATTCCCTCATTAATCAACCAAGAAAAATGGGGTTATTGTCAACAATATATATAGCAGGGCTGTGTTTTCGGTCCACTCAGATAACCTGTGTCTTTTAACTAGTGCATTTAGACCAGTGACATTCAGAATGATTGTTGATAATAATTGGGTTAGTATTTATCTTATTTATTACTGTGTTCTATTTGTTTCCCTTGTTCTTGGTTCCTACTTTTGTCTTCCTACCTATCCTTTTTCATTCTGATCTTAAATAATCCTTTGCATCTGCAAGGTCATAAATATATGCAGAAAAATATGTATTCTATGTTTATAGTGATATAAGACAACAGGAATTCTTAAAAGGAAAAATTAAAACTAATATTTTATGTGATTATCTCAAGAAAAATAATCTCTAAATCATTGACATATTAAACATTAAACTGATGTCAAGAAATGTATGAACTTTATTTTACATGAAAAATTTTATAACATCTTTTCTCATAGAATACTTCATTCTTCCTTTAATTACCTATGACTTTAAAAATAACCTTTGAAAAGTATCTTGAGAGAGGGCAATACAGATATAGAAAGCTCGATCTCTTCACGTGATAGTTATATCTATTTCCATTATAGTATGAACACATCACCAACTGACATAATGGGAAAAAAAAAAGAAACAGAGAATATGAGAGGGGAAAGATGATTTCTGGTTTGAGATTTTTTTTGTTTCCCACTAAATAGGACATCATTGTGGATGATATAGCAAATATTTATGTCCTCCATAACCTTATTTTTATTTACCTATTTTTTATCTTTTTAAAAACTAAGTGCATTGGGGTAACATTGGTTAATAACGTTATGTAAGTTTCAGGTGTACGATTTAATAATCTGTCACCCGTATACCGCACACACATGGACACGGTCGACAGTGTGGGGGTTACCATAGAGGAAAGGGGGTTTCGGGAGATGAAAGGAATCAGATACATGGTGAGAGAAAAAGACTAGACTTTGTGTGTTAAGCTCATAAAAATATTTTTGAAATCCTACATTTCAGAAAAGTTTGTGAGAATATAGGTCATGGAAACATGCAGACGGCCAACCCCTTCTAGCAGATCACAGAAACTGATGAAAATCCACTTGGGACAAATAACCATTACTGCTAATTCTGTAAAATTGTGTGCCCTGCATTTTTTAACCATGAAGGTTCGCACCAAACCTCTGGTATGATATCACCGTGTGGGGATGCGCTTCTCTAATCTGCCAAGCACATAGAAAGCCGGGGGCTAAAGCGTTTTTGTAGACTTGTTTCTGGTCCCTGTTCCAGGAGATGAAGCTGATTAAGATAACATCAGTCTTCTTATGTAAGTTTTTGTGTGAGTATTTTGCTGTGGATTCAAGTCATGTACCTTTTATTTTCTTGGAATAAATATACCCTGACTGATTGTCTTGATTTGTAGAATCATTACTGATTGTTATTGATTTTTTAAGATAGCTAGAATCTCATTAGCTAGTCTTAGAGACCCAGATTGTATGAGGGAACATGTTCGCCAGATGTCCATTTTTGTGGCCACTACATTTTTTTTAAAGATTTTATTTATTTATTTTCAGAGAGAGGAGAAGGGAGGGAGAAAGAGCAATGTATGGTTGCCTCTCACATGGTCCTCATTGGGGACCTGGCCCGCAACCCAGGCATGTGCCCCGACTGGGAATCGAACCGGGACCCTCTGGTTCCCAGCCCGCGCTCAATCCACTGAGCTACACCAGCCGGGCCTGGCCACTACATTTTTAAGCACCTACTCCACTTTCAGGTTATAGCTCCCTATTGTTGGTCAGCAAGTAAGTAGGGAATTAAAACTAATATTATGACTACACAAGGCAAGAAATAATTAAGAAAATGTGTAAAAATTCAAAAAGCTAAAATTTTCATAATGCAATTAAAAACTAAATAAAAATGATTTTTTAATCATAATAATTATTTTTAAATAATAATAAATGATTTTTTTTTCATTTGAGCGGTGTGCTAGAGCTCCCCAAGAGCGGTGTCTGCTCTAACCCAAGTACGGGCCTCAGTACTTCATTACAACATCTCAGGGTGCTGTCAAAGGAAATAAAACTGGCACCCCACCTCTCCCCTTTTCCTTCTTGTTCAGGCCGGGGGGTAGAGTATGATTAATCATAGGGCCCCTGCTATTCTCAATCAAACATTCACTCCTTGTCTCGAGAGTGTGCTCCATTCTGGGAGATTAGTAGGGGAAGAATCTGTTATTGAACTGTTTCTAATAGGGAATCTCAATCATCCCTCCTCTGTTGAGCCCCACCTGCCCTCACCTTCAGTGCTTCAGCTTCCCGTGTAGTTCTGGAGGCCAGCACGTGTGTTTTTGGGAAGGCAGGTAGCTTTCAGCTTCCTCTGCTCAGCTAAACCCTTTATCATTCATCTACGTTTTTTCCTGTTTCTAAAATTGTTTTGACCTTTCTGCTCTTGTCTCTTCTACAACTCTCTTTATCCCTGTGAGATTATGACTTTCCCCTTCTTTATCTCTTGACAGTCACCTTGTTTAGATTCCTGAAGACAGCATGAGAAAATGCATGTGTGCAATCTGCCACTCTAAACAGGTGGCCCTGAGACATATTTTGAATGAGGAGGAAATCAGTCTCCATTCTTCACCTTTTCCTCCACAGTCTTCCCCCTTCGTTTCTCTCTCACTCTGTCTAGAAAGGTACCTACAAAGTTCTCAACCAGCCGCCAGTTCACTTCCCCCAAGGCATTAGTGGGTATCAACTTAAAGAATTAGCCTATTCAGGAACAGTGCATATTTACTTTTCATACTCCAAAAGAAATCCATTTTGTTTTCAGCAAGAAAAACAATACAGAAGGATACAAAGAAGTAACAGAATCCCTTTTAATGGGAGTCTAAAAGACCAAAAATCTTTGACTACCAAAGAATGCATGGAGTCATGCGTGCATGAAAGAATGATAAATAAATCTTGATTGAAAGTTCAGACTGAGTCCATTGTTCAGGGATAGAAGGTTGTCTGCAATCTAAATCATTAACCTGGGTCAACTCAGAGAAACTGCTCTTCTCTAAGGTTCAAGCAGCTGGTATTATATGAATCAAAAGTTTCTTATTGTAGATAAACAACTCAATGAGTCAAGGAAAGGAGAACATCTTTCCCCCCCCCCCAAAATTTGCATTTTTACACTAAGGCTACATTTTCATTGATTAGCCTAGATGCCATTTCTACATAGTATCTGTACTTTACAAGACTAGTAGGCAAAAAATCCATTTTTTTCCAAAAATTTCTAAGTATCAGTTTCAATTTATGAAAAAAATACATTTTGAAAAGTATTTCAGTTAAGGGCATAAAGACAGGTTGAGAAAATAATCTGATAGTCAATTGTGTGAGATCTTTGAAGAAAATCATAAAGCAACTTGAATGACTATCTGTCCAGATGCCTTAAAGCCTTGATAGCTGGGGAAACCCAGAAAAACATAGGAAACAAATTCTGTAATATTTATACATTCTAGAAAAAATAAATTCTTGAGTATGTTATTTCTTCATAAAGTAGACAAAAAATAAAACAAAACTTTCAAATCCCAAGGAAAAAATAAGCAGTAATTAAAAATCAATTATTAAACAGTGAGAGCAGCAAAATTTATTTTTTATGGCTCTTTGGAAACAATGGGAATATTCTTAAAGCTATATATTTAGCAATATTTACTATAGGCCAGCTCCATGTACAGAACATTCCTAAATGAAAATTTTAGAAATTTTATTTGATGTTACATCTTTAACCCAGAAGCCGATACAGTAATACTCTTAACTCTCACTGGGAAAATCACATTGTGGAGGCTGTCAAGTTGTTTTGTCTTAAAGAAAGAAACTTTCTAGGTTAGATTATTTTTCCAGTTTCCTCTTGGGTTAAATAAACAGTCTGCATATTAAATGCCATCACTTAATGACTGTAGGTTGCTGAGGTGCTGAGCTGAAGGTAATGAGGTACAGAACAAAAATTCTGATTTAACTGAAGAATTTCCCATGTTATTTGAGGTATTAATCTTATCACGAGTATTTCTTCATCTGCCTCCAGGAATAAACCTCAATCAGGCCTGAAGTCTGCATGGGCTTAGAGAAGAGCTGGGAAATTTGGCCTGCGCCTCTCAGGAAACATTTACGAACATGTTGGATTCACGGTCCTGTAGAGGAGGCAGACCCAGAGCCTCTGTCTTTCCGACTATTCAGTGGTGAGGAGGGACAAGAGGGCCTAAAACCTCTACGTGAATGTTCGAGAAACTTCTCTCACCTGGTTGTACTCTCTCTTCACAGATGGAATCATACACAGCTGTGCACCCCTAGCTCTTTTCACTGCGGTTCTGCGAAAAGAGAAGTGTACCTACGGGCAATCTTCTCCATACGTAACCAAGTCCATACAGTTCCATATCTTTTACTCTCAGTTTAGTGCTTTTAACTGTATTTGTTGGCTACTTTCTATAAAGAATATCACCATTTCACCATCGGTGATAATAATGCACTAACACTGATTTAGAGTATTCAAGACATTGGCACATTTTATTGGGAATAGATCTGCTTTCCAGTAGGATAAGACTTAGGTTCTGAAATGCAGGGAAGTTTGCAGACTTTTAGTTCAACATGGAAAATACTGTTAATTCTTTCTGTTGATCCTGCTCTTCTACCCTTTTTTTAGTGTATTTTTTAAATAACTCTGCATTTGTTTGACCATTGGGAAAATCTCTGTATCAGCTTGGACAGTGGGTGACTTCCACTGTGCCAGACCCCTTTGGTTTCTAGGGGACGTGTCTTTGACACCCATCTCCCACAGCAAAGTGGCAGATCTCATCGTGCCAGCCAGTCGAGTGCACCTCTTCCCAACTTTGCACGCATCATAGGCAGGCCAAGGGCATGCGTCAGCCATTGGAATTGACCGTAGCTTCAAATGAGGGCTTTCATTGCTCTCCTTTCCCTGAGCAAGTTGTTAGACCTTTACCAGCATGCCAATGTCCCCAAGTTGTCTATACATTCATATACATTTGGATCTATTTAAGCATTATGTTTTAGCACGACTAGGGAAAAGGACCATCTGAAAACATCAAAGTAGCTCCTCTAGTCCTGAGAAAAGATCAGACTCCCTTCAATAGCACCCAGTCCCTCACTCGCCATGTTTAACTGCAATGCTGACTCACAGAATCAAGAATCCGGAAGTTCAGCTGCTGCGTGTCTCCCAAACATTCTAGCTTAAACTCTTTTTATTCCAGCACATTTTCTGAGACCTCCTTAGAAATGTGTTGCATCATGTGTTCACTTCTGAGTGGTTTAGTGCCATGATAGAAAACTTGTAATTATTAAATATTCAGATATAACACAAGATACAAGAGATATTACAATGTATCTCCACAATACAACATAGCAGGTATCCACAGCCCAACTTAAAGAACATGAGTTAAAGCTCCTGTCTTTTATGCCTCTCTACTTTCTGCAGAAGTAATTATTATTCTCCATGTAATATTTATAATTTCTATATACTTGATACATTTCTACATAATATATGCTATTCTATCATTGCTTTAAATAATTAAATAAAAGGTATCATGACATTCTTTTAAACTTATTTTCTTTCTCAATATTATATTCATAAGAATTATCTAAGTAGATACAGGTAGCTCATATTTTGTTATTTTTACTGCTATATAATGTTCAATTTAAGGATATACAATATGTCATGATTTATTCATTCTCTGTTGCCAACACATTTTTGCTGTTTTGACTTGTTTTTTGTTTTTATAAAAACCGCTGTTCTAAACATTTTTGTAGATGTCTCCTCTGTACACATCTGAGAGTTCCTTTAAAATATGTAACTAGGAGTGGAATTACTGGAGAGTAAAAACTGTGCCTCTACAACTTTCCTAAATGTTGCCAAATTGCTCTCCAAAGTGATTATAATATTTTACATTCCATCCAGCAGAGTATAAGCATTCCGGTTTCTGCATAATCTTTCCTAAATGTGCTACAGATATATTTAAATTCTGGCTGGTACGATGGATATGAAATTAACAAAGCAATTTTAAGCGAAAACATAGATCAATATATTAGTAAGCACGAAGTAGCAGGAGAGGCCCAAATTGGAAAAATCCCATGTACCTCAACAAGGGAATGGATAAACAAACAAAGGAAGACTCATGCAACAGGATACCACTTGGCAATAAAAAGGAACAAAATACTGTTCCATGAAAAATATAAATAAATCTCAAAAGTGGTGATGGCGATCATCATGCTGGTCAGCTCTATTAACTGTAGGGAACTGCCTGACAAGGGTGCAAAGAAAATTTCTGGACTAGTGGAAATGATCTACAAAGCTTAAACTTTGGCTGTTGGCCGCACAGGTGTATAGATTTGCCAAAATACATAGAACCGTACACTTAAAATAGAATATAAATTACACATCATTTAAAAAAAGGAATATGAGAAGAAAATAAAAGTGTAGGTAACAAAAAAAGTTGAGTATGAATTTCATAGCCTTTTTCCCACCTCTACATTATGAAAAAGAGTACTTAATTGCTTGCACAGCTCCCAGGGTTGCCTTTTTATTTTATTATTATCTTAAAAATATAGCCCTGGCAGGTGTGGCTCAGTGGATTGAGAGCCAGTCTGCTAACCAAAGGGTCCCTGGTTCGATTCTCAGTCAGGGCACATGCCTGGGTTGCCAGACGGGTCCCCCGTGGGGGGCGCGTGAAAGGCAACCACACATTGATGTTTCTCTCCCTCTCTTTCTCTCTCCTTTCCCTTGTCTCTAAAAAAGTAAATAAAACAAGTTTGAAAAATATCTACATCAATCAGAACAATGGAAGCAACTACAAAAATTTAGGGGAAAAAATTAGGGGGAGCCAGGTATAGGAAGAAGGCAATTGGGAGCAACTAGTTTGTGATGTGTCTGATATTGAGAGTCTCTGATAAAGAGATTTTAACACATTTTGTTCAATATAGTCCCTTTTAATGCTTTTCAAAAGCAGCAGTAAAAATTTAAATTTCTTCCAATCACTTTTGGTGTCACACGGCTGTTTTATCTAAACGTATTCTCCCTGCCGAGACCGACTGGGGAACAGTGTCTCCTGAGCCACGTGGATGTAACATGCTAAATTGTAGTACATTTTTAGGACTGTTCTTAAGATGCATTAAATAAGGTTTAGCCTTTTTTCAAATAATAAGGCACATTCACTAGTTAATTCACTTTAATTATACAGGAAAAGTGTGACTTAAAAATAAATGATAAAAATTTACATTTTATTTTGGACATTAAATGTATGTGCATTTTTAAGTACCATGGTATGGAAAATATATAAAAGTAGCTTTCATTATTTGCTGCAAAAATATTGCTATTTGTAATATTTTTCATAACTTTCTGTTTTGTTTTTAGATAAATAAATAAGAGAGGCCACTTAAAATTGTTTCAGTCATACTTTGTAAATATACTGTAAGTTTAGGTAATCATTATTTGCAAAAAGGCAAATACCTGTGTTTTATTTTTAAACTCAAATAATTTTTTAATTTTAATTTTAATTTAATTTAATTTTTTAAATTGCTGTTCAAGTACAGTTGTCTCCATTTGCGCCCCCACCCAAGCCATACCCACCTCCCACCCCCATCCCACCCCTTTGGTCTTGTCTATGTGTCCTTCATACAGGGTTTTCGAGAACATGTATCAAAGAATTATTTTTGAACAATGGTTAAGAATCATGATCTCGTAAAGATTATCCTAAAACAGAATTTTGGATTTTCATCCTTTGTATGCTTCTCATTATCTTTAATTCAAAATCAATGCCCCTTATGCTTCCTGCTTAATGAATGGTCTAAAATGAGTAAACATTACACAGGATATGACCAAAATTAAAAGTAGCAAAAAAATTAAACACCCCCCAAAACTACCATGGTGTTCAGTCAGGTACAAATGCATCGTAAATCCACAAGTAATGCTCAAGGGCATATCAGAGCACTCACCTGGTCTCCTCCAGCTCACTCCGTATTCCATTGTCCAAAGAAACAGAGTTTTGTTTTATGAGTTGATTAACAATACAGAAATGGGAACAGTTGTCATGGATTTTCTGGAATGCTTTGACACACTGCTGGTGATTTACAAACCACAGGTTGTGAAAAGTTGGTCTATTCATGTTCTCGATCTTGGGCAAGACAAAATCAGCCCTGTAAAATAACATACCCCTCCCTAATTTCCTAAGATCTGTTACAGCATATGTGCCAAGGTCATGACATGGTAGATGTAATCCAAATGGTTATTTTTACGTATTTTTTCATTGGTCAGTATGAAATTAATACCTGTCTATAAGGTTACTTGGTGAACAAGACAATAATAAAATGCACTTCTGGGTATTTGCCCAACATTATTGAAAACAGGATCTTGAAGAGATCTTGGTACTTCTGTGTTTATTGCAGTGCTATTCAAAATAGCCAAGAGGAGGAAACAACCTAAATGTCTGTAGATGGATGATGAATAAAGAAAATGAGGTCTATAGGTAGAATGGAATATTACTCAGCCTTGAAAAAGAAGGAAACCCTTGTCACATGTGGCAATAGGGATGACTCTGGAGGACATTATGCGAGGTGAAATAAGTCAGTCACAGAAAGACAAATATTGTATGCCTTCACTTATATGAGAGATCAGAAATAGTTAAACTCATAGAAGTAGAAAGTTGCATGGTGGTTGCTAGGGGCTAAGGGGAGGGGAAAATGGCATTTTGCTGTGCAGTGGGTCATGCAGGGTTTAGAAAGTTCCAGATGTCTGCTATACAACATTGCTATATAGTTAACGCTATTGTACTACTTACTTAAAACTTTGTTAATGTCGTAGATATCATGTTGTGTGTTTTTTTTACCATGTGCAACAAATATAATTCTATGTTTATTATTTGTAGGCAGTTGTTTATATGAGTCTTTGTAGCTGTGAGGGAGCAAGACAGCCCCTTGAGAAGGGTGGCATTGTGGAGCGTTTGGGATCTCTGGGTCAGGAGTGGGTGTTACGGACAGGTTTACCAGGAGGCTGACTCTGAGGCTGTCTTTGGTGTTCAGGAAGCTGCTGTGGGGAGTGCTCCTGGGATCAACACTGTAGGGGAGTAGAGGAAGTAGAACTGGACAGAAAGAACCTGAGCTGTGTTGCAACCACAACCAGGCCTCTGCCAATTTAGCAAGTAGGTGGAGTTGGGTGGCTTTTCAGAGTTGACTTGAATAGCACCAAGGGGTCTAGGCTTCCATATCCTTATCTCCAACAGTCACTGGATGCCTAGAGCCCCTGGGAAGGGGTTGTGACTATCTTCTGTGGAGGGTAACCACATGGAAGGGGAGTGGGGAGGAGACGCTCAGTATTGGGGAAGGAGCACATCTGTGCAGAAGGGAGATCCGTGAGTCAAACCAGCATCCACTAGAGGGGGTGGAGAGAAGTGGAGACAAGCTATGCAGAGTTTAGAGGGATGCAGAAAATGAAATAGGGAATGAACCAGAGGTGGATAGGAATGTTGCCCTTTTGAAGAACAAAAGATGTGGGTTGGGATCCAGGAGAGTATTTCTGAGTCTGAAAAGAAGTGAAGAAGTTTGCCCAAATGGGAGTTTATACACATGTCTGTTATCTGAAGCTGTGGTGTTAGTCTTGGAGCTTTGGTATGCCCCATTATGGTTCAATATATGTTGCAAACATGACATTATTATTTATGAACCAATTGCTATTTTATATAAAACCCATTACCTTAGTATAACTTTCTGCCTTTAGGCCTGTTGCTAAATGTTTGCATTGTCGAGATAATTATCTACCTCCCAAAACCTGTTTTAGTTGTGTATCACAAGCTCTTAATGAAAAATTTTCTTACCTTCTAATCCCCTCTTGGAGGTTATAATGGCAATTATATATCCTTCTTCCTCATACATAATACATGAATACTGCAGAAGTAGGTTATTGAAGTATCTCTCTTATCTCCTGCATCACCTTTTCAGCGGATGTATGGTAAGTAGAAATTTAATAAACAGATGTTTTCTTCCACTTTTATGCCCCAATTGCAAATCTAGGTTGTACACACATTAAAGAGAGTTTAAGGAAGCTAGTTAATTTTTGGAATAAACAGTGTCCTAAATTGGACTCTAGTCCTTGCTCTGCTATTAACTTTGTGAGGGATGTTGATCAAGAAGCTTTATGTCTCTTGGCCTCATTTATTATTTGTAAAGTACAGTGTTGGATTTCATGATTTATAATGACATTACCCAGACTGCATTTCACTGTCTGTTGAATGAGTAGATAGAAGTTTTCTATCTATTCACGATATTCATTGTGTTCCAAAGAAAATGAATCTTTCCTTATTCATCATGGCTCATCCTACACAGGTCCTTTAGTGGTGTGCAACTAAATTGCAAACACTGCGCTTTCACTTAGTTTTATTAATTTAAATCCAATTCAAAGCTATAGTAGAATCAATTATGTATGCCTTTAAACTCATATGTTATAAAATATAGTAATTGCATTATTTTCCATCATTGATCAAAAGTTCCTAACAACCTTCGATTGCTCCTGATGGTGAGAAAAATTCAAACTCCCTTTCAGGCATGTTTCTCTGATCCCCATCCTATGTCCCAAGTGAGAAGACAGTTCCCATGTTCCCATGAGGACACAGGGAGGACCCACGTTTATGTGTGAATTAGGGTGTCCTCAGAACACTCATGGGTCTCTTGTCTAGCTGGGCATCCCCTCTGGTTGCTCTACTGACATTGTGGCCTGTGTCTCCTCCCTTGCTGATGTCTGGGGGTCGCGGAACCTCTCTGAGGGCTTCCTTTTCCGGTTTCTGGAGCTCTGACTTGTAACTACTGGTTGCTTGTGAAGCATCATTGGTAGCCTTTAGGCACTAGCTGGGTACAGCACCCTGGAACTGGAGATTCAGTGTGGAGTCCTGATCGCTACCTTTACTTCTCAATTACTTGCAAGTGATCCAAAGTTCACCTCTCGGTCAGATTCTCTGCCTCACTGAATGATATTTTTTTGAAAGTCTGGAGAGTTGGCCCACATGTGAGCAATCATCTGCTTCCTTCTCTAGGCTCATGTGAAACTAGGCATATCTATCACAACGACCTCAAACATAAGAGAAATCAGTTTGATAATCTTCATCTTCTTCCAACCCAAGATGCCAATCAGCCATTTGCAGGCTGGAAGGCATATTATCATATATGACTCTCATGTCAGGTGCCATAAAAATAGTCCCAGGACCTTCTGGGGACACAATCCCACAGCTCTGGGGTCCCTCCTCTTATCTGGCTATTTTTAGCAAATCCAATCATTGCGTAAGTCTGAACGTGAACGTCTGACATTCTGTTCATTCTTTTTCCTTCTTTTCCCTCAGACCCCACCTGGGACTTAGACTTCTCACCCACTTCCCTTTTTGTCTGGCAGAGATTTCTCCTGTGTAGTTTCTGTCCTCTAACTTCTCAGAGTGGGATTCATCTTTCACCTTCCCTGGAGGCTTGGTGGTTATTGATAAGTAGATTAGACTTTGGATGGTATTTGAAACGTATCATTCCCATTGCTAAAGCATGTAGTTAAGTCCCCTCAAAACTGAGACAGGTTGCTGCACCTTGTATTACAGGGAAGGAAAATGCTTCCTAGGCCCCTTTAATTTTGATGGCAATGCACATCGCATTGGGGATGCTGCTCTGACCCACTTTCTGGGAGAGCCTGTGGGCTCACGCTTCTTCTGCAGGTCCTGCAGGGCAAGCAGCTCTGCCATTTGGACCTTTCGAACCAGGCGAATCAATTTTGCCTGAACTTTTTATAGCTGATTGGATTGTTCTGTGGTTCCCGTAGTGAATCCCAATAGGAGAATTATTGTGAAGCCTCGAGGGCAGCGTGTTTCAAATTGTGCGTTGTGACCCGTTAGTGAATTGTGCAGTCCATTTGAAAGGTCTGAGCAGCATTAAAAAAAAATACAAAAGAGAATCAAATAGAAAGGGAGATATCAGTGTGCATAGCTTATCGTAAGGCATCTTTTATTAAAATCTGTTTATTTTGTTCAACATCTTAGTTTGTTGTACTGTCCTAGGTTGCTAATTAAAATGCATTTCTTACGAACTCCTGAGGTCACAGTTTCTGAAAGCCATTTCTTTAGGATATTTGAGCACATTCATACCTGCTTAGTTAAATAACTGTTTTTGTTTATTTGTTGGTTTTGTTTTGTTTTTCAAGAAACTGCTCTTGGCTTGGTACCGGGAACCGGAAGGTGAGACCAGGTCCTTGGGGGTAACAACAGAGGACCACGTTCTTCCTCAGGCGGTCGGTGTGGTCACTTCCACCCCTCCACGGAGCCGGGCCTTCCAGGCACCACTGTCCCATCACATGGAGGTGACAAATGTGGGACTGGCACTGACTGATTCAGGGCACACGATGGTGTAAGGGGAACAAGTTGTTCTCACTCCCAGCGTAAGTTCGCTGCACTGCTGCCACCTGTCCCACCACCCACAGCCGGAGTCTCCCGGCACTTTCATGTGCCTGTTCACTGGGAAAAAGAAAAGGGGAAAAAAAACCCTAGTTTACAGATGATTCCTCTCAAAGTCTAAAATTGGCTTTAAGTGGATGTGTGACGTTGTAAGTCCACCAGGTGTGACTCTGAAAGACAGGGGAAAAAGGGATTCTTTCTAGAGAAGGAAAAGGCGGCAGAGACTTATAATGGAATATCCATTTTGTCCAGAAGAAGAAATTGGAAGTAATGGTTAACATTATTTCCTTGGTTTTACTGGTCGGTCTGGGATATGACCATTGTGGGAGTAGGTAGAAAGCTTAGAGCATGAGGTTACTTGTGCTGTACGTGACTTCTCACTGCTCTGGAATCAATGTTTTATGTCTCCCCCCAAATTCACATGTTCCGGTCCTAATGGGACGTATTTGGAGGTGAGCCTTTGGAAGGTAATTAGGTCAGGAGGGTGGAGCCCCCATGACGGAATTGGTGTTCTTATAAGAAGAGGTAGAAAGCTGCTTTCTCTCTGCTCTCTGCCACGTAAGGACACGGCAAAAAGACAGCCATCTGCTGATTAGGAAGGATGCCCTCAGGAGACACGGGATCTGCTGGCTCCTTGATCTTGGACTTCCAGCTTCCAGAACTGTGAGAAGTACTTGTTTGTTGTCTCAGCTTTGTGGCCTGTGGTCATTGGCTTTAACAGTCTGACCCGATGAAGATGTTCTCCAAAGGTCCTTTTTGGAAGAGATAGCTCTCCGTCATCAGTGGACAAGATGACCTGCTCTGTCAGTGCTGCTCAGCCTCATTCTCGAACAGCCCCTATACCTGCTCAATGGCGTTAAAGGGGCCGAAGCAGCAGGAATGCCTGTTTTTGTAACATACCATTCCCTTCACTAAGGCTTATCTGATCATTGCACGCTCAGTTTACTATCAACAGAAACAAAATCCAAGCCCTCATGGCAGCTATTGTTGGGTGCCTGTTGAGTAGTTATACCCCAAGAAGTAAACATAGGTTAGAAATATCTGCCCTTCCTTTTTTCCTTTGGATATTATCACAGACTAGCCCGAAGCTCAGAACTGTGGCAGTCATTTTACCATCTAGAGAGGAGACACAAGAGATTCACAGAAAAATTTGACTCAGAGCCCTTGACATCTTCAAACTGCTGAATTAACCCTAAACCACTGTGACGTGAGACAAGAAATCTCTGTTGTTTAAGCCACTTTTATTAGGTATACTAGTTTCAGATGGCTGCTGTAATAAATGACCACAAACTTAGTGGTTTTAAAAAAACATTTATTCTCTTAAAGTTTGAGGTCAGAATTCCAAAACTAGTTTAACCAGGCTGAAAGCAAGGCACAGGCAGGGCCCACTTCCTCAAAATGCTCTAGAAAAGAATCAGTTTTCTTTTCACTTCCAGCTTCTAGAGCTGCATTTCTTGCATCCCTTGGCTTGTTTCCCCTTCTTCCACCCTCGAAGCCCACAGCATAGCAGCTTCAAGTCTCTGTTTCCTCACATTGCCTTCTGTTTTGAGGCCACGTCTTCCTCTGTCTCACATTTAAAAGAACACTTGATGGTTATGTCTTGAGGCACCTAGATAATCCAGAATAATCTCCCATGCAAAAATCCTAAATTTAGTCACATCTTCAAAGTCCCTTTTTGCCACATAAGGTGACATTCACAGGTGCTACAGATTAGGATCTGGATATTTTTTTTGGGGGGGCACATTATAAAGCCTACCATTTTGGGCATTCTGTCACTTGCATTTGAAAGCTTTCTAATAGGTATCCTTTTAATGTAGAACCATACATACACAGGGGCAAGGATACCAATACTTTTCCAGGCTCCAGATTGATTTTTTTTGATCCTCTTCCATCTTGGAAGGAGATAATGTATTCTCCCTGACTTACGGTCTCATTCTGGGTTTGGATTTTACAATATATCACTTTCTATCGTGCCATAAATGCCTAATTCTGAACTTACTGAATATCTACAAATTTTATCATAGTAACATATGCAACATTGCTCTTAACCAAAGAAGTCATTTTATAGTTAAAAACATAAAAAGAAGGCAGAGGTTACAGTTCATGGGATGTACCAGTCTTATCACGTCCCCTGTAAATTACAAGCTTCTGGCCTTATGGAATTAAAAAATAAAAATAAAAAAGGATTATTGTGACCTAGTTATAGTCCAACTGGGAAACTATTTTTGGTAAGATCCAGTATAAATCAGAAGCTAATATGCCAAGAATATATTGATTCCGAGAGCAGGGGGTAGAAGTAAAGGTGGCAATTTCCATATTTACACACCTGTGCAAAATGTTGCTCTGTGCCCTGATTCTGGGATATTTTGTTTTGGAGACTTTAGGGACCAAGGAATAAATGACTTCATCTTGAGACTTATTCATTTCTTTAAATTGAGTCTGACCAATTCAAGCTTTTCAGCTACTGGGTGAACCCACCCTCAACTCCCAAAAAACAAAGATAAAAGAGATGGCAGTGTTGTTCTGGGTGATTTTTATCCTATCAAAGAAAATACAATTGTAATATGCATCTATATTTCTTTATTTGCTGTGTAATATGTATTTGGATATATTTCATGCACAACTCCTGATCTCTGCAGTTAAAATGTAATTTAAGCCATACGTCAAAGAATAGCCAAATAGAACTGTGACAGAATTAGAAAAACATCACAAAGCCCAACAGATGATGAGGTTTGGTGCAAACAATAACTCTGACACACATACTTTATAGAAGTTAAAAGCTTGGCTGGTAAGTTGAAAGGTTCAGTTTGCAGCAGAGCTTATGAGTGTCTATTATTCTGGAGGATGTTCAGTGATTGAGATCCCTTGAGCCTCCCCAGGTCTTTATTGGAGAAGATCTGGTCGTGGTGTTCTGCCCGACCAGGGCGAGGTGGTGCCTGATTGGAAGATGCTAAGCTGAGGTTCCCAAGCTGTTTGTTCCCTCACCCAAGTTGCATTTACATAATTACTGAATGGCGATGCGAACCTGCATCTACTAAGTCATGTTGATCAGTTCTGGAATTCGGATTCCAGGTACAGTTTCTAATTGTACCTCCAGCGCTGCCTGCTCCCATATCCACAAGTTGTGTTGTAGTGACCGGGTGTGACATGCTGACACTTTACAGCTGCAGAACCACTGGCATCTCTGGGCCACAGGCCTGCAGGGGCTGCACCTGGTCTGCCTACCGCCACTATGTGCTGCACACATTCTGGGTAGGTTGTAGTCACATTGTCCTCGGTTCAGTTCTCGTGGAAGTATCAGAATCACTTCACCATAGAAAGATTTCACTTAAATAGATTGGTGGACTTCTGAAGGAACACGTGACAGTGAATTTCCTGAGCGCATGCTACTGTTGAATTCTTCTGCTCTAAGGTAATGGAATACAAGGCAGACTTCTGCATGTCAGGTTCATCTCAGGGGTTCTCAGCATGTGCTAAGCCATGAACTGCTCTGGCTATGGGGAGGCCAGGGGATCGCTGCTGGTATGTTTCTAAATTCACAAAATAAAACAAATCCTACAGAAGATCAACCATATTGAAATATAAAAGCAAAATAATAAGCATTCGTATTTTGAAATAAAATTATATGTGATTTTTTAGTAATACATGAAATAATATGCTCTAGCAATAGCTGGTTGTTGTAACTTGATGTTAGTTTCAAGCATAAAAGATACTTTGCTCCTGAAACAATTGTAATGTGATATGGAAATACCAATAATTTCTTGGTGACTCAAGCACAGGTCTTGTTAAGACTACTGTGATTTGTTGCATACATTGATACTTGAAAGAAGTGCTAATTTATTCAATTAGAAGTTTATGAAAATAAAAAGGTATTTTTTCCATCTATGTTTAAAGACCCCTGAATTCCATACACAAATCCCTTATTAAGGAGTTTTAGATAACCTGAAGATTCTTATGGCTACATGAAGACAATACTTATGAATGCTACCATCATAGCTAAATGTCTTACTTTCACTTACTATCTCTCATTTAAGAGAGATGTATTTTGTATTTCTTTAAGGTATGTATCTAATCTACTTCTTTGCATTGCTTCATCCAGAATACTTATGATTTTGGTGTCTTATAGCATTTTTCTGTTTCTGAAGTTCCTTTCTCAATTACATACATCATCAATAGAGTTTCCCCTTTCTCTTTCCCTTCCTCTCCACTTCTTGGCATTATTTACAGTCTAAGAAAAAACTTGTTTTTCTGTTTTTTTCTCTTTTTATCTATGAGAGAAAAATAGGCAAAACAGTTGATCTATAGATTGTACATCCAACAAAAGGTTTTGATCCATAATTCAAGTGTTAGTCAAAGAGGAACATGAAATTTTACTAGAAATAATATTTGTATAAACACATTGCTCATTGGCTATAGCTTCAAGGTAAAATTCATTTATAAAAACACATAGCATATAAATCACAGCATTCAGCCGTTTGGGGGAAATTTGAAAATACTTTATATATTGGGAGTTCCAAAGTGAGTCAAATATATCTAATTTGTCAGAAATCATGTTCTGTCTAAGGTATATTTACTCTCTGTGTCCTCTAGAATCACCAAGATGATTGGAAAGAGGAGGCATGCACAGGCCGGAAGAAGTATAGAAAGACAATAATTATAGAAGTGTCATTGCCGGATGCTCTGCTGGGGTTATTTGGGAGCAGTGTTTCAGAAGACGTAGATTTGCATTACTGTTTAAAGGATGAGAGGAATGCAGGAGGTCAGGCAGGATGAGAGAAAGCTGCTTCAAGCTACGTGGGGCTCAGAGGGAAGGAAGGTCGGTGAGTGAAAAGACTGAGGAATTTTCCTAGAGGACCCACAATGAGGCTGGTACTGAAGGTGTTTTTTGGTTAGAAATATGACAGACATCGGAACAGATGGATAAGGTGAGAAATATCAGCGGAGAAAAGTGAATGCAATAAAAGGTTTCTGCTTGATACAAAAATAAAGTTTCTATTTGATTCAAAGACATGCAAGGTAAGACAGTACTTAGAGGATTTTAAAAAGCAAACATATATTAAAGTGAAAGAGAACAGAATTACTAAGTTAACAGAATATTCTGGAATCATATATTGGTAGAATTATTCTACAATAAACAATAGAAGACTACATCTATTCAATGTACATATTAAGATATATAGTATTTATGGCTTTTGATCATTTAGTATAGCATTATTACATAAAACTCTCTCATATTCAAATTAGGATAACACCAAAATTAGAATATTGATATGTTTGTTTAACAGATTTTTATCATCTTTACCACGCGCTGTTCTTTAGGAACTAATGTACTATAATGCCTCTGTTTCTGTTGAGTCATTTGTCAATTTTGTTCTGTTTCATTACAGTTGGCTATTTCTTGACCCTAGGTTTTTTCCATCAACCAAATGTTCTTTGTCGACAAGTAAATTTGTCTCTGCTTAGAAAATGTAAACCTTAGCCCAAAAAGCTCTTTTGTCTAGAAGCTATGTAATTTATATTGTACATTTGAAGAAAATGTATAAAAGTCATTTTCTCTAGCGATTTCATAATTTTCTTCTAACAGCATTGGTTCCATCATTTTCAAACAAATAGCAAAAAGAAAAACACATTGTTTTGAAGGGAACTGTGAAGGTCTATACTGAGTATACACTTGAATTTCATGGTTTTTCTTCTATGTTTTATAATTGTAACTGATATAAAATAATTATATAAATCTGTAACATAGAATGGATGTATTACAAAAGAATTACTTGTTTAATGGTAGTGCAAAATACTTTGATTTAACATCACCCTGGTTTGCCAGATGCATGATGTGATTGGTTTAAAAATTCTCAACTAATTATGCAAATGTAGTCAATGGGCCATGGAAGCTCCAAAGAGATTTATTCTAGTTTATTGAATAAATAGGTATTTATTCATGATGAAGTTAATCCACTTTCCTGGGTGAAAATTTATTTTAGAATCCCCCCAAAGTTTTAAATGTACTTATAGTGTTGTAAGACAATTATAATCTTAAAATACAGTTTTGCATTAAAACCAGAGATGTTATATTATTCAGTACTTGAATACTGAGAAGAGATAATTTAAAATTGAAATTGTTTTAAGAATAATCCTTTAAATAACCTAGTAAGTAAAGAATTATTGTTAATCATTCCCTATATTTCTTCTTTCATCATTATCTTAAAAATTGTTTTATTTATTGATTTAGAGAGAAAGGAGGAAGAGAGAGGGAGAGAGAGAGATAGAACAAGACATTGATTTGTTGTTTACTTTTTAATGCACTCATTGGTTGCTTTTATGTGCTCTGACCAGGGATCAAACCTGCAACCTTGGTGTATGGAGAAGACACTCTAACCACTTGAGTGATTCCATCAGGGGACCTTACCTTTCATGAAGGAAATAATGCAATTTAAAACCTGCAACAAAACTTCAGCAACAATACCTGAAGGCATAATGTGAATACATTTTTATGAGTGAAAAATTATTAAAACTATAACCATTCTCCTTCTAAACTTAATCCTCAAAGCAAGTAGGGAAAAAAAAAACCGAAAGAGTCTAAATATTCCTCTAAGTTGTATGGTCATAGAAATTGGATTTTATTTGACTCTTAAATAAAGAATTTTTTGTTGGAGTTACACGGTCACGTTTAAGTAACTAGCTTCCAAATTCCCAAAGTGAAGGTCAACTAATATGTTTCTAATTTGAAGAGCAGTTTCATCCAGATTGATCCCAAACCCTCTAACACTGTATATTTCTATAAGAAACTCAAATCAGAGTGCTACTCCAGTGATATACAGAGCCATCTTTTATGTTCATAAAGCTCCTTCTGAATGCAGTTGGACTTGTGTGAGGGTAGAGGGTATATGGGATGTGGGAAAAAATGATAATCCGACTCTCTGCTTTTCCATTAAAAAATAAAATGCAGCATTTCTGTGTCTTGTGAAAATGATGTTGCTATGGAGACTGCCTTTGTGAATCCCAATGAAATTGATGTTAGCAGCCTTCTTCTGGTTCTGACTTCCCATGAGTTAAGGCTGCCTCACTGTGCTCTAAACCTTATTCTTTGGCGAATATGCATCTCTAGGGCAGCAGAACAACACATGTAAGTCTGTAAGAGGGCCTTTCTTTTTCATAACAAAGTCGAAAACATGGAAATAAGGCAGTGGCGTTTTCAAGGAAAAGGATGCATTTACACATTGTGTGAAGACTATGCATAAAAATGGCTTTTCCTATTTGCTCTTCACATGGGTAAAAGAAGAAAAAGCATAAGAAGTTGGAAAAGGATTTTTCTGTGTTTTTTACAGCTTTTTTAATGTGGTGACACTGCATAAATAATATTTAGACAGGTTAATTTGATCTCTGTTGATTTCCTGTTAGTTGCTTCCACAAATAAGCAAACACCAACTTGTCTTTCTAAATGTTACTGCAAACTAAGTTGTGTCATTTAGGAATATGAGTGCAAATCTCACAACTGACACTTACTCAGACCAAACAAAAAGGAAAACCTGCTTCTCACTGTAAAGACACACATGGTTGAGAAAGACCCAAGGAGTTTTCCTCGATTAGGAGTTTTAGTAGTGTCTCATTTTAATTTATGAAGTGTTCATTTTTAAATACATTGTCCTTTTCAAGCTGGTGATTTGGTTAATATGAAAATATCAGTTGGTGCATTTTTCCTCTAGGTTCTCATAGCATCTTCTATACGTCTTAGAATGCTGGCCCATTACAGTAATGACTTGCTTTCTTATCTATGTCTTTTCCAGACTGTGAGATGTTAGACCTGTGTTCTAATTGTCCTTCTGTCCCCAGCACACTGCGTAATGCCGGAAATTGGGCAGGGGCGGGCGCTCAGTTGTTATTGAACAAACACTAATCAAGTCCCTCTCAAATACTTGGTGAATTTGCCCCAACTCTTTTGTGAACGATCCCTTTAAAATATTTGATTCTGTCGTTCAGTTGAACGTATACATTATATGTTCAGGTTCTTTCTCTATTCATAGAATGAATGTATATGCCAAGTAAGACAACATATAGTTTTCCATAAGATTCCATGGATTGGAGAACAGCTAATTTAATTTTCATTTTAATAACCAATTCAAAAGTAGTAAAAATATCAAAACAAGCAAACACAAAACTGCATTGGGAATACAGAAAATTTCCTTTATACTTCTAATTCAGCAGGATACACGCTGTGGGAGATACGCATTATAACACAGCTAAGTACTCTTTGTCTTTCTTTGGATACATGCAAACAACTATAGGACATTTTTATGAAAAGGTGGGGAAAACGTGAACTGTTTCAGAGCAGAGCTTCATTAAACATATGGCTGTTGATTTCATAAAATTACTCTCCCTCAGGACTTATAGGAGGACTTCTCTTCTAGAATTTTCTTCAACCATTTTCATGGATGAGCATCTTCTTATCACATATTTTCCCCAGAGTTCTGCCCCAAACAATTAGTTTTCCTTCTAACTGAATTTTTTTTTGTAAGTAATGCACAAATTCTTTTCTTTTCCTTTCTTTTGGGCACATGTGCTGATATTCTCAAAATCTGCCATCCTCCCAAGGCTCCTAAAACTTAACTGATCTTCTGTGCCCAAATACCTTTTTCTCTTTTACCTGCTATCCACAGATGAGGTACAATGAGAAAGAAGATGAGATAAAACTAATAAGAAGAGTCTATGGTCCATTGTTTTTGATGATCAATACAAGGGTCCTCCGAAGCTGGAATTTATTTATAAAAAAAATTGTGTATTTATCCTTACATGTTTAAACTTCATTTACCTTCAAAGTACTCTCTATTTGATGCAATACACCTATTGAGACATTTTTTCCACTGTTCAAAACAGTTTTTGAATTCATTGATTTTCATGCCTTTCAATGCTTCTGCCATTTTTTATTTCACCTCTTCCACATTGACAAAACATTTCTCTTTGAGGACTTTTTTGCATCCAGGGAAACAAAAAAAAAATTGTTTGATGTAAGATCAGGTGGATAGGAAAGGCGGGTCATGTGGGTCATACTGTTTTTTGTAAAAAACTACTGAACATTCAGCATAGGGTGGGCAGGTACACCTGTAAATTACCCATCATGAAATGAGCAAATGCATTGAAAGACTCTTCAAAATAAATTCACCAAAGCTGAGTGCAGCCTCTCACAACAGCACCAGCTGGAACATTGATACAGATGGGTTCCTAGAACACTCATCTAGTGAGGCAATCCTGTACTACAAGGGGTCCATTCTCCAGTTGATAATTCAGTTTTGGGGGGATCCTCCCCTTATATATTTAAAGAATATTATGAAGACTACAATACTGCAGAGATTATTAATGGCAACACTCAAAAAAATCATTTTCTAAATTTTGTGCCTATATGCAGAAAATTATCCATGCTATGGAGATCATTCAGACCTAGTTTTGTACTTTAAAAAAATTACAAATAATAAATAGGAACAATGAAATCATAACTTTTTTCCTCAGGAAAGCAGGTACCTAGGGTCAATATGCATTCTATAAATGGCCTAAATTTCTATATCTATAGAACATCATGAAAGTTAGTCTATATATCAATAATGTTTATATTATATCTCATATGATGGCTTAAAAAGTTGGAGAAATACACAATCACTTTTAAAAATTATCAAAGAAAAATAAGTACATAAAGGGTGGTATCCCAATCACTTGGATCATTGCTTATTTAGTATAATGCTTTTCCTTTAGAGAACTGGATATTTGGAGTTTTATTAACACATTCAATAAATATTTTGTCATTTGGTGACAAGAATTTGCATATGGTGTTGAGGTACTAGTGGAATATCTAGAAAGAAAATTTTATGTTAATCTATTTTATTGCAGACAATAATGGCTGACAGTCAGGAGGTATATTACCACTAAATTTAATATGTCATTTATGAACAAAAGATATAATACAGACAATTGGGAATTGATTTCCACTTTGCAAATGGGGAAAAAAAATCTCTTTCTCAGCTGTCTGCCATCTGAGACCTTATGTGCAGTGATAATAAAAACAAATAGGACACACATTTAGCTTGGAACACTCGGCACTAACTTTCCCAATGGCAATTCTGCCAGAATGAAAGAAGCAGGTGACATCCAGCACCCTGTCCTCACTCCCGGCTACTGCGGCTGGGACCTGGCCGCGGTGTTTTGGCGTTCTCCAAACTTATCCCGTGGCTCTGATGGACTCGCACGAGCACTTACCTAATTGTTGCTCTGCTGTAAGGGCTGTTGCTGCCATTAACTAGGTGACCCCAAGGTGCACTACATCCTTATGTCTGCCCCTGTCGTGCAGGCGAATTTTAATGCTTCCTGGAGTAACAGAGTGTGGCTGCGGAGAAAATGACCAGTGACTTTATAATTCCAGAACCTCCAGCAACTGTGAGGAGGACCAGGTAAATTGCATTGGGGGGTCACTTGACAGTTGATTTGCCCAAAGAATGCCATGGGCTATGGGGAAGTAATGTATTCTACTTGCGGCAGCCATGCTCGGAATAAAAACATAGTAAGATATGCCCTCAGTAAGAGTAGGAAGTCAGACACAAATTAAATGAGTGCCTTTCCTGGAATTTAATAGATATTCAGTAAAGCATGCTGAAGAACTGCTTCAGTTGAGGAAAGCTTCTTTTTAAAAGGGTGTTAGAGGCTTTTATAATATGAGAAGGATGTATTTGTGTTTAACTACAACAAAGTAGATTCTTATAATATTTATTTTTTCTATTATAAAAGCAGACAACATTTAAGAAAGGTATTAAAAATACAACAAAGAGAATGAAAATAGTTTACCATTCCAGAAGTTAATAATTTTCCACGTTAACAATTAAGTGATTTTATATACATTATCTGTACATGCCTTATTTTTAATGAGAATATACTGTATTGCAGTGAGACTTTTTGTTGTTAATTTAATAATGTATGGTTAGTGATAATGTTAATGAGAACTTTCTATAATGTTGATGAAAAACTTTCTAAGTCATTTCAATAGTTGATGAGAATTAATTAGTTTTGCCGATGGATCTTGATTAGATAGCTATTCTTTTGGTTATAAGCACTGAAGCATTTTTTTTCCTACCCACCACCACCTTCTTTCATTTCCTTGCTTGCTCTTGGTATAAGCCATTTTAAAATAAAAACCTAAATAGCTACCTGTGATCCACCCGTGATGATCTTCCTACACCAAATAGCAGGAACTATAAGTTCAAAGGCTGTGTGCCTCGGCGCAGAGATCAGCAGGATTCAACAGGAAGCAGCAAGTAACATCTTCAGGCTTTTCACCGCTCTCCCTTAACTTCTGCTGTGAACTAGTTCCTTTGTTCTACAACTGGATGGGATCTGGGACAGGTTTCACAGCTTTTCATGACCTTCTTAATTAATAAACAGATTCTTTTTTAACTTTACTTTTATTGTTGACATTAGTACAGATAGATGGACCCATTTCCCGCCCTTTGCCTACTCCTCGCCCAGCCCCCGGCCCCTCACCTGCCCCTCTGGCCATCATCGCACTGTTGTCTGTGTCTGTGGGTGATGCGCGGGTGTTTGATGACTGACCCTTTCACCACCTCCTTTATCCAGTGTCCCCTCGCCGCTCCCTCTGACATCTGTCAGTCTGTTCCATGTATCCACACCTCTGATTAAACAGATCCTTTTCCGACATCAAAAAGAATTGTCCAAAACCTGGAAGAATGTTACGGTTTTATGTGATTCAATGTTCCTTCTGGAAGCAATCACCATTCCTGATGAACTTGTCCAACAATTCTCTAATAGAAATTAAGAAACTTATGAGCCCTTCCTAAAATTCTAAGAGTGTTCAATCTCAGAAAGAGCCTAATGCCATTTGACCAGCCTCACAAAGAGTCTATAATGTTTAACCAGCCATTGCATTATATTTCCACCAATCTGATGACTATTATCTAGTCCTTTTTCTCCTTAAAAATGTCCCCTCCAGTGAGGGTGTCTGAAATGTCATGATGGAAGCTCTTTTTTTGTGACACATTTCGAGAAAAACTCCGACATGTGTTTATAATCAATTTGTCTTGAGAATATGCTTTAATAGACATGAGGAAGTTTTATGTATAAAGCTGAGTGTGGCTTATTTCAGGTAGACAGATAGATACGAATTTAAAAATTGGATCAATATATATTTACTACATTATTGAATTAAAAAGTATAGGTCATGTGATCATATTGTTAGTTACAGAAAAAACTTCTGGTTAAATTCGACACTCATTTATAATTAAAACCAACAACAAACAAATAAAAACTTCTTGCAAATTAGAAATAGAAAGGAGTTTTTTAATCTGAGAAAGATCATCAATAAATAACTTATAGGAAAAAACATATATTATAGTGAAATATTGAAAATATTCCCTCAAGATTAAGAACAAGATGATGACACATCTTTCATTCAATATTTTAATTCAGTGCCTAGCTAAGAAGAAGCAAAGAGATGTGTAAGAATAGTTAAGAGGGAAATAAAGATTTCATTATTTGTAGAACAAGATACTTATGTAAATGAAAATTCCCAAATAATTTACAACTACTAAATAATGAACTTAAAATATCACTATCTTGAGGACTATAAATAAACATTGTATGATTATGTGCAGGAAAAATTAATAGAAGAAAACTTGTAAGAACGATATTATTTATAATAACATCAGAAACATTTGGTTCATAACAATAAATCTAAATTATGATGAACAAAATGTCTTAAAAAATAGCAGCTCACTCATAAAAGGTGCATGCTTTTAGTAAATAGACTAAGTTCTTTGGATATTTACTCAGAAAAAAATGAGCTTGACCCTGACTCACAATACAGTAAAAATATTGCTCAGATGAATTGCAGATCTAATTGCTGAAATAAAACAAAGAAGATATTAGAGGAGAACAAGCGATTATGATTTTAATTAAATAGGAAAAAACACTATTCATGAAAGAAAAATCTACTAAAGAAATTGTTTATCGAAATACATGGTTTGCTAGGCTCATGGTAAAGTATCTGGATCTAGACTTTTCCTTCTGCCATAAGCAAGTAGAACACTGGAAAAAAACTGTGATGGTTTTCAGATATGAGATTACAGAACGGTGATCCCTGAGACCGAGGAAACAAAAGAGGGACCTGGAGGGACAGCCTGGCGTCTGTGTGGCAGTGCTTTCTGGATTACGCATGGAGAGTGGAATTACAAGTAGCGAATGGCTGTCCCCTGGATTTGAGGAGATGAAGTCCAGTTTTGGAAAAATGAGGTTGCTGCATTTTCCAAAGCAGAGTACCAGAGAGGAGAGAAATGCATGAAAAAAGCTCTAGAAACTCACATGAAGATGCCTTTGGTTGTGTTGACGAACACCAAGTTTCATATATGTAAGGTGAAATGTCATGAGATTGGAAAAAGAACAACCAGGAAGACATCATCGGAATAATTCTAAGACCCCACAAAGGGGCCTAACTAACTGCTTGTATCTCAGAACGTGACCTTATTTGAACTAGGGCTGTTGCAGATGTCATTAGTGGAGTTCATATTGAAGTCATAACAAACAGGGGAACGTTGGACACGGACACGTGGGAAGAATGCTATGTGAAGATGAAAGCCAAAATCGAGGTGATTCCGCTGAAAGCCAAGGAATGCCGGGTCGTTAGCAGACCACCTGAAACCCGGAGAGAGAAATGTCCTTCTTTATAGCCCTCAGAAGAAACCCACTCTGCAGACACCTTGACCTTAGACTTCTAGCTTCCAGAATTGATTGTCAAGCAATACATTTTTATTGGTTACTCAGCACAATACCCTCTAGGATCATCCACGTTGTTGCGGATGGCAAGATTTTAATTTTTTTATGGCTGAGTCACATTCCATTATAGATCAGCTGGAGAAGACAATGCCATGTGATTTCACTTATGTGTGGACTCTAAAAAATGAACAAGCAGAATAGAAACTGATGCCGAGGTACAGAGAAATTATGGTGGTTGCCAGATAGGAGGGGAGTGGGGAAGGTGGGTGGAACGTTGAAGGGATTAAGAAGTACAAATGGACAGTTACAGAATAGTCATGAGGATGTAAAGTACGGCATAGGATATGTAGTCAGTAATATTTTAATAACTGTGTGTGGTGTCAGGTGGGTACTAGATTTATCGGGATGGTTACATGGTAAGTTATGTAAATGTCTAATCACTGGGTTGTACATCTGGAACTAAAATAATATTGTATGTCAACTGTAAATGAAAAATTTAAAAATTCATTTAAAAATTTTCTATTCTTTAAGCCATTTAGTTTGTCATATTTTGTTAGGGCAGCCTCAGAAAATTAATATACATGCAACACCCTTAAAAAAACAAAATCAAAAATAAAAAATGAAACCAACTTTTAAAAAGCGGTCAGAAACAAATAGATTCATTCACAGAGTATGCTAACATTCCATATGTAAAATAGGCAGAACAAAAATGCGTGCCACGAGAGGTATTGACAAAAAGGCTAAAGTTGACATAAAGAAGAAAAAAAAACTATTTTAAAACTAAATATCTTAATTGTATCATTAAACCAATTTAAATTACTTTGGTTTGATGTGTTTATACAACAGCTTTTCAAATAGGGTCTTGAGTTAAATGACACTCACTAGGAGCAAAGTATGAAATATAGTTTATGAAATATAGAGAAATATAGTTTATCATCCATTGGTCTTTGCTTTTAGGATTTCACATTCTTCTGACTCAAAAACAGCAAGGTACCACATCCAAAAGTTTTAAATTTAGTTCAAAATATCTTTAAATCATCACAACAGGAGCTGTGTAATTCACATTTTCTCTTTGTGTTTCTCTAGTCCTCCAGACTAATGGAATTGGCGGGTGAATTTTTATTAAAATATCTATCACGTTTGAGGCATTTTGCAGCGAGTTATTCAGAATGCACATTGTGATCCCGTTACCAGCTCTCATTTGTACTTTACGGCTCAGTGACTAAAATGGAGGATGCTCTGCAAGTCAGAGTGACTTCGCTACAAACGATGTTAAGGAAGCAAAATTGCATGCCAGGCAAATCTTTATCTTAATTAGCTACTAGAACATAAAGGGTTTGCTTCCGTGCCTAAAAAGTAATACAGCTGCATACTGATGTGAATCCTTCATTGAACGACCCGATACAGATATTTTTCTGTAGGTCACCAGAGATACTCAAATTTTAGAGGAAAAAAATAAACCTTTTTCTTGGAGGTGATATGCATGTACGTGTGTGTGTTCTGTAGAATAGTGAAGCACGTGTGCATCCATCTGAACAGGACTTATCTGCTGTTGAAAATATCACATGGAGGCTTAAAATACGAGACCACAGTTTTCAAATGGCAATTGTTACAAGCAATTCATCTTTGCAGGCAGAAAAAAAGATGTTCCTCCATCTATTTCCCCTTGAAACTGGCTGTCATGCTATTTTTCTTTTATAGTGAAAATGAGAAAAAGTTTCTGAATTTCTGCTGAGCATTTCCATTCATGTCATTTTTAACTCCATGAGACCATGTCACAGTAAAACTACAGGCTCTTCTGAGAAGCTTTTCTAAATAAATTCATTGGACAGAGGTGATTTTCTGCTGACCTCGCTTCTCTTGGGAGTGACGGCAATCATGCTGCCTTGATCGCCACTTTTAAAATACGTCATTCTGTATTATTTGCCCAAATCTGACATCCCATTGCATGAAGATGGGAGCTTATACGAGATGAAAGGCTAATGGCTGCAGAAGGGAACATCAGAGGAAAATTATTCAGTGATTCTACATGAGTTTACTGAGAATTTACTATGCATGTGACTATCTAAAGCCACATGGGAGGTATAAAGACAAATTATTTTAGAAATCGATGTAAAGGGATGATGACCGGTTGTGCAAGTTGAATCCCAATGAGACTGTTTGTAACATCCCACTTTCAGAAGACATTCTAGAGCTCAAATTTTCTCGGTTTTGCACTGAAAAATGTCTTGTTAGGTGTGCTGTGTAACCTCACACATTTACCATTTTCAAGTGTAATGGCTTTGATGAACATTTTCCATTTACTCCCTCAAATTCCATTTTTGATTCTTTTCCATTCTACTCTATGCTCCAGGATGCTGATGTAGACCATAGGTTCCCTGTCCTCTGGATTCAGGTTGGGTTCAGCCAATGGGAAGCACAGATGGAAGACAGGGTTTGCCTACATATTTTTCAGGCTCTCTCCCCAAGTACTGGCTGCCTCCCTCTACTGGGGACCAGAGTTTGTCTCACCAATGCCTTTCCATACCAATGCCCCTTCCCAGTTCAAGCCCTTTCCTCCTACCCTCCTCTCCTTCTGACCAAGGGATAACAGCTCTCTCTGTGGCTAAACTCAGATTCAACACTATCCCTTGTTAAATTGCCCTAACCCTGGTCCACACCTTTGTAAATCACCCCTTTGATAAACTCTTTTCAAATTACTAAGTTTCAGTGTGTCATCTTTTCTTACTAGGACCCTACCAAGTAGAACAACTAACCTATAGCTTAGACATGTGCCTATGAGACATACTTTGAAGTTGGCAGACTTAGTATATGGCTAAGGACTCCATGATAAAGAGGATGCAGACACGTGACTGTGTGACTTTACATACTTGGTTCATAGATCTTTGAGTACTCAGTGGTTGCAGAAAGGAGCTAGCTAGGCTGACATTGTTCCCATTTTTCCTCATTAGCAGAGATTCATCAGAAAGTGATTGGATGACTTAATTTCATGGAATGCTTTCTGTTTATGCAACCCCAGTAGAATAAGTGGTAAAAATAGATGGTTTGCCATGGAAATTTGTAATGATTTTCTGGGTGTTAAGGATTGGGGATGAGAAGTGTATGTGTGTGTACACAGAGTAGGCACAGAAGATTATAGTTTGCCTGAGTCCCAGTTGTTGGCATGGAGACATAAATTACTCTTCTAATATCATGAGGATATATGCCGTGTTGTTTGACATCTTGACCAAAATATTTTACAATCACTGGCACTATGAGAACAGACTGGACTATCTGTTTGAGTGCAAGGTGAAAGGATTTAAGGATTACCTCTACTCTCTCTAACTCAGTAAAATGACAAGTTGCTAGATAGAAATAAAAAATAATAATCCAAGAAGGATGTTGAAATGAGGCAATTTTTGGAAAAAAATTGAAGCAATATCAAGGGAATCATCAAGAAGTCAGTAAGTAGAACAACATGATGCTTAAAAGAAGTATGACTATAGATTCTATACCACTTTAAGGAAGGCATTTTTCAAGGAGAGTATTTTCACTGCTGCTGAGGCAGTAGTCCCCAATGCCACATGGGACAAAAGGGGCCATTTAACATATGAAGGAAAAATGATTCTGGTCTCTCAAGAAAGAGAACTATGGTTATTGATGATTTCCTGAGGCATGATGGAGAAGTGGCAAGGCATAGGCAGTAGGTGATGCATCTTCTTACTCTAAGTATCTGATATGTAGTGAATAAACTTCTGAGAACTAACAAACCCACTGAAACTCCCATGTCTATTGATTCATGTAGAAAGAGGTTCTATTATAATGAACTGGGTATATGAAGGGGATTGAAATCTTGGGAAGACAATAGACAACTGAGGTCACAAGGAAATCTTTTACTTTTATTTTATCTCTCTTGAAAAATAAAAAAATTCAACATGGTTGATATAAAAAATGGAATTTTTAAATCTGATCTATAATATATGATTCTAACATGAGTGTTATTTGAATGGGTAGTCCATCTTATGAGCTCTGGAAAAAATGAGTGACAAGAGCAAGGAAAACCAAAGAAAAATAAACAAATGGGACTACATCAAACTAAAAAGTTTCTGCACAGCAAAGGAAATCATCAACAAAATAAAAGACAACCTACAGAATGGGAGAACATATTTGCCAATACATCTGATAAGGGGTTAATAACCAAAATTTACAAAGTACTTACAAAACTCAATATCAAAATAACAAACAACCCAATTAAAAATATGCAAAGGAATTGAATAGAAGCTTCTCCATAGAGGACCTACAGATGGCCAATAGACATATGAAAATATGCTCAACATCACTAATCACCAGAGAAGTGCAAATTAAAACCATAATGAGATACCATCTCACACCTGTCAGAATGACTATCATCAATGAATCAACAAACAACAAGTGCTAGCAAGGATGTGGAGAAAGGGGAACCGTGTTGCACTGTTGGAGGGAATGCAGACTGGTGCAGCCTCTGTGGAAGTCAATATGGAGATACTTCAAACAATTAAAAATGGATCTGCCTTTTGACCTAGCAATCCAAATTCTGGGAATATATCTGAAGGAACCCAAACACTAATTTGAAAGAATATGAGCACCCCTATGTTCATTGCAGGGTTATTTACAATAGCCAATATATGAAAGCAGCCCAAGTGTCAATCAGTAGATGAGTGGATAAAACGATTATGGGACACTTACACAATGGAATACTGCTCAGCTGTAAAAAAGAAGGAAGTTTTATCCTTTGTGACAGCACGGATGGACCTGGAGAACATTATGATAAGTGAAACAAGCCAGTCAGAGAAAGACAAATACCATATGATTTCACTCATATGAGGAATCTAAATGAACAAACTGAACTGATGAGGAAAATGGGGACAGACTGATAGATGGAGAGCAGGATGGCAGCTGGGGACAAGGGAGTTAGGGTTGGAGGGATTGAGGGAAAGGGAAAAGGACTCATGGCATTAGACAACGATGTGGTGATTTCTGGGGGAGGGGGTACAAAGGAACTAAAAGGTAATATAAAAAAGTAGAATAAAGATTGAATTGGGAAAAAAGAGTCAACGAGATGCTTCTAACACTAGAAAGCACTTGTTTAGGGTGTGTTGTGGATAAAATGAAGTTTGTTTACATTAGAAAAATATTGTCAGGAAATTTGTTTACCTGATTGACAAAACTGGATGGTTGAAATGAAATGGGAGAAAAAATAAATAGAATTATAAAAGAAAAACAAAGTATGAATCTTGATCTCAAGGAAAGCCACTGCTAATACATAAAAAAGTAACAATATAGCTGATTTGAATCAATCTTCTGGTGAAATGATAATGTTGAGCTAATGAGTGATCGAAGTTAAAGGCTTTTTGCTTAGCTACATCAGTGATAATTTCAATAAATAACTAGGCGACCTTCTGCCCACCATGTAACAGCAGTGAGCTTGACCTAGAAACGGTAAGGCTCCAGCTGGAGCTGAATTTCCCTTTCTATAGACATCTCGATCCTTTTTGGGGGGATAATAACCTATATTCAAAAAAATGGTTAAAGAAACTAGATAGAGTTTAAATAAATCAGTTGACCTTATCTCTAAAGTGTATAATTTTTAGATGACTACTATCTATGACCACAGCTTAATTACTAACTTTTAGGAACTTTTTATGCTCTTTACAACTTCAGAATATCCCATACACCTCAGACTTCTCACCTTAAAATAACAGAGTTTCAAACTTCAGTAGGAAAGTGATACTGTGGAGCAGCAGTTTTACTACTGACTGTGACTTTACATAAAATGGTATCCTTAAATATACTGGTATAATTATAGCAAGACAAGAGTTTTATGATATTTGTGTTTAAGTTATAATGTTACAAAAGATCTATTTATAATTTTGCAAAACTGAAATGAACAAACTGTTCGACTTAGTTTCTTTTTAGATTCGACTTAGTTTCTTTTTAGATTCTGACAGAACATATGGTCAGAAAAGAACTATGGCACCGTGCTGATTTTATCTGCAATTTATTTCTTTGGAGAGGTGCCATTTTCTTCAAGAAAATGGTTTATCAATTTTGTCAGAAAGTATTGACTGCTCTCTTGAGCTCTTTTTTTTTTGAAGTATAGTTGCCATATAACAGTATATTAGTTTCAGATATACAACATTGTGGTTCAATACTTCTATACCTTACAGTGTGATCATCACTATAAGTCCAGTATCCATCACCACACAGAGTTACTGTGATCTGAAAAGAAGAATCACTGTAGATTCTATACCACTCTGAGTCAGCCATTTTTCAAGGATATTCCATATGTGGTGCTTTACATCCCCACGACTTATTTATTTTATAACTGAAAGGTTGTACCTCTTATTCCCCTTCACTTTTTTAATACATCCCCCCATCCATCCCCTCTGGCAATCATCAGTTTATTCTTTGTATCTATTAGCTTGCTTCTTTTTGCAACTGGCTTATTTTTATTTTATGGTTATTCTAATCCATGGTAACCCATGACTCAGTTATCTGGTCTACCTGATGTGATCATGTGATCCTCTTCCTCTGCAGAGTGGAAATCTCAGATTCGCATTCACATCTCACCTTCAGCCAGTAGAAAAGTCCTGCAATGTGCAATTTGTTTATTATCCTCAATCATGGCTTTGGCTTATTTTCCAAAATTCATATTCTTTACACTTCCTATATTAAATGCTTACTTTTTGAAGAGTTGACTTTTTTAAGATTATATTTATTTATTTTTTAGAAAGGGGAAGGGAGGGAGAAAGAGAGGGAGAGAAACATCAATGTTTGGTTGCCTTTCACATGCCCCTTACTGGGGACCTGGCCCACAACCCTAGGCTGGGAATTGAACCCGCAACCCTTTGATTTGTAGGCCGGTACTCAACCACTGAGCCACACCAGCCAGGGTATATATTAAATGTGTAAAGTCTCATTATATTGTGTCTACTTTTACAAGACAACTTACATCCTTTCTAAAACAAGCTGGTATATAAATAAAATTGATAGACGATAGATGAATGGATAAATAACAGGAATCTCAAATTTATTCTCTATTAAATAGCAAAACTGCAAAGATGTGTGGTGCAGTGGAAAGTCGAATAAACTACTTCACAGGAGAGCTGATGCCTGGTTCTCATTCCACCCTTAACTAGCTTTGGTGATTTAGAGAAGTCATTCCATTTCTGTAAGCCTCAATGTTCTTATTTATCAATAGGGAAAGTGATTGGGTGATGTGCAGAATTCATTTCAACCTTCATAATATTATGGGGCTGAAAAATACCACAAGGAAAAACTTGTAGAAAGTGCTCATACAGAAGCATGCCGTTGATTATTACTACCATGTAGAAATTATTGGTACTTTCTCATTGCAACAGAGACGCTTTCTAGGTGAGAGTGGAGTCATCAGACGGACTACAACGGTGCCTCCTTGTCTGAACGGTGGTATCACAGTTATGGGAGTAGGAGTGGTGCCAAGTCTTCAGTCTGACTGTGAAGTATTCTGGGTATGGAAGGGCCGGGGACAGATTACTGATGAAACCCAACAGGGATGATGGGAAAAAACTTAGAAGCTGCTCATTATCCCTAAGACTACTTTTAATAAAAAAATTTTGGTTTGTTTTCTAAAATATAACATATAACATATAAACAAAACCTGTCTTTTTTTAAAAAGATTTTATTTATTTAATTTTAGACAGAGGGGAAGGGAAGGAGAAAGAGATGGAGAGAAACATCAATATGTGGTTGCCTCTCACACGCCCTTTACTGGAGACCTGACCTGCAACCCAGGCATGTGCCCTAACTGGGAATTGAACCGGTGACCCTTTGGTTTGCATCACGCCCTCAATCCACTGAGCTACACCAGCCAGGGCCTAAACTCATCTTTAATACACAAAGTGTTTAATGTAAGTTTCTATATATAAAGTTTTCTTAAAATTTAGTGGACTCTCTTCCTTTTTATAGAATTTGAAAGGGCAAGACTAAAATATCCACAGATACCAGCGGGTGTCTTTATCCAGTAAATTCTCTCCTATGTATAAATTCTTAGACTGAAACTTCCAAGGCCACTTTAGGATAGGAAGATAATGGACAGGTTTTGTCTTGAGGAGCCAGTGCATCCACATCCCAGTTGTCAGTGTTGGCTTCTAACAGCTAACGGCTCTGCCCCTTTGGCGAGTGTCTCTAGGTTGATAGGGGCCACCTCACCTATCTGGCAAATATCTGGGAGTTTAGGCTCTTCCTGAGTGGGTAGCAGTCAGAAAAGATAGAAAAATAATAGGGAGGAAAAAGGCCAGCCTCTTTGCCTCAAAGGGGAGTTGGTCTGTGCTGTCATGCAAGCCTCAGAGCTCCCCGTAGGGGAAGGTTGAACCTGCTCTTCATCTTCTAGACTTATGAGCACTAGGTGCCTGCAAGATACATTTCGCAGCCTACCTTGCCAGCCATGTTCCTGTTAAGTTCAGCCAGCAGGCGGTCCCGCTGGCTGGTCACTGCTGGCTCCAATAGCTGCTGTGCCCTCTGGCACGCGCTGTAGGGGCAGATTGAGGAGGACAAACAAAGATCCGGCAGCTCCGGCAGCGGAAGAACCTCCAGCAGGACACTAGCTCAAGCTACTGAGCTCAAGTAGTTTCTGATTTTAGGTTGTCTTTTGTTCTTTTTTGCTCTTCTAACAATTCCCATTCCTTTTTGCTGCTCCTGGCTTTTCAGTATCACTGTGAACAATTTCTTGCATTAATCCTCAGTGTTCAAATATCTAAAGTAGTTTTCTCTTTTCCCAACTGGATCCTGACAAATAAAGTAGCTAATATTTATATGCTACCTATTATAAGCCAGAACTTTATAAAAGTTAACTCTTTTAATCTATAAAACCAATGCATGAGTCACTGTTTTTGTATAGACTGGGAAACTGAAGCACGGAGCAGTTAATAATGTGCCTAAGGCCACATGGTTAGCAAATGGCAGAACCTAAGCATTGCAGGGGAAGAATTCATACTCTCTCCTGTGTACCAGGGCACATTGTACTCTTCTTCAGTGCCACGGTTCTGGCATGCATCTCTATGGACTGAGTGTTTGTGTTCCCCCACAAAGTCATCTGTTGACATACCAACTCCCAATCTGAGGGTATTGGGAGGTGGGGCGACTGGAAGGTATTAGGTCATGAGGATAGAGCCCCCATGAGTGAAATCAGTGTCCTTACGAAAGGCGCCCCCTTGTCCCTCATGCCATGGGGGGTCGCAGAAAGGTGGTGCTCTGCGGTGTGGAAGAGGGCTTTCCCCAGAACCAGTCACGCCGCGCCCTGAGCGTTGACTTCCAGTCTCAAGGCCGTGGTTCATGAGCCACCGCATCTATGTGCTTGAATACGGCAGCCTGAACAGACTAGGAAACTTCTAACATTCTTTCAACGCTTATGCGTATGTGGACGTCACAGGGTATTTATGTCTTTTGTACAGATTTACTGTACGTGCTTTCTCAGAGAGTATGATGCTAGCTTAACAGCTAAAGAAGTCTTCAATCTCAGAATTTTGTTGACTGAAATCAGTTCACTTCACCGTTGATGCAGCAGAGTGAAATAATATTGACAATATTAATGAAATAAATGTATAATTGCTTGTCTTGGTACCAATTTTTTAAGAGACTAATGCTCTGAACAAATGAATGAATAAATACTAAACTACAACAGAATTGATAGCCTGTTTAATAAATTTGTCAATTTTTTGATGCATTTTCTCTCAGCCATATTTTTCCTTCTGAAATGCAATAAATTTTAGGTCATCAAATACTTTATTCTCTCTTAAGCAATAATGAGGGAGGGAAAGAGATTAAGCTTATTAAGCTTCTAATGTCCCATTAGTATTAGTAAATATTAAACCATATTTGCGTATGTCAGTGATGAACACAAGATTAGCATTACACATTCTTTAACCAAGTAAAATAGTTATTTTATTGGTTCCGATTACTAGCTAAAATTCTGTTTAAATGTTCTCTTCCTCAGTTTTCCCATCTGAAAAATAAAGAAGATAGTAAGGCATTCTTATAGGGTTTCCGCAATGATTAATTATGATAGAATATATAAAACACTTGCATGGCAAAAAAAAGCAATCAATATATGTTAACTAGTATATCCTTTCATTCTCTGTTCCTACCTCCCTCTGCTCTTCTCTCCTTCCTCATCTGTCTTCCTCCCTCCCTCCCTCGCTCCTCTCTTTCTCCCTCCATCCTTCTCTCCTACTCCTTTCTCTCCTTTTCCCTCCTCTTTTTTCTTTGGCTACGGGGATGCAGAGACTCCATGAACAAGTAGATGGTCTAATAAGTGAGAATTTATTTTTAAAAAAGTGAGATAAATTAAAATATTCAATTTTTAATTTCCTTCAGTAAATGCTAGTTATTAAAAAGCAAAAAATATATTTCCAATTCAGATGAAAATGTGCTTAACAACTATACTGTTTTCTATAGGATTCTAGCATTATGCTGAATTGAATAATTCTATCTAAATTATAATAAATGCTTAGTATCCTAAGTATCAACTGAAGCAATGGCCAGGAAGATCCTACTGCTTCTTTTACCAAATAAGCTACACTTTTACTCTTTCTTCTTATCAACCAGCCTCTTTTAAGATTCCTACATTTTGGAACATTAGACCTTATTTAGGATTTACACGTGTGAATGGAGTACACACACACACACACACACACACACACAAGATTGGAGGGATTCTAAAAAAAAAAACAAAACAAAACCTAAGATTCTTTGGCATTTCCCTGTTGTTAAGGTATAGAGCTCATGAGGACTAAAGAATTTTAAGATGTTGAAAAAGACTGTTACCTATTAAAATACACCAAAATGTGTTAGGGTGTTTGCTTCATTGACAGAGAAAACAGCATTTGAAAGTCTCTCTACATATAAAGATTTTGCTTCTTTCTTTTTCACTTCCCATCCTATTTTCTACCAAGTTATGTTCTGCTTTATGCCCTTTTTGCTACATTTTAAAATTTGTGACTATTCAATATTGCTAAGGATAAACAGTATTTACATGATCGCCAGCACTAAACCAAGAATCAAAACGTTGTGAAACCAGTGTCAATACTTTTTCACTCCCCTTTGCTTTTTTTTTAAACAAAATTACCAGTTCCATAAGCATTATAGTAATGAACCACATTTGTTGGTTTTCAGCAATTATCTCATAACCGCTCCGAGCAGCCCCATTACCTCTGATTGGATGACCTCATTCCCAGCAGGAAATATTAGGAAAAGAATTCTCAGCGCCCTCAAGGTTGTGCGGAAAACCTCTCACAGAGACCAGGAAAACGGGGCCCTCACCTATGTGGGTACCGCTTCAGAATCTGATGTGGACTTTCCAGCTTAGTAGGTTGGAAATCTATCCAAAAAAACCCCAGCTGTATGGACCATGGAATCATCACTGACTTTTGAAGCAGAGGCTGTTGGCCCAGTTCTAGTTGTGAGAGTAGAAAGACATTTTTTTCTTCAGGTATATTCAAGAACTAGCCCCAAGGAGTCTCCGCGTGTTGCAGTAGCTATTGTCTTGCGGTAGCTATTAGCATCCCACGTCATCCTTACGAGGTCCCACACACTGTCATTTCATCCCTTTCTTCCACCTAGAGTTCTCAAGGTAGGGCCTTCTAAGCCTCCAGCAGACTCCATTCGGAAAATACCCTCGGCTATTACTGACCTCACAATGACAGCTCATCGGTTTGGGACTTCAGTGTGTGAGACCCGCATGCCCAGGAAGCTTGGCTGCCTTGCTCTATTGTTGATTTCATTGTCTTGCTTTTTCAATATTCCTCTTTGCTAGCAACTGCCTTAAGGACATCCATACTGTCACAGCTGGCCAATCAGGGGATGATGAGACGTTATTCCCCTAAGTCACAGGATGGTCATTTCAAGCACCTGAGAACTGTTCCAACATCCAAGCACTGAACTGCATTTCCTGAGATGATTACTGGGGTGAGTGTACAGCTATCCACATACTCCAGCGCATATCTGCTAAAACCTCTAAGGAACAGAGTTTTTCTCTCTCAGCTTAAAAGAAGGCACTGGTAACTCTCTTATGTCTGCATATTGAAAGTGGCATAAATAAAAGGAATTTTAAGCAATTTAAAACCACCACTATGATAGTATGAAACTGCAGAGGAATCATTCAGTCCTAAATTTCAAGATCTCTGTATTTTAAAGCATTGATGATAAAGCTGAGTATATCCTCCTTTAGGGGAGAAAAGCCCAGTTAAATTCATGTCAGAATGAAAATTATATTTCTTTGCTCAGTTCTCATAAGTATATTTGACTGATAATTTAAATTAATGAGGCACTGGGACAACTTCACTTTGCATTGCAAATGGAGCAGAGAAACACATGATTCAGTAGGAAAATAAATTTAATAGCTGTGAATGTAAACCATATCAATATGTAGGTCAGAATAGTGTTTTCTCTTCCCATAGCAAATAGAACCAAAACATCAGGAAAGGCATCTTTTTTTTATATTCCTAGATAATGCCATAAAAAGAAAGAAACTCTGGCAATAAATAATTACTTTTTAAAAAAGGCATCCTCTTTCCTTATCCTAAAACTAAAAAAAATTGATGTTACTTATAAAGACATCTAATTTGCATACAAATAAAACTTTAGGTCTATGAAAAGTTTTTCTTAATATTGACAGCTTATACTATATTAAAATAATATAAAACTTAAAAAGAAATAGTTAATTTTCTTCTGGTTTTGTTCACTTTTATTAACCATTTTGTTAAGTGTTTCTAAACTTTCCCTGTTGAATATGCTAAAGAAAAGTCTTTGGAACCTATGAGATTAGTTTGACACAAAATAAAACTACAATTTATAAAACTTCAATAGTTTGCAAACTTTGTGTATAGAAAGAATCTGAAATTATTGGAAACATCATTTTTTTTATTGTTGTTTATGTTCAGTTGTCTCCAGTTTCCCGCCACCACTTCCCCCTCCCTGCCCCCACCTCCCAGATTTGATCCTCCCTCTGTTGTCTTTGTCCATGGGCCCTTTATGCATGTTCCTGACGACCCTTTCCTTTCTTCCCCCTGTTTTTCCCCTCCTCCCTTCCCTCTGGTTACTGTCAGTTTGTTCTTTATTTCAATGTCTCTGGTTATATTTTGCTTGATGGTTTGTTTTATTGATTAGGTTCCACTTATAGGTGAGATCATATGGTATTTGTCTTTCACTGCCTGGCTTATTTCACTTAGCATAATGCTCTCCAGTTTCATTCATGCTGTCATGAAGGGTGGGAGCTCCTTCTTTCTTTCAGCTGCGTAGCATTCCCTTGTATAATTGTACCACAGTGCTTTGATCCACTCATTTACTGATGGGTACCTAGGTTGCTTCCAGCATTTGGCTATTGTAAATTGTGCTGCTATGAACATTGGGTGCAAGAAAATTGTTTAGATTGTCCTAATTACTTGGAATGTGAAACAGAAATGTTTAGCCAAATTATAAAAAAAAAAAAAGAAATCGTTTTTAAAATTCTCTTCCTTGCACAATATAAAATTCACATCCAATTAAGCTAAAAAGATATAAAAGTGAGCTAAGGTTCTGCTCCAATAATCTTGGAAGTCAGCCCTTGAGCATAACCAGGCTCAGAAGTTCAATCAGCTCATGAGCCTGATTGGTTTCTCTTGACTGGAAGACCAACTCAATTAAGGGAACATGAAACTTACTTTAATATTCTTTTCTCCATGTTATTGGCTGGAGTGAAAGAGCAAAACCCAAAGAAGGTAAAACAAGCATCCTATCTGGTTTTGAAAACTGAGCTATTATTCCCATAACAACTTATACACAATTTCTGTTTTAAGCACCTGAGGATGTTTTAGTAAATTATTATCCAAACATCAGCTAATTGGAATCATCTAATGTTAACAAACATAAGGGGGCTTATAGTGTCATGGTTAATACTGACTATTAAAGAGAGGCAGTAATTCATTAACGTATAAGCCAGAACATATTATCCTTAACTATGCCTTGCTTAATTAACATGAATCAACCACCTTCTGCAGGCTTTTATCTGCAGGGGTTTCGAACCTGCGTATTCTGAGTCATTGGAGTTCAGGAAACACTACATCGCTTGCTTTACTTCCACCATTTTCCTAACTGGCTGGATACATTGGACGATTTATCCTGGTGCTCTCACTTTGAAAGGTAATATCTTTGATTCAGATCCTCCCTCCCCAACTGGCCTCTCCATTCTTTCACTTTAGATTTCATATTCACCATTGTTTTCTTTTCAATAGTCAAGTTGCATTTCTCAATTTCTACCTCAAATCATTTTGGATTCAGTTCAGCTATATAGGGGGTTAGTTTGGTAAGGTTTTCTTTCGGGCCGTGGCTTTTCTTTTTACATTAACATCTCAGCCATACCGGCAAAAAGGACCCCAAAGTGCCTTGCTTTACAGTTTAGAAATGGCAAATACTACCCTCCTGTAAACATTTTGTGTGATGTTATTGTAATAGGGTGCAGCCAAGAAGTGGGCCCAGATAGGGATTTGTAATGGGGTCCAGAACTCAAGGTGTCCAGGGAATATTAGAAAAATATATATAGGATGTCCTCACCCCCACCAGTCTAAACTGGGGCGGGGGGATGGGACTCCTGGAGCAGACCCATGCAGAGCTGTTTTGTATGGCAGCAGCTTTGCAGCTAACCTCTGTCATGGTCATTTAACATGTCTGTAACCTTTAATTGGTTTCATAGATATGTTAAATGGCTGTGGCCATGCTTTGAGCCAGGGGGATGGAAGTGACTGCCACCCAAGATGTAACTAGGAGGCAACTCCCCCTGGACACAGAGCCTGTGTGAGAACTTGGAGATGCTTGGCTCCATGCCATGGGGCCACACCTGCCCACAGTTACCATGGCAGCCGAGAAAAGCTAGAAGAATACGAAGTGCTGGCAGGTGTAGTTGATTGAAGGAGGAGTCGGAAATGGAGCTGCAGAGGAAGATTGGCGTGGGGATTTAAACCCAGGCATGGCAGCCATAACGGGGTCTGGACCACGAGGCTTTGGAGGAGTGGGGACCCCTTGGCCTGAGAGACAGAGAGAGACCACGTGACTTTGGGTGGCTCCCTTTGCCACGTGGCCTAGGAAGCAGGAGAGACTGTGCCTGGAAGAAAAGGGGTGAAAGGACTCTTGCTGGTGGGCCATGAGAAGGTGCCACATGGTTTTGGATTAACTGGAGATCTTGGTGGCGACACAGCAGATGGTGTTGGAACTGAGGGGCTGCCTGAATCACGGACTTCTGCTTCTTTCCCTGAGATACGGTACCCTGGACTGGGCAGCGGGGAGAAGGAAGGACTGTGTGCATTTGTGGGTATTCTAGAGAATGAGTATTCCAAAGAACTTTAGTATTTTAAAGGAGACATTAAGTCATTACTCCAAGCCTGTGTAACTTGTAAGTAAATAATTCCTTTCCTTTTCACCAGTCTCTAGCATTGAGAGACGTCTTTCCATCATTGGTGGGGAGCAAAACGAACCTGGGGTTGGGATATCGTTGGGTGTCCCCTCCCTGCTCTGTAACATTATGTTATGCATCACCTCCAAATTTTTGCCCTCCCCGCAGTCTTTCATGTTTTTTCAAGGAAATTTAGTCTTTATTCTTTTTTTCCCCTTCTCCTGTTTATTTCTGCTTTCTCTTAGGTTATGTTCAAGAGAAGTTTTTCTATTTTTTTCCTCTTTTTCCTATAAAGGGCTCAACTCAACTCTATCAACTGTCAAAAACTATGCGAATAGTAGAAGAAAAGCTTTTCCTGTTTTTCTCAAAGGGACAGCAATGCTTTCCACCTATGGGATGATGTACAAGCAAATACCAAAAGTCACATTAACTCAGTGAATGGAAGGAACATTGATGTGAGAGACAGGAAACATAACCATAGCCCAGGCTATTACTCTCCTGACTCTGTGACCCGGAATAACTCAAAAACAAAAATAAATTTCAGCTAGTCCATACACAACCTTGAGGTCATGATGTCATACTGCTTGTCTTTCAAGGTAGTTTGGAACACTGGCTGAAATAAGGCACGGCAAAGCAAATTGTGTAACATAAACATTACACACATTCAGGTTATTGGGCCTGTTCTGTCATTTGCTTTGTTTATTTAAATTGTAAAAACAAACACAACAGGGACCTTCTTCTGTTAGCCTTTTAACAGCCGCCACAAATTCATAGGCAGAATTCAATACGCTTCCAGTTATGGAAGTTGGCAGATGTTGAAGAAAATCATTGAATTTTTTCCTCTCATTACAAAAATACACATTCCGGTGCACTTAGCTTTCTGAAAAAAAAGTTGTAGTAGCAACCGTAATAAAATAACAAAGAATGGCTTCTTATACCTGTGTTTAGAAAATAAGGCCTATTTGAGGGTAGCAGAGTGGTATTGAATTTAAGTGCAAAGCGAAAGGAAGAAGCAATGATGCTGTCATACGCTTCTGGCTTCATTACTCTCAAGAACTTTCTTTTCCTTAATGCACGCATGCAACTCCCTGAGTGTTAATGAAAGCAGTGTGTGCCCAATGAGGGGAGACGGGAGCTAAGATTAAAAACCAACACCAATGATGCACATTTAATGAACTGGTCTTACAGTTTCGTGCACTACTTCCTTAAAATTCTGATTTTTTTAAAGGTACATTAGCAGTGTCTATTTGGGGCATTGAAGAAGTTCAAATGAAAAAAAAAAAAAGCACATGTGCTTGAAAATTAAACAATGAATCGTTTCTACTGCAAACAGAAGCTGCTGGTCTTGGAGCTGTATTTGAAAATTCATGATTTTGGTGATTGTTAGATAAATGTGGACGTGAGACCAACAATGATTCTGAGGCTTTGTCATGTGTACCGAGGAGCATTTGCTCATCTATGTCTAAACTATATTTTTGGGCCTTTTTTTGGTTGAATTCCTGTGTTTGGAGAGTGGATAGAGTATTCTAGCCAGATGAGTTTTGTTTTTTTATTTAAAGATTTTATTTATTTATTTTTAGAGAGAGGGGAAGGGAGGGGGAAACAGAGGGAGAGAAACAGCAATGTATGGTTGCTCCTCACATGGCCCTCACTGGGGACCTGGCCTGCAACCCAGGCATGTGCCCTGACTGGGAATCAAACTGGGACCCTTTGGTTCCCAGCCTGCGCTCAATCCACTGAGCTACGCCAGCCAGGGCTCTCTAGCTGGATGAGGTTTTAATCAATTATGAGATCATTTGTTATTCCTTTCGCTGTCGTTTTGGTCTTCCTACCATTTGGAAAATTCCGCTCAAAATGGCATCATTCAACATTGGCATCAGGAGGCCAAGAGCCCAGCTCCCATGTATTATGACGTTAAGAGTAATCTACCACATTTCAAAAGCTCATAATGGAAATGATCGATCGATCTCTTCTCAATGATTCAGCAGATCTCTGGGCCATCTTTTCTCACGGTATAGCTGCAATGGGGCTAGGAGCATCACTTCAGTTAGCAGTGTATGAGGCAAAATTAAGACAGTGACTATTGTACTGAAGGCCTAATGATCCATACTTACGTTATCTACTCTTAGATAACCTATGTCACTGTCTCTTCGATTACTTTGCATCCTTGAGAGATGAGTGTCATTATATTTACATGACAAAATAATTAATACCAGCTTCCATCTTGGACCACAGGTATCAAAGTTATCAGAGTTCTTTTAAGGTGTTGTTTCCTGGTCACCAATTCTGAGTTCTCTTTCGTAGATAAGTGGGTTGCTTGAATACTTTAAATTTCTTTTGGCAAAGCATGCAATTGGTAAGTAGCCACATAAAAAAGTAAACATTTATGAGATATATACACATCATTGGACACTGCAATGGATTGAACACTGGTCTGCAAACCAAAGGGGTGCTGGTTCGATTCCCAGTCAGGGCACACGCCTGGTTTGCAGGCCAGGTCCCTGGTTGGGGGGCATGTTGAGAGGCAACCACACATTGATGTTTCTCTTCCTCTTGTTCTCCCTCCCTTCCCCTCTCTAAATATAAATAAATAAAATATTAAAAAGAAAACATCACTGGGCCCGGCTGGTGTAGCTCAGTGGATTGAGCGCGGGCTGGGAACCAGAGGGTCCTGGTTCGATTCCCAGTCGGGGCACATGCCTGGGTTGCAGGCCAGGTCCCCAGTGAGGGCCATGTGAGAGGCAACCATACATTGCTCTTTCTCCCTTCCTTCTCCTCTCTCTAAAAATAAATAAATAAAATCTTAAAAAAAAAAATCACTGGGCACCAAAAACTTGTTAATTTTTATTTTATGTGCATATCAGAAATACATTGATTGTGATGGAAATACAGACTTATGCTTTTTACCTTACCAACTGCAACATCTATAGTGCATATAAAATTTTTAATTGTTACATAAATAATTTTTTCCTATTGAAATGGTGCCAGGAAACAAATGTTTTAATATCAAATTCCAAACAATTACTCTTCTATGTGGAGTGAATTTTATAAAAATACTGCACTATTGGCTGCTAGAACATTTTTTACATTAATTCTCTCCAAATCGTATTATTTTTCTGGCATGATATGTTCTCTAAGCCCACACTTTTTTTTTTTTAATACAAATTCTTGCTGTTTCACCCTTATAGAAAATGGGTCGATATTTTTATGTTTCTTATGCTGTTAAATCTCTTAATGCTTTGGTCACTTGTATTACTCATAGAGTCTTTGGTTTCAGAAATTGTTTTTAGCAGCCATAACTTTATTTTACATTCAGAAACTGACTCCTAAGTAATGGTCTTTTATTTTTATAGTAAATGTTAAAGTGGTACTAGGGTGGATTTCTGTAATTTCACAGTAAATAGCAGGAAATGAAATAATTTTAGTTTGCATTACTTCAAGTTGTATTTCTTACCTGAATTTATTTTTAATTTTCACAATAAGAAAAAGCAGAGAGAAAAAGAGAGTTTGAGAAGAGAGCAAGATAATTTTTTAAAATTTCCTTTTGAGTATATTTTCTACTTTGCTTCTAAGCCCTTGTGATTCAGCCTTTATGATGCTCGGTCAACTTGATGAGCTGACCATGGACAGATGGCAGTGAAGCCTCTCCTTACTCTGATGCAGTGATTAAATGATTGTCTAGTCCATTTAGTCCTGAGTGAAATTTTATTTCTATTTTATTCTCAAGCACCTACGTTTAACTGATGAGGCAAGCCATTTGATTCTACCTAAACTTAGTATTGCTTCTATAGGAAAGTAATTGGATGCACATGCCTCCAATAAAACTTTTAAAATGGAGAAAGAGATTTTAATTTAAAAAATAGCTTCCTTACCGACTTGCACCATGTTTATTTCCAGGAGTTATTAACAAGATGGTGTAAGTATCAACGTGCAATTGCTATGGTAGATGGTTATATGATTTTGCATTCTGATCATATCTTCCATTTCTGTTTGAAAATATTTGAACCGTTCTGGACCTGGTTTATGAAACACTTTTCTGTGACTGCTACAAGAGGAGACCAATAATAATAGAACCAAACACTTGAAATTGCTTTATGCTAATATTTTAACCTTATGGAGCTATACTTTCTCTCACTCCTTTTTGGAATGTAGAGCCTCCGAGAGATGCAAAACTTTTACCTGTTCATCCTTAGGGAAAGGGAATGAAATTGCCAGTTTAGGGGAAGCTTTTAATTCATGAAGGAATTAAGGGAATGGTAGTCTCTTTAGCCCACTTTCAGAATTCTTCCTCTGTTCATGTTTTATAAGTGGTGTGCTTCACAGAACAGATGTTTTTATAGATCAGCACCTGTACATTTATGCTCGTTTTAATCAAAATTTATATGACAGCTATCAATCTGGAATCAAAGCTTTTTGAATCATAAATTGGGATAAACTCAATTGCTAAATCAAGAAAGTTTGGTAGCAGAAGTGCTTCAGAAACGCTCAGACATGAAGACTGGAGAAGCCATTGAGTTTTGTACACAATATCTGCGTCTTGAGTAACAGTTAATGTTTTAAAACAAAAAATAGTAGATGTTGTGGAAGTTACTTTAAAAAAGGCTACAATAGAGTCCCTGTCCTGAATGATTTTGTAAACCAGTCTAGTTGGGGAGTAGGAGGCTCTGGATTTGACTCTGAGTCCAAATTATCTGCTTATTTATTTCCTCCTTCCTGACATCTGAGAAAGGGCAAGTGAAGGGAAGGGAAGCAGCCTCCTTTTTAAAAAGTGACTCAGAAGGAGCACACATCACTTCCCCTCACCTCCGGTTAGTCATGTGACTACAGCCAGATGCAAGGAAGGCTGGGAGCTGTAGCTGCTGGATGGTACAATGTGGTGGAGGCACTCAAAAAGTTCAGTGAAACGGGATTCTGTAATTACAGTGATGAAGGGGAACATGGATATTGGAAGACAATGAACAACTTTTGCCCAAATGTCTCAATTTACACTAATGTACATACTGAAAATTCTGGGCCATGGAGTAGGATTTAACAGGCAGAATTTCTCAAAGTGATTAATGGCTGTTTTGTGACAGTAGGTGTGGAGGGTCAATGCTGTAGCCTGGGACACCAACCTCACCTTTGAAGTGCACTGGGCGTGACTGGGGGGTTGAGACTTCCACCCACAAGGAGCCGCACAGGAGACGGCTTTCTAAGAGGGAAAAGGGCAGAAGTTATTACCTGAAGTGACACGGGATCATGTTGTCCTCAGTCTTCTAGGCTCCTTCGGGACCTGCTGATGGATGGCCTTTAAATTTGTGAAGTAATAAGGACGGGTGGGGGGGGGTTGTTCAAACCCATGCACATCGGTGATAGAACTTAATCCTCAGAAACACACTTTTAAAAATGGGGAAAAAAAGGGCTGCTTTACCACATGCAGCAAACAAAATAAGAATCAATGATGCCAAACACCCTTTTTTCCCCAACTCAAATTGCCCATTCTTCGTTCCAGGACATCTTCATGGCTTGTAGGTCCTTCATTAAAAAGAACATGACTGGCAAAAATGATAATAGCTCATTTAAAACTGTGTGGCAGAGTTTATTGGTCACTGCCACATACCTCCAAAGAATAGAATTAGGTCTCAGGATGTCGTTAGGACAGAACAATGTCATTGGCAAACTGGTGGGGCCTCCCGCTGTGGCTGTTGCTCAGGCCTCTCTCTGAAGCACCCTTCAAGTAGGATGCACTCTTCACTAGTCCTAATAAAGAAAAAATCCATTTCTCATTGTCCTCTTTATTCATAAGAGATACTGTGTGGGGGTTTTCAATGGATTTATCTTGCTTGAATGTAAAGGTGAAATAACACCAGGAAGGGAAATATTTTGAGATGAACAATGGCCGATATGAGCTCGTCACTATGCTATCCTACCAGATCCATTGAGTATGCAATCAGTGCAATGCTTGTTTCCCTTCCGCACTGACCAAGATGGGGTCACTAAAAACATAGCTTAAAGAAATGTCACGCTCCAAAGCTCCAGAAGCATTAGGGAGTTGGTTATGAGTGATGCTGCCGGTGTTGTGATATAATATAAGGCAGGTGGGTTCACGTGGGTGTCTTCCTGAGGGATGCTTTTAGAAACAGGTTGTAATCATGAATGAGCAATTTAAGAGTTAAAAAAAAAAAGAAAAGGAATAATTAGGAGTAAATGGTGATGGACATTAAGCATTAGAGGGATAATATTACATCATCGGAAGTAGATTGAATTATGTTCAAGATATTTTTTTAAGTTTTTATTTATTTATTTTAGACAGAAGGGAAGGGAGGGAGAACGAGAGGGGAAGAAACATCAATGTGTGATTGCCTCTCACGTGGCCCTCACTGGGGACCTGGCCAGCAACCCAGGCATGTGCCCTGACTGGGAATTGAACCAGCGATCCTTTGGTTCACAGCCCGCGCTCAATCCACTGAGCTACACCAGCCAGGTCTATGTTCAAGATCTTATAATATTTGAAGCTAAAATCCTATTTCCTTCTCTATGTCACCCCTAAATAGAAACCTACCTGAAACTACTTTTACATAATATAGTTTGTTAATTCATTTATTCTCAGTGAATTACTTTAGACTATCATATCTGCAATTTTCTCACCTAAATTGGTTCATTGTCCAATGATAGAAATCTATTTTTCCTAGTTCATGAATGAAGTTGAGCTAACATAAAATCCTTGAAGTATTATTTGGGCTTAAAGTTAGAGTGGGAAATGTATGCAAACCAAATTAATTAATTAACAGTGTTCTACCACATGGAGTGTCATAAAAAATATGTTTTTTTTCTGATAATAGCATACAATTATAATAGCATACAGATAGTTTTGCTAATGATGGGGGAGGATGTGGAGAAAGATTTGAGAAGAGAATGGGGAACATTCGGGCAGGACTCATGTATAAAATGGTCACAAATTTTTGTTTGTTTGGCTAAAGTCAAGATTGAACAGAGTAAATGATGTTACCATAGGATCCCCAGACATTCTGAATACAAGAATCTAAGACCCTTTGAATCCTATTAAACTTTCTCTTCATATTTGCCCTGACGGTCACAGGAGCTAAAAATACTGTGATAAGTGAGGAGGTAAAAAGTCCAGTCAGGAACACTGAGAGCTTCTCAAAAATTCTGGATAATTCTAGGATGACTCTAGGATATGGCTGCCTTTGTTTAATTTGCTTTTTTTTTGTCCACAGCTGAAAATATTTATTAAGATTTCAGTCCTCTCAAGACCCAATGTAACCTATTCTAAAATAAATACATATAAAACAGATTAAGAAATGATTGCTTAGGACATCTGCATTCCAACATAAATCCCTGCTTGTAAAAAATTCTCCCCAACCTGGAAGGATTTCTCTCTAACTTACTGTCTTCACTATTTTTTTTTCTTTTAGAATGAACCAATTTCTTGCTTATTTCTTCACAAATCAATACTGTATTAAATAAAACTACCTTCTTATTACCTTTCTAATAATGAGCCACTTTCTTAAACTGAAATAGATATAAATGATTTTATGAACCAGTTGCATATTTTACCAATAAAATTTTCACTTGAAATATTAAAAAACTTAAAGTTCTTAGAGAGATTGAAGATTGTAGTATAACTTCACATTATGTATCCTCCATAGTTGCCATCTTATTTTGAGAAGAATTAATAAGCTATTTTTCAATAGTGCCATTGACTGAGTAGAACAATTTTGTGATATAGCACAGTGGGGCATTTTTCAGATTCAGGGCCTTTTGCCATACCATTGGGATTAAAAATCTTATTTATTCAAGAGCTCCATGACTTCTTCCAATTATACAGGTAGGACAATTTGTAAAAGAAGCTAAAAAAAGTCACTTGGTAGAGAATTATGCTCTTTAGCATGTTGGTTACAATGGTTTTGCTAATGAGTTAATTTTTGACATTGCAAAAACTTGTAGATATAAAAACGAGAAATCTCATTTACAGAGGACATCCTACATTGTGGCATACTTAATATTATAACATTGCTTCTTAAACATGATAAGCTACCATAGCATATCGATGAATATGTCTGGGTAAAAACCAATTTATGAACTTAGTTACACTCCTATGCATACTAATTTTCTTTTCCTTAAAGCTAATGGGTGATCAAACACCATCCTATCTTTTATAAGATATCCAAATTTAGAGAGCCAGCTCAAAATCCATTCGGATTAATGTAAATTAAATTTTAGAAACTAGAAAGTTAAAACAACTTTTTAAAATGAACTTTATGTAGCCTTACACTTTGTGATTAAAATTTCTTTATTTTTTTAAAAATGTATGATCCTTGGAAGTTAGTGAATTCTTGATTAAAAACTTTCATTTTCATTTCTATAGCTTCTTCACTTACAATTTAATGATTCCTACTATTTCACAATATTCACTCAAGTAGTTTGGCGTATTTTCCTATTGTAATCATGCTTATAAAATTAAGGGCAACTTGAAAGCCTTCCAGTATCTGATATAGGCAAGTTCATTCCTTCTCATGCAACAACTGTCTGTGATATTGTATTTTATCAACTCTGTTGGCACTCTAAACAGAAATTGCATGGTTTTTTCCCAGCATCCAATGCTGCTTCTTCCTAACTTGTAAAATGGGGACTTACAAATTATTCTTTTTAAGGCAAGCACATTTATTTGGAAACTTTTCCCCTGCTAAGCAAATCAGAAATGAAAAGTCCTATGAACATACAGTAGCATAGGAGTGATCCATCTTATTATTTATCCCAGGTTCCCTCACATCTGTTTGTGCATTTGGCTGGGACAAGTCATGAAAAGCCACCACACCATGGTTTTCCAGCGCGGCTCACCGTGTATTAGACTGCACTAATAAGGTACACTTAATGGAAGGTCCCCAAGCTTTCTCGAAGGTTTTTGCTAATCCAGGAAAACAACTGAATTTCTGATTGAAAGAGACAACATGGTTCACTTGGCAAAGGCCATCTTACTGTTCACGGACTTGCAAATCTCTCCCTCCTCCAACCAGGTCTTCCACACTGAGAGCCGCAGTAAAGCAGCCATTTGTTGTCACGAACAAGTTGCTTTCCTGAACACACACACATGCACACATGCATACTATGCTATTTTCCAATTTACTTGCTCAGTAGAGGAAAGAAATACTTTATCATATAACTAGGTTCCTTTTCAAAACTGGGGCTGGGACAATAAAAGTAACAGAAACTGGGAAAAAATAAAATGAGAAATGACATAGAGTAGTTGATGTAGGAATAATTAAACTTGACAACAAACTGTGAGGTAGGCATTTGCCAAGGAGATTTTAGGTGTAGAAGACTATGCACTGCATCAGCCTTACAGTTGACATGCGCAACCGGAAAGTACAGGGATGTAGAGAGGCAAACCCTGCAAGCAGGAAAGGAAATGTTGACATTCACTCAGTGTATTGCTCCATCAAAAACAAGATAGTCTCAACACAATAGTTGAGAACTGAGCATTTGGCTTTGCACTGCCTGTGTTTATTTACTTTCTGGGTCTGTTATTCCTCTGTTTCATTTTTTTTTCATCCGTGAAGTGGAAATAAAACTAACATCTATCATAACATGATGTTGTGAGGTTTAAATGAAATAATCTGTATAAAATACTTAGTATAGTGCTAGTCACGTAGTAAAATTTATATGTTAACTCTGACTATCCTCATAAGCATTACTTATTCAACCCAGGAATTTTTGAATTATAAAGTGGGAAGCTTAATTTTTTACTTACCAATAAAAATGTATATTATACTTTCAAAAATAAGACCATAAAAGATAATGAATTAAAAATGAGATACAAGAAAACATTTTTTCCCTAATGTTGTGTGCTAGGTTTATTGTACAAAAGAAAAAAGAAAACAGATTCAAGCTTTCTAAATTAGTTGACTCTTACATAAGGATATATCATCTTTCACCAAGGAGTCTGAGTTAATATCAATTCATCACGTCCATTCATTCATTCATTTATCCACTAAGCAGTCCTTTCTTTCGTATCTACTGCATCTCAAATGAATGCTGAGTGCTGAGCACACGAGGACTAAATCATCACACAAGATCTCCTACTTGAAGAAGCTGGAGATCTCCTGGTGGCAAAAGATATATAAAGATAAGTTATGATTAAACCCAATGCAGATTTGAACTTGGATAAGGAAGCAAGTAAGGAACAGCATCTCTGAAGTGAGACCACATGACCCAAGGGTAGAGGTGTGTCAGGAGATGCTGAACTTGAAAACGGACAGAAGTCGAGTGCAGCTACACTGGGACCACATCAGGAAGGGGCTTCCATGGCAGGCTAAGAAACTTGGACTTCTGAAAATTGGTAGTAACCATGGGGAATGTTAAGAGGGATGTGACTTTGTAGTAGTGAGGAGAATAAGCTGGAAGGACGGAAGTTAGAGATGCTCATACTATACCTATGATAAAGAGACCCACCACGTGGTTGCGGTTTTCTAGGTGAGAGACAATGGGGCTGGAAATGCTGGAAGGGGATTAAACCACACACACACACATGCACACACACAATCTTTGAACGTGAGTCAGCAGTAGAATCTTCAGCAGTAAAGGCCCACTTATATTTCACTGGAAGTAGTACCTTGTGATTTAGTGATTACTGTACTCTTAGCTGAAGTTACTGTATTTTGATATAAAACCATAAGTGCAGAAGTTTGATAAAGATACTTAGGCTTTGATTTACTTACAAACTGGCCTATAATGTGCTGAATTCATCTCAGAAACAAAAATGACTTTTTTGAACCCATATGTAAAAGATGCTTTGATGTAAAATCTGCACTGTTTTACTTTATGCTCAGCTTTGCAGCAATGCATCTAAGATGAAAAACCAGGTGGACAGACTGCAATGTATTTTCTCCTACATTTCTGTGGAAAATGACCCATGACTTGGGCTTATATGATCTCCACTCATAAATATATATGAGGATAATGCCTTGAAGCTCCTACTTAATGCATTTATGAAAAATGTTCACATTCTGGGAAGCCTTTCATTCAGGGTAGCTGCCTGGAAACATAATCTCTGCGGAGAAGCTGAGAACATGCGCAGGCATTTTGTGAAATGATGCATCGTTAGGCCACTAAAAATCAAAAGCTCAGCACAGTGGCATCATCCCGCTGTCAGATGTGTGAACTGGATCTGCCATATTCAAGCTCTCAGAACTTGGGAAACTTCTTTTATCTTTCTGAACGTGTATTTCCTCATCTTTAAAATGGGAGTGCTAGTCCTCTCCTGTTACGTCGTGGCGAAAGAGAAGCAGGAGTAAGTGAGTAATCAATTATAGTGACACTTCTTTCCCTTCACCTCCTTCTCTGCTCAGTTACCACATTACCTAGCAGGGTTCCTCTTGGTAAAACACCGTTTTAGTAGGATACTGGTTTCTGATTATTTCAGGATTATCCCAAGGTGCCGGCAATGCTGAACTTGAACTTGCATTTGAATTGGCCTTTTAAATTACTAATATTCTTTATACATCATAAAGGCTAGTTGACAAATGAACACCAAATCATAATTTGGAGCACTTGACATTGTCTGCAGTTGCTGGGATTCACCTGTCCATGACTGACCACTCATATCAAGGCAGAGCAAGTGATGAGCGGCAGTGTGGCAGGAAGGGATAGAAAGGGCCCTCTTGGACCAAGTGCTCTGGCTGTGGCCAGTCTGGTTGGTGGACAAGCATGGGACCCAAAGATGTCAAATATCTCCACCCATAGCGCAATTGGAAGCAACACAAGTTCATCGTCATAAAAGAAGCTCTGTGTAGACACAAAACACATCTTCAAGAAATGTCATGGGTATCAATTCCTGTGGATGGAGGGCAGCCTCCGGGCCGCTGTATTTATAGCCACTGCTTGGGGGAGGGTTCATTTGTGTAAAATTAGTAGGTTCTGGAGGAAGAGTTAGAGTCAAATGCAGATCCTAGGGGTTGTTTGGCTCTTCATCAAGGTACAACCCAAACATTCCCAGATGGAAGAAGGGCTTGCAACTGATTAGACAATTGATGAAAACATGTTATACTTTTATTCGGGGCTTTTATATATAAATTATATACAGAGGTGGGCAAAAGTAGGCTTATAGTCGTTCACATGGAAAAAGACATGAAGGTTATGATTATTACAATAACTTTACTCATTTGATGTTTCATGTACTCACAAGGGTAAACCCACTTTTGCCCACCTCTGTACAAATTTTGCTACAAATAAGAAGACATATGTCTACAAGCCAGGAAGTGGCCTTGCACTAGGAATTGAAACTATCAGCATCTTGATTTTGGACTTTCCAACTTCCAGGACAGTGAAAAAAAAATCTTTTTTATTTAAGCTACCCAGTCTATGGCATTTTGTTACAGCAACCTAATTAGATACTGCAAATATTTAATAGAGAAAGCTCAAAGCCACAGTAAGTGCATCTCATTATTTTTTATAGTGAAATGCTTCTGAGAAATCAACCTGCTGAATACTCTTATGTCCCTCAGGTCTTGATACATTCTTTGTTCCGATTGTTGCTTCTCCTGATGACTGGCAGGCTCTGAAGTTGGTCTGTCAACCATGGATCTTTGTTGTAAACAACAGAAGCCTACTGGGTTAGAATGAGTGAAAAAATATGCTTATTAAGAAGATTTGGGGTAGCTCATCAAATCATTGAATAAGTTGGAAAGTTAGACTCAAGGCCTCGGAATATTCCCCTAAATTCTGCTAAACTGCTGAGAAGCTATTCCAGCTGCCAGGAAGCACTTCCTGGTGCTACTGTTAGCATTGCAGCTAACTGGGCAGCCTTTACTTCTGCATGGAGTTCAGTCCTAAGCTATTGCTACTGCCATCGATGCCAGAAAGGAAAGGCGGCCTCCTCCTCCTTTCTTTTTGTATCACTAGGTCTGATTGGCAGATCCTAACATGTATGGCTGTGGTTAGCTGGAAGGGAGGCTATAAAAGTATTGAACGCTCTCAGCTCTTCTGCTTACTGATGTGTTCATCGGTTGCTTCCTGTATGTACCCTGACTGGGGATCAAACCCAGAACCTTGGCATTTCCAGACAATGCTCTAACCAGCTGAGCCACTGGCCAGAGCAATTCTCAGTACTTCTAGAGGCAAGAAGTCTGTGTGCTCTACCAAGACTCAAAAAATGGAGAATTCTGTGAAGAAAGACAGCTGTTGGTTATTGGTAGTCAAAATGCTGGTCAGTAGTCAAAATGCACGACAGATGTCTTGGGTGTCATCGCTAGCCTTGTCAACATTACATCCTCAGTGACTAAAAGTGTGGCCACAACAAATATTTGTTAAACAAATTAATGTTTATAGAGAAATCACATCAATATTAAACAATTTCAAATCATAATTCAAAGACTTTTTATAAAGGAACAAATTGTGGTTGCAGGGGGCGATGAGGAAGGGATGGGTGGAATGGGTGAAAGTTGTTGAAAGTTACCAACCTCCAGTTATAAAATAAATAAATCCTGGGGATGTAAAGTGCAGCATGCTGACTATGGTTAATAATACTGTATTGTGTATTTGATAATTACTGAGAGAGTAGGTCTTAAAAGGTCTCGTCACAATTATGGTGATCATTTTGTAATATAGACACATACAGAAGCGTGGTGTGAACCTGAACGAATGTAACAATGCATGTCATTTATATCGCAATTAGAAAATAATGGAATGTATTATACAAACTCAGGTCTTTTATGATATGAGATTTCTGGGTACAAATTAAAATTGATACTTTTAAAGGATTGTTCTTAGCCCAAACTATCATTAGACAGAATTTTTCTCCTTACTTTTTCTTGTCACTAACTACAGTTGACCTGCTAAACTAATTCCTTTTTTTTTTATTTAAGATTTTATTTATTTATTTTAGAGAGAGGGGAAGGGAGGAAGACAGAGAGGGAGAGAAACAGCAATGTATGGTTGCCTCGCACATGGCCCTCACAGGGGACCTGGCCCGCAACCCAGGCATGTGCCCTGATGGGGAATCGAACCGGGACCCTCTGGTTCCCAGCCCGCGCTCAATCCACTGAGCTACACCAGCCAGGGCCTAAACTAATTCTTGATCGTCCTTTACTTGCTTTCTTCTAGCGAGGCTTCATGGCTAGCTGGGATCCTGCCCTTGACTGTGTTAAGTCCCACTGGACTGTCATCTCTTTGAGATCAGGAACGGTGTGTCTGGCTGGCTCTTATACACCGCACCCAGAACAATTCCTGGTACTTATTATGTATTCAGTGCATGTTTGCCGAACAGATGCATAAAATCATTTTCTGTAGGTACTACCCTACTTAGAACAAATGGAAGAAATGATGAAATACATTGTTATTACAGACATTCATGTAGTATAGAGCAGATCTAATTTTCCATTATGTGGTTTGGTTTCTGAAAAATTATTTATTCAGTTCTCTTCTGGAGTTAGAGTCACGCAACCTATTATATAAATATATTCATGCCATCTCAGAGAGTCATAGGATGACAAAAAATATATAACGGTTGTCAATTTTTCTTAAAAAAAAGCTATTGTAACCATCTGTTCCTCACATTGTTCATTTCATAAGCAAGGCAGCGACTCTGCATTTAAATGGGAAAATTGAGTGAATTCTAAAATCAGAAACTAGTGTATTTTGAATCATTATAATTCACTCAAAAATAGTCTTAAGGACACTTCTCTATTCCTGTATGTTACTTGGAGTTTCCAAATCAGGATGCTAGCAATCTAAACTTGGCTTTGGTTAGCTTGGATGATTTAGGGGGAGTTGGAAGAGAGGGTAGAATGTGATCAGTTAAAATTAACCGCAGTATGAAATCTCTGACACTGTCATCTCCCTATGTCTGTGACACAACCGCGGCCCTATTCTGTGACATCACGCCATTTCTCTTTCCTGGCATTTCTTAGACTGTGGCACTATGCTCTCCTGTCAGGACAACAGCACTGGCTTAAACCTGCTGATAGGCGGCACTCACATTGACCTCGGTCCCCTACGTGCTCTTTGATCATTTTCCTCATTTTTTTCTTACTATCACAAATACTTATTCATATGTCATTGGCTGTGCAGAACCCTCACATTGGCATTCCCCTATTATCTGGCATCTGTGGATGGAGCTGTCGTGCGGGTGGTTCATGATGCTTTCTGCGTGCCCCGTTCTCCAGAACGCTGCTCTCAGCAAGCTGTCAGGCTAGAAAGAAAATAATGAATTATTAACTGAAGAGTAAAAATCTGATAAAGGCTGAATGTGCTAGTCTTCACAGTAGTGCTGGCCTTTTCTTCTGGGAATGGTTACTTGGGAAAAAAAAAAAAAGAATGATAGAATATAAGGCCTTAGGTCCAGGATAATACAGATTTCTAGAACAAATGGAGTTTCCTGATGTGAAGAAAGCCACATCTAAGCTTCTTGACAGTTTAGGACTATCCATGAATTTCTATGATGATCCAGTCCAAAACAGAAATAAAAATGAGTAAACATCTCAAAAAGATCGACTCACTGTTTTTTTAGTGACTGGACAACCACAGTCACATTCGTTGTCCTTGTGGATGCAACTTTAGTCATCTCTTGGGTATTTTGAATTTAACTGAACAGGAATCTAATAAATCCAAAAGGTCTTTATTTTATAAAGGCTTTTCTCTCCCTTTTAATCATCCTAACAAAAAAGAATCAAGCAAAACATGAATAAAAAACTTACCATTAAAAGGCACATACCCAATTTCCAAACTTCTAAATTAGCATTGAACTATTTCCTCTTTTTTTCTCCTCCATTCTCTGATAAAAGAGTTATTTTAAACTAAAGGCAAAACACCCACTCGCAGAGCTCATATAACCTGCATCTAAATAGAGACTCTATGTCAACTTTCCACTAACAGATACACCAAGTATATGATAAACGTTTAATGACTTCAACACTAAGGAAGAAATGTCTTCACCACAATAACATTGGTGTCATTGGAAAAGCAATCTCTTTTGTATTTCTGTATTAGCAGTAATATTTGCCCTGTTGTTACTTCTTCATAAACTGGAAAAAGTGACTTTCTCAAGCTTGCGACTGGTTGCAAGTAAGCCCTATTTTAACACAGAATATAGTTTCCTGTGTAATGTGCACTCAGGACGAAGCCCAGAAACAAAATCACTCATTAAAAGTGTCATTTATTACCGCGGCAATAATCAATGGAGCATTACATGTCACGCTTTATTGCAACGGATGGGGGGTAAGCATGAAGACCACGGCTCACTCTTGTAAGTGGTATGGCTCATAAATGTCACTGAGGACTTATTTAACACTAAAAGGTTATAAGAATTTGCAATGGGAGTTTTAAAATTCATCCAAGACAGCTGGAGGTTACATAAGGAAAGGGCAGATATATATAGCACGCACACACACAGGTAATGTAAAATATGAATGGGTGAAAAAGAACCACACTAAGTTCTAATTGGAGGGTTCATGATATTTGGTATTCTAGAAAGTGCATGTATCGAAGCCGGCGAGTTTGGTATTATAAATATTTCATTGCGTACCTTGTTTTATATTCACAGAAAGCAAGCTTTCTTTTCTGAACATTAGCAGCATATGTGTATAGATAGACAGCAAAGAGCATCCTGACAGATAAACGCAGCTGAGAACACACCATTCAGATGGATTGCTAGCTCTTTCTGGGAAACTCAGTTTCTAATTGCAACATTTAGCTGCACAAAGTGTTCATTCCCCACCCCCCCCACCCCCACCCCAACCCAGTTAAATTAGGCTTCCTGATTCTGGGTGTCGCTCTACAAACCCAATACCTAGTAGAGGAGGTTCTTAGGAGTTTTCAGAGTCTCCCCTCTTTACATCTGCGGAGTTTCTTGGAGGATAGTCAGGACATTCTGACCTGGGAAGAGAATCAACATGATATAACAGGAGCCCCGTGGTTTGTTGCAGCCAGAAAATGGACAGACAGCACAGATTACAAAGAACAGATCTGCCATAGAGCCTGGCCGTTTTCAAAGCAAAATCCTCTTTGAAGGGACTAGTTTTGTTTCCCTCCATGGGTTTACTTCAAGTTGAAAAGAGAGAAACACCACGCAAAAGATAACTATTATATTCTGAATAGAACATAACAGTTAAAAATGAAGTATTACAATTTTTACAAGTTTAATTAGCATATATCAGAAGATACAAAGGAAATAAAGCCTGGGAAACTTCATTTTTATTAGTGTTTTTTATTTTCCCATTACGGTTTACTTTCCATGTTATTTTGAATGGTTTCAGGTACACAGCATAGTGGCTAGGCCTTACAGAGTGTTTCCCCAGATATTTCCAGTACCCACCTAAACCTGGAATATTTTGTATCTCAAACACAAAAATTGATTATAGCATCCAGGCCTTCTCAGTGGTCATAAAGAAAAGAAGGAAGAACTAATAGTACTGTTGTTCCTTCAGCCCCAAGAAGTACAGTGCTTCATAAGCTTCCCAATACACAAAATTGGCAGTCCAGCTTTCCGTATGAATGGATACAGTGATTTCACATCTCTTTTTACTTGGTCCGTGGAAACTGTTGTTTCCAGCAAAAGGACAGTTAAGTACCAAGGAAGTGCAGTTGTTTTCTGTTTCTAATAATTTCTAAAACAAGGTAGAGTTTTCTGGGATTTTACTCCAGATTCCCCAAAATGACACCAATAGAATAGAAAGTTCATCTTCATACAATACCTAGAATTAAACAAATGACAAGCTAACAAAATATATAAAGCAAGCCCAAGATAGATATGAAGAACATTAGCTAATAATAATCATGTGAATGACACTATTTGACAGGCACTATGTTCTGGTGTCTATATGTGCCCGATCAGTTTCCCATTGCCGTTGTTGACAAATTCTGCCAATTTAGTGGCTTAAATAACTCAGGTTTAATCTCTCACAGTCCTGGAGTTCAGAAGTCTGAAATGGGTCATAGGGTTGTACCTTCTGATTCCCAGCCTTTTCCAGCCCCTAGAAGCTGCCTGCTGTCTTGGCTCACGGTCCAGCATATCATTCTGACCTCTGCCTTTGTCATTCCAAGTTCTCTGAATTTGACCCTCCTGACTCACTAGTAGACAGAAGGACCCTTGTGATTACATCAGGCCCACCCAGATAATCCAGGATCCTTTTCCCTCCCTCAGATCCTTAAATGTGGCGCCCTTTCGCTCCCTTGAGCATGCCAGCACCTTTCCCCAGGGCACACAGAGCATGCCTGCGCCTTTCCCCAGGACACACAGAGCATGCCTGCGCCTTTCCCCAGGGCACACAGAGCATGCCTGCGCCTTTCCCTCTTTCCTTCCCCCCGGAGCGTCCCCTGGGCTCATATCTATGGAAGGTAACACATTTACAGGTTTGGCACTACAGCGCGGACACCTTTGGGGACCATTATTTTCCTGACCACACGTGGACATTATAGAAATGTCATATTTCTGGCCCTATTCTAGATCTATGATGAGACAGACCTTTATCATCCGTTGCTTTGAAACTCCTGTTTCAAGACTGAAGAAGAGGAGACAAGGCCAGGCAACCGAAATGACATCATTTCACTAAGGTCTTCAAATTCCATCCACACAAACCTACTAGATAGCAAAATTAATTTCAATATAAAGGATTTGATTTTAATTCCCTTTTCCAGTAATTCTGACATGATGTTTCTTGCAGTGGTACAAGTGAGCTGTAAAAGGGGGGGTGTTAGGTAACATTCCTGAGAGGAAGGGAAGTTGGAGAATTGATTTACACTCAAGAGAATAAAACTGTGATTACTTAGGGAGATTATACTCCTACTGAAGGAACACTGGATTGGAATTATTGAATGGTCTTCGCACAGAAAGATCATCCCGTGGAATTACAGGGACCAAGTCAGGATGGCACCTTTCGCTGTCCTGCTGTCCATCTGACATTGGCAAGGCTGTGCTTGAACTTGGACAGAGATGCGGTGTTTACTCCTCTTTTGGGGGAAAGAAATAAGGCAGAAAATTACTTAGGATCTTTTTTTTGGTCTCATTTTCTATTACCCTCTGTACACTGACATTTCACAGCAATGAAATTCTAAGCACTCACGTCCATGCCTTCGGGGTAGCTAAACCAACGATGCAATAAAGTTTACCTACTTAAGGCTGGTTTTGTGAAAGAAATCAGTACATAAACCCGTACTCCCCAAATGTTATGTTTTAGTGAGGAATCATTTTAAATCAGATCTAGTTTTAGTTTATGAAAATAGTTCTCATATTTCCATTTTGTATTAAACCAACTAATTTTGACTCTTGTAGTTCTGACCTCAGTCACAAAGACATCTTTATATGTCTCAGTTATTATTACCAGGGCTCAGGTTGATAACTCAGTTTTTCTCCTTCCAAGGCCACTCCCTCGTGGGTGTCTGGGTCCCAGTTCCTTGCATTTTCATGTTTTGACCATGCATCCTTACCTTCTTCCTCTCTGCAGGATAATTTTCTTCAGCCGAGAAGTATCCTGTAGTATTATCAATATCAAAACCAACACTAAATGGAAAACAAACAATCCTTCCTTCGATGCCTTTCTCCTCAATGCAATTTCTCTCCCTTCCTTTATAACCAAATGTGGTTCCTTATTCAAGGGTTGTCTACACCCACTTCCTCTGCTTCTTTGTCTCATTTGGTCTTTCTCTGAGTCCGGTAATATATACGTTAGAAAAAGAAAAACATAGAGAATAATATAATGAACACTCATGTACTTCCCACCTAGTTTGGTCAAATGTTAACATTTTGAAAAATTTGCTTCCTAACTTATTTTTCTTTTATGAATGTTTGTTGTCTGAATATGGCTTAGGTTCTTCTTATAAAAACATTACTTGGACATCACATTCATTGAATTTCAGTTCAAAAGAGGTTCTAAGGCAATTTTTATCATTGAAAGCAAAAAAAATAAAAAGTAATAAGAATATGTTTTCATATTGCTGACTTGGGGAAAATTAATGAAATTCTACTAGAGAGCTACTTGATACTCATTTCTGTCCTTCAAACATTTTCTCTTAGTATTAAAATATTTATAAATCATTTACATAAAACGTACAGGAAGGCACAGCTGGTCATAGAGTAAATAAGCACCATTCAGTGTATGCAGAACTAAAGAGGAAAAAGTGTTACATCCTTATTAGTTACACTGAAAACCATTAAGAAAAGTTCTTCCCTGTCCACAGTGTTCAACACTTTGCATTAAGTGAATGTTAATGCTTTCGCTTTTACAGCCTCTTAGCTCCTAAGTGCTTCCCAGCGTTGTAAAGTAAAAGAACGCTATAGAAGCAAACCCTTTTCCTACCTGCCCAATCCCGTTCCACTCCGCCCTCACAAAGGTGTCAGTGCCGCTCTGAGTTGGTGGCTGTGACGGCTTCTTCTAACTGGCTTTCTCTTTCCAATCCTGCTGACTTCTCCACTCAGATGTCTCACAGCTTTTCAGGTCAAAATATCGAAAACTGGACTCCTAGCCTTTATAACTTGCTTCTCTTTGTCATTTCTAAGTCAACGTTATGATCTACTCAGTTGTTTAAGTCCCGAATATGAGCGTCTTTCTTGACTTTGTACTTCTCCTCCCTACACTTAATCTAGGACTGCCGTTGCGGATTCTGTCTTCAAAGTGTAGAGGTTGGCTCCTGGTCTGTTCGTCTCCCCACAGCTCTGCTCTCTGTTCAAGGTGGCTGACTCCTGCAGCCCTGGTTCTCCGGGCTCCGGTTTCAGCTGCCTTCCAGCTGGACCCTGTCAATGGGGAGCCCTGTGGGGGGAGTGACAGTGGGAGAGACTGGTCAGCCTCGCGCTTTGGGCAGCACCTCCTGCTGAAGCTTCCTCGCCTCCCCGGCTTCAGCCCCTTCTGAACTGACCACTGTTCTTCCCACTTCCCCTAGAGGACACAGCCTCAGATTCTGCTAATATTACCTCCTCCTTCAGGCCCTCCGTGCTTGGAGTGGGAGTGGGTTCTCAATGGTGTGAAGCTATGGAGTGTCACCACCAACTGCTGTTTAGTTTCTCATCAATCCCATTGAAGGGACAACCAACTCCTTGTGTTAAATTGAACTCATCTGAGAATAGCTCATGATTTTGACCACATTGGTTGGCATTTTTCTCACATCTGAGATGGGATTGGATTTGTCTTTGGGTGTCTAGGAGACTTTTTCCATCCCTCATTTTAAGATACTTTGAGTGAATTCTGCTTTTCTGATTAGACCCTGAGTGATACAATGCATTTTTTCTCTGCCACGGAGCCTTCTAACTTGTCTTTGTGCTTTCGCTCCACAATTCATTCTTTTTAGGCGGAAGAAAACATCAGCCTGTGTGAATCCGATGTTGGCTTTCACTGCCCTTAGAATGCTAGACAACTGTGCAGGCTCAGCTTGTACCAGCCAGTCCCCCACCCCTCACTCAATACTTTACTGGAAATGACAAAGCCTTTTTTACCGCAGAGCTCAGGCAAATGCTGTTCCTTCTGCTTCCGATGCTGTTCCTCTCCCTGACTCTTGGCTGAGGGTATTCCATCCTCCATGATTCAGTTGAAATCACCTCCTCACAGACCTTCTCCAATTGCACAAGCCAAAGGACATTCTCGTGTTTCTGACATCTGGAGAAATGACATTTTTTTAATTCCTTGGATGGTAGCACAATTTGCATTTACTGAGTCACTTTTACGCACAGGTTGGAAGCTCCATGAATCTGGACTCATGATGGGTCTGTCCACCGCCATTTCCTTGGGGCACCGAACAGCATCTGACACAGACAAGGCAGCAGGTATTTGTGAGTATACGCTGAACTCACAAAAGAGGAATTCTTGGAGTTTATCGCTCAACTCACTGGACGAACAGTTTAGATTTGAAATTGAACATGCTTGAGAAGAGCTCCTGATTTTGCCTGTGGTGTTGGCATTTTTCTCATGGGTTCGGGCCCTGGATGCTGATAGAGAGCCAGACACCAGCAGACAAAATCTGGAGCTAACTCTCTCTGAACGTAAAGGGATTTTCTGAATTGAGAAAAGGCTCTTTTCCACAAATCACCAGGAAAACGTATTTTCCTTACCCATTTCCATGATTCTTCTTCTTCTCAGCAGAGTCTCCTAAAAATAGTTGCTGACTGTGGCTGAAATGGAGTGCTGGAGGCTAGAGGCTGCTGATGCAGAGACAGGGAAGGGGTGGGGTGGGGTGGGGGGTGCAGAGGAGGGGCAGCTCTGCAGGTCTGCTCGGATGGAGAAACCATCGGTGGGCTGCGTGTTAACGGACATCCCACTTAAAATCAGACACATGAAATGCCACCTTTAGGATTCACGTTATCATTTAATTTCTTGTAGAGATCACACCTTAAGGATTAAAGACCCAACATACCAGGGTCTATAATTACCCGCCTTCCTTTGTGTTTGAACAATGCCTTGTTGCTTAGGAACTGGGGTGGCAGATATGCCATAAATACATCCTCAAATCATCTTTTCTTTCTGGATCAATTTTTTTTTTCACACTGCTGCTATTGTTATGAAGGCTCATTAGAATATCTACCCTCTTTGGCATTTGTTTGTTTGCAATATGCATAAACTGTACATGCCCAATTAAGTCTGAAAAAAATATTTTAGTTTCCACTTGTCTTTCAATTTATAATCTGATATAACTTGGCTCCTGTGGAAAGCAACTGTTTATGTAGCAAAAAAGAATACACAGTTAAAAAGTGATTTATCTAACGTGCTATCAGCCAAAGCCCTTCTGATAATTTTTTTCACACACCGCGAATGACAACTAATGTTCATAATGGTGATATTAAACAAATACTGGCCCTGAATCATCACAAAATTAGCCAATTAATCCCATAATTTATACACCAGAGAATGAAGCTTCTGAGAGTTCATCTGCCCCCAAACCCATGGGAAACCACAGGCCTGGGACTGGAGTTTGAGGGCTTCTTACTCCCTTGCCTAGATATTCATAATTCATTCCTTGCCTGAAATGTCTTTCCCACCACAAATGTCTATTTGCAATTATTCTTGTGTTAATCTCTCATTTGAGCCCATGGTTATCGCTGTGGTTTTTGAATGTCAAAAGTATTATCATATTGAGGTCTTTTATCTTGATACTTAGTCACAGTGATTACATATTTAATAAACTCCAATGACAAATCACTTTAAAAACTTCTATATAATCACAACCACCTATACTGAATATTATTTTTCTTTTATTAAACTTTGTATTATATGTGCCTGCAAACAGAATACACAGAAGCGCATGTACATTAGGTAGATAATAACCACACAAACACTCATGCATTCACCGAATAATGTAAGAATTGTCACCTCGCCATTTAGTTGAAGCCATCTCCGTGCCCCTTTGTGTCCCTCCTCCCACTTAATGTTAAGCATCTTTTAATTCCTGAGTCTCTGAAAATTCCTAATCTTTATAGTGTACATGGCAATTCTGTTGAGTGCAATTAAACAGGAAACATTTCCTTTATTATATGGCATTCATGAACTAATTTATTCATTGAAACCATCATGCAGTCACCCCGTAATGAATACTGATGCTCTACCATGCGCTGTGCCAGGAGATAAGGAGCGATATTATATTACCTTAAGTAACATAATTTTCTGCATTGTAGAATTGATTGTGTGTGTGTGTATACAATCAGTTTCTCTATATTTCTCAAGATATTTTAACTATGATAATATTCAATAGGACATTATATGTTTTTTTGGCCTTTAAATAATAACAATATTCACCAATATTGAACACTTACTACGTTCTAGGCACTCTATGATCACCATCTCTTTTAATCCTAATGACACCTTGATGAGGTGGTGTATTATTTGGGGTTTGTTTGTTTGACTAAACAAATCTCAAGTCACTTAACAAAGGTTTATTTTTTGCTCATTTCACAATCCCTTTTCTTCAAGCAGAAATTATGAAGCCAGTGATTCTGTGCTTCTTCAAGCCAGTATTTCCACCATCCCTACCCTAAGCCTCCACTCCCTCCACTGGGTCATTTGCAGGCAGCTGTGCAGGCGGCTGTTCAGACAATAAAGGAACCTGTGACGGGGCTCCTAGGACCCCTCCTGGAAATGGCACACACCCATTCTGCTCCCATCCCATTGCCCAGAATTAGTAACAGCATCAGTTTGATCCACATGGAGCTGGGAAGTCAAGTCTACTTGTGTGCCCACAGAACGTGAAAATGTTTGGAAAACTTACAGTGTTTTCTCTGTCACAGTTAGGTACTATTATTCTTCCCAGTGTAAAGCTGAGAAAGGCAAGGATTAGGAAGATAAAATGACTTGCCCCTAGTAGGCAAAGTGTTGAGATGAGAGTCTAACTCAGAGGCCATGCCTTGCTTACTGTACAATACTGCTTCCTAGCTCAGCCTTGGTCAAACTGGTGTTAATTACAACACTGGACTTCCCCGTTGTAACGGTATAAACAATGGGAAAAGCACAAATGGATTTTTTAAAGGAATTGATTGATTGTGTATTTTTCTAAAAATAAAGCAGAATTCCTAGGTAGTTGCCTCTTTATTTTCTGAGTCATTGACTTTCAAGCGAATGATTCTGACTATTCATAAATCAGATGGAAACTAATTATTTGTTTTTAATAGCATCAGTTGTAATTAATTATTGGATAATTTGCAGTTTTTTTCCTGATTTTGTTTTGTGGAATTTACAGTCAGAGTTAAATATAACATCAAATGTGATGACTAAATTAAAAGAACTTATGGCTGTCTTGTTACATAAATAATCGGGCCATATATAGATGATGTGATTCTAATTTTGAATTACTTAATTTAAAGATTTTTAAATAAACTATGTTGATGTTTTATATCAATTCAGGACAACAAAATGGTAGATTAAAAAATCTCTTTATTTTGATGGTAGTACCATACACTTCCCCCACAAACCCTCTCTCACTTTCCTGTTAGATACTCGTGGTCCTCTAGACTGTCTGGAAGCTGGGGCATTCTCCTGTCTCAGGCCCAAGGTCTGGGGGATATGAAAGAGGGATTGAAAGCGCGGCAATTAGCATCCAGAACCTCATCAGAAGCAGTACCATCAATAAACTGCAATAATACTTTCCAGCACGAGGTGGCGCCCTGGCACCCCAGTCTGGAGTATTCAAGTGAATTCCACTGACACGTGCTGAGGCATAGGATGCGGTCTCTTTCACTTGTGTGCACTTCTAGCTGCCAGGAGTCTGCAGTTCACCTAACAAGCAGAAGTGATGTCCATTTGTGGTCTGAGGCAGTGTTCAGACATAGATAGGGCTAATAGTTATGAGAGAATCCTTAATTCTGCAGAAATGGAGATGTATACAACAATACCTGTGAGATATGTTGATGTAGCAGAAAAGAAAGCCTCACACAATGATTTTGAGTCATTTCAAAATGCACCAGCACCCCCTCCTAGCTAAAACAGGGGTGGTACTCCCTCGGCTCTCTCCCCACCATACATCCAATAGACACCTTCCCCCAAAGTCCCATCAGGGTGCTGGTCTCCCTTCAGAGGATGCTTTTGATATTCATTCAATTTGGTTACATTTCATCAGGAGGCACGTGGGGTGATTTGCTGCAGCTCACAAAGTGTGGCTCCTGCACCCCCCATCCTGGTCCGTGTTGCGGAACACACAGGTGGTACATTGCGGTTGACGTGATCCTTCTTGTGACCTAAGGCTGCTGCATAGTATCCCAGCCTAGTGCTAGGGCTCATGGAAGAAGCCAGCATCTCTTACTGAAATTGATCATTTCCTTTTTTTATGCAAGAGGATTGGTCAGCTATTACACAAGGTCAAGACACATCATCATTTGTTTTCATATGATCAACATCAACTCGGGTTTGGAAGAGATTTTCTTGTTTGTGTTAGCTATAACACCTTGCCTTGAAAAAGGTAACCTTAAAAATGTGAAATAATGAAAATTAATCTGGATTAATATAATTGTGAAAACAAGTGTAAGACGCATGAATTAGATTTCTTGTGTCAATTGAAGTGCAATGGAAAATCCAGGTTTGTTATATTATTGACAACTGCTGTGTCTTACAAATGTATCTACTTTAAAATGTAGGTTTAACATAAATCTATCAGTTGGTATGTTAAATAGCTTAGAATTACTCAAATTAGCCATTAATATTTTTTAATGCAACTCATGTTTTAGAAAATGATACTCCTGTATAATTTATAGAATTTCATTTTAAAATGAAGATTTCTAAGACAAAATATTCTCTTTTACTTCAGCTTTAGATTCCTTCCCCAAACAGTAAAAACGCCTGTATAAAAACAAAATATTGCAGATATGGTAGTAGCTGATTATAGGCTAAATGCGCCACCGTGTGGTTACATAAGGAAGTTTATTTTTTACCTTGTAATTTAAGGATAGGACATTTGCCTTTTCCTTTTGTCTTCTTAGATTAGGACAGCTGCTGGCGGTGAAATTATCCGGACGATTTATACAACTGATACTGGTGCATAGAATCCAGACATAAATGAAATAAAGAAGAGAGTTTGTGTCTGTGTGTGCAGGTGGGGTGGAGGTGGGGACGAGAAGTTACAGCTCTGAAGGCAAAAGTGATTTAGCTACAAAGAATGGACTGCAGCCCCTACTTCCAGAAGACACCCCTGCTTGCCTAGGAACCCCAACCCTGGTCTCTTGGAGAAACAGAAAGGACGGCGGGCCCCTTCAATACCTAGTGAAAGCTCCTGACTACTTGCCACGGGGTGCGAAAAAGACCCAGTCTCCTCCACTCCATCCCGCGGGCCCTCCCAGCCTGCCAGGGCTGCTGCCACAGAGTCCTCCCTACAGGCTCGCTCTTCTTCCCTAGGTCCGGCCACCTCCCACGCCTGCTCAACTTCCAGGAGCTTGTTTCTCCCTCTCAGAGGTCCATTTTTGGGGGGTACATTTTATATTAGTTAATATTTGTTGCCTTCAACATTATTTGCTTTGTTGTTTTCTGTCTTTAGTAAAAACAGCTTCTGACAACAGAGTGAGTGACCATAGGCTCCCTCGATGGAAGCGGAGAGTTGGGCCACTTGTTCGTATTTGGGTATCGTGTCTTTTCCTGTAAAATGGAAGACAGAAGGCAGCTCCGAGCCTGGAGCCTCCCCCACCCTTCTCTGCGAGGCCAGGGGGGCTATGAGTGCCTGATTTCCCGAGTGGGAACAGACATTCCCACAGCCCTGTTTGACCTCTTCAGCGTTGGAAGAGAAAGAAATGTTTTCACTAAATTTATTTACCTGTCATATCATACTAACCTGATGTCTAACATAATGTCACATATATAGACTATCTGATTGGGGAAATTAGAACAGTTGGCAGTTTGGTTGGAAGAGTACAGGTGAAAAGTGGAGATGATAAAAAAAAAAAATACAGCATTTTGCCCCGGCTGATGCGGCTCAGTGGATTGAGCGCGGCCTGCGAATCAAAGGCTCACCGTTTTGATTCCCAGTCAGGGCACGTGCCTGGGTTACCAGCCGGGTCCCCAGTAGGGGACTCGCAAGAGGCAGCCACACATTGATGTTTCTCTCCCTTTCTCTCTGCCTCACTTCCCCTCTCTCTGAAAAATAAAATAAATAAAATCTTTAAAAAGTACAGCATTTTTGGAGGCTTCCCTGCTTGCCCAGTGATTTGTAAATAGCTTTGCCAATATGAGCTCTCCTAAAAATCACAACTGGATAAGATGGGACGGTCTCCACCTGACAGGCGAGACTAAGGCATGGGGTCATTGCCAAACGCGCCTAATGTCACACAGCAGAAAGTGGTGGAGTTAGGATTTGAACCCCCTGTTCTTCTGCCTCCAGCGACTTTGCGCTTCATCTCAATGTTTTCCTAGATTTTGTGGCAACAGCAGAAAATCAGTATCATTCCAAACTGCTGTTAATTCAACAAACATTTGTGCATGTGGACTAAGTGTCAGGCCCCACAACGAGTGCTGGGGGTGCAGAGGTGGACGAGCTGAACCCCCTCCCAACTCCAGCCCCTAATGAATCTTTTCCGAGCCTTTGAACCGCACTGTGGGAAACTCCCCGCGTTGCAGCTTTCGAGACTGAGCAGTTCCAGCAAGTGGTGTCTAGACATCACATACCTCTGAGCCACCGCCTCGCCAGCAATGAGGTCACAAGACACAGCAGTTACCAACACAGAGGCTGGGTTGACAGCGTCTCTGGCCTGTTAATTGGGACAGGTGCAGGGGGCGATGACAGCGGCCCACCCAGAGAGCTCTGGCACCACCAGCAAAGGCATGAGGAGCAGCCGGAAGAAAGGAGGCGTGAACTGCGGCTCAGGCAAGGAGCGCTGGCAAACAACACGTGGGCGAGGGACCATCCTGGGATGTAGCAAGAAGAAACAGTTGGTCGTTTTTAGAACGGGAATTCCCTGATCTCTAAAGCCAACAGTAGAGCCTCGGGAAACATATGCACATATACAGCCACACACCTTCCAGAACAGAAGGATTACACACACACCATGACCATGGTAGAAGCCCGGTTTGGCATACTCCTAACTGTAAACCTGTTTTGCCCCCACCCCCTTGTATGTAAGAAATACCACATCTCGGTGATCACGTAAGAGTTGATTAGAAGAGTTCAAGGGGAAGTAGCAGATTTGGGCTGCTCGCTAAGAGAAGCAAGTAAAGAAATAAGTTTGACTTTCGCAGATTCTGAAGCTATAAACTCCATCACCACAGTCCATTTACTGTTATAAGCACTGGCAGGAATGGTCTAGAACACCAAGAGGAATGGAAGAAAATCACTTGATTCCAGGAATTTACAGTGTATTGGAAGAAGGCAAGTAATCGAGAAGTTCAGAAGTGTTTGATGTGTTAGTGGAGATGTCGATTTTTATGAGTGCTCGTGGATGCTGATTTGCTTTGAAATGCATAGTGACTGACACTGAATTGCATGTGACATGCATTTCTCATATGATCTGTTATGATTTGAGTGGGAGTTTAAAAAATAATAGACACAGAAACATGAGTCTTCACGACATGCTAAAATGAAAACAGTGTATATGTTTTACATTATACAACTTCATTTTTCAGTCAAAAGTCAAAAACAATTTGTCTTAATCTATGCCTTTAAAATTAAACCGTGAGTTGAACATTAGGTACATATTCATTTTCTTTCACATCAAATATTATCAGCAAATCACAGACACTAAGAACATGTTAATGTCACCTTCCTTTATTTCAAAAGCTTGCGCTGTGCAAGGTATGTGTTATCACAGAATACCTGACAACTACTCCATCTCATTTGGAAGTTGCAAGAATCACATTAAGATAAAATTCTTGAAGTCTTTTGAGACCTTTGTTACAGAGATTTTAGATAAATGTCTCACTGTAGTTAGAAGAAGCTAAACCAATCTACTAAAGCCCCGCAAAATTTATTTTTTGATTGTGGAAACTTGAAATCAATTTGGCTTCTGTCATAATCATAATACTTAGATTAAACACGCAGAAGTCAGAGACAAAGTAAAGTAAACTTATTTGCTAATGTTTGTATGTGTGTGTGTGTGTGTTTGTGCATTAGGATGATAAATGGCCTACAAAGATATTTGAGTCCTAATCTCTGTGAATGTTACCTTATATGGCAAAGGGGATTTTGCAAATGCAATCAAGTTGAAGACCTTGAAAGGAGGAAATGAGTCTGGATTATCTGGGTGGCCCACTGCGATCACAGGGAGGGGCCCTTGTGTCAGCGTGGCTATTTATAGGGAATTGGCTCCTGTGATTATGGAAGCTGAGAAATCCAGATGCAGAAAAGCTGATGGTGTAGTTCCAGTTCAAAGCCAATGGCCTCAAAACCAGGACAGCTGATTCCGTACATTTCAGTCCACATCTGAATTCGAAGTCAGGGCAAGACTGATGCCCCAGCTTGAAAAAAGGCAGAGAGAATTTTTGGTGACTCAAATGTTTATCTCGTCAGGCCTTCTGTGGATTGGCTAATGGCTGCCCACATTGGTGAGGGCAGATCTTCTTTACTGCAACTGCAGGTTCAACAGCTAATCTCTTCCAGAACCTTCTCACAGACACCCAGAAACAGCACTTCGCCAGCTCTTTGGGCATCCCTGTGACTCGGTTCAGTCCACTCACAAAATTACCCATGCCGGTCCTTATAAAGGGAGGCAGGAGGACTGGAGTCAGTAGGAAATGTGAGGATGGAAAGGAGATCACGTGAGGAAGGGCACAGGAGCTCATCATTGCCGGCGGCCATGAGAAATGAAAAGACAAGAAAGCGGTTCTTCCCTGGAGTCTCCGGGAGAACCAGCGGCACCTGGCTAGACTGGTTTTGTATTTCTGACATCTGGGCATGTAAGATATTAAATTGTGTTGTTTAAACCAGTAAGTGCTGGTAATTTGTTATAGAAGCCACAGGAACTTAATCTATAATGCACCAATTGACTAATTGGTATTAATTGATATATTAGTGTGTTATAGAATCCAGAAGAGATCAATATTAATATACTAATTAATATACTATAATATATTAATATAATATAAAATGAACATATATATATAAATGTATATATATACTATATATGCCCATAATATTTTCAAGGGCCTATACAAAGTCTAATTTCTTTGAATCAGATGAAAAATGCAAATTTACCAACAATGATAATAAATAATAATGAATTCAGCCTGGATAACATTCCTCTACATACACAAGTAGCCATAAAATGCAACTTTCAATATTGTTTTATGGGGAAGGGGGACCGTGAAGTCAGAAGCCCCCGGGGTTCCCAGAAGTCAGATGCAGCCCGGCCCCGGGGCGCCCTGGGCCCCATGGTCCAGGGCGATGGGGAAACTAGCCGGGCCTTCCGCTTCCCTCCCGCAGAAACAGCCGCAGCGATGGCTCGTGCGTCGTGGCAGAGCCACTTCCGATGCCTCTCAACGAGATCTGCTTCCAGCGATATTTTCTGGTTTCCACAGGGCTTAGCTTTTTTTTTCTTCTTTTTAAAAGAAGAATCCTAGCTTTACTGGAGTCCGGACAGTGGAATATTGATCAGGGCTGCAAACCAGAGCTGGCGGCTGTGCGGTGCGCTGGGAGGGGCGCTGCGGAGTCCCGCTTTCCCAACTCCAGCTCCGGGACCGAACAGGGCACCTGAATCCTTCTTTCTGGACACAGTCTCCAAACTCTCCCTTCTACCTGCTGGGCCCTACTTCTTCACTTCCCCATCCCTTAAAATGCAGCCCCCTGGGCCACACCTGGAAGGACTCCAGTTCCTGTGCTTCAGGTGGTAGGCCCCACATAGTGCTGATGCTGACGCAGGGGGAGGCTGCCTGCGCTGCTCGCTGGCTTCAAGGAAACCGGGGCTTCATTATTTTTTTAGGTAAAGAGTCCAACCTCTGATCCCCCAAACATCTTGGCTCTCGAACAGTTCGGTTCTTGACCAAGTTGTTCGCGGAACAGATGTCTCTATTGTCAAGCAAAGCTTCTGTTCTCCACCCAACACCCCTTTCATGCTGCTACCCGTGTGATCAGTCATGCATCTCTCAGGTGACAAGACAAAAGACACTCGGTGTTCAAACAAATTGCTTCTTGAGCCGTGTTCCAGAAGGAACTAAGTTTGAGAGCCGACGTTCCACGTGTGACCAGCCCATTACAAAGTGTTAAAAATGAGTGAATACAATGTAGGTGATACAAACCAACTTCATGGGACACTTCAGGAAGCGGGCTGTCTCCATTCTACAGAAGCGGGCCACACAGGGTGGGGGCTGGAAGCCTGTCCAGGACAAAGGATAAAGAACTCGGGAGGGACAGGGCCGCCTCACCCAGGAGCTGCCGAAGCAGGGGCAACTCTTGTGAAAAGTCCAACCGATTTACTTCTAGGGTCTCCTTTAAAATCAATTGTGTCCCGCACAGACCATCTGCTGACAGCACGCACTCCGAATCTGCGAGCTAGTTACCTTCCGTCCCGGTCACACATGGCCACCCGGGGCTGCCAGACGCGAAACCCAGCAGCAGGAGAACGCAGTGACTGCGCCTCGCCATTCGGAAACTCGCCAAGCCCGGCAAAGACCCACGAGAGACTTCTTTCAGCGTCTCTAATTGAATTGTTTTGGTTAAGGGCTTAACTTCAAAAGAAAAACTAAAATTTCCCAAGCAGGTTATGTTATAACAGATCTGAATTTACTCAGGTAAAATTAGTTGTCCTTGCCCAGATCCGCCAGCAGGCAAAAGACAAAAGAGCAAATAGTTACACTAAAAGTAAGTATGGTTTTGGACTAGTCTATGACTTCAAATACTACAGTGTTTTCTAACTTCTGCAGAAAATCTTATGACAACAAATTAAAGATTCTTATATGCTTTTTATTACCTAAGGAGATAGACGTAATGACAGAGGCTTAACAAAATTGTAAGGATATTATCCATAATTGCAGGGATAAATGAGCAGGGATATTGACTCAACTTTAGTGAGGTAATTTTAAGAGTGCGTCCAAGGTTGTTTGCAATGCTTGCCCTACCTACCAACATAATAATTCTGATAAGTCTGTAAACACACACACACACACACACACACACACACACAAACTAGATAGGAGCTACAGGGGTTCTGTATGCTTTGGCAATTATTTATTAGCTCAGAATGGGCTGATAGATACTTTCTGTCGCAAAGGATGGCACCTTGTTATTCACAGTGATTTCTCATAGTGGAGGCTTCGGTTATAATTTTAGACTCTGTTCCAGCATTCTATGATGCCAGCCACCCCCAGATGGCACAGGGGGTTGTCATGGGACACTCCTGTGCATGAGGGTTGCTCTAATTGCCATATATGTCAATTCCGATTGTGTCCTCTGGGCCTGGAGAAGTGACTACGTAGTGGCCTGTGGATGCAGTGGGCTCATGGGAAGGCAGGACTTCATAGGCTTTCCTGGACCCACAGGCTTCCCACACTAATAGGGAGCCAAGACAATGCTTCGGGTCTATGGTTATCAAGGTCAACGCATAACCAATAGTTTCTATATGTATTGATGTTTTCCATTTCCCTGCCTACTATCACCTGTGTAAATGGCTGTAGGTCCCCTTGGGCAAAGACCTAGAGGAATAGCTATGGTATGTGCCTGCCATGATGTTACAAGGTCCTTCCTCTTAAGGATTCATTCAACTCTTCAGACAGTGAATGAGTTGTGGAAATTACCAATAGGTCATTTGTTTACTTCAGAAACCACCTGTCACCTTTTATTCTTCAAATCTCTTTCCTTCGGTTACAGATAATATGCAACATCCTGTTGGCTGCCTGTCTGCCTGGCCTCTGGGAACACCATGTTCAGTTAAGCACTTCACAGCTTTCCGTGGACTCTGGCCCTGGGTCTGTCCCTCCACCCTGCTGTCCGTCATGGTCATCTGGCCTGCTGGTTTGTAGCCATCTGAACTTCATTTCTTCAGAGCCCCATCATCCTCATGCATGTTTACTGTATTTTGCTACGTATAATGAGCACTTTTTTACCCAAATTTTTGAGGGAAATATAAGGATGTGCATTATAAATGGGTAGTATTAATTCCATACCTATATAAATGCTTTTAATTCTTTTATTCATGCTTATGCATTAAAAGTGTAACTCTAGAAAGCAATGTTGATATCCATACGCAAAATAATACCCTGGAATAAGATAATCGATATTGTTTCTAAGTATAAATAAATAACTGAATTAAAAAATTAAAACAAAAGATTTATTTCCTGAAAGTTTGGCCCAAAAGTGTGGGTGCACATTATACAGGGGAGCCCAGCTCTGCAAGTGTGTCTCTTACTGCGATATCATCCCTGGCCTGTGGGGGAGCCCACCACTGAATTCTTAGCGACGACGGTGGCCCCCTCACCAACACCTCCCCAATGGCCTTGGCGAACGGCGTACCCTCTGGGTCCTCTCCTGGCACAAACTACCTGGCACTGCCGGTGACAGCCACTGCAGCGTGTCCTCTTCCCCGCCTCTCCATCCCCTCCTCTGTTGTGTTCAAGGGCAAGTCAGGCATTTCCATTTGTGGAGATTTTATTCCAGGCTTCCAAAAGTAACCCGAGCAACACGTTTACCCTACCCGGAGTTGCATAGTAAATCCTGAGTGCCGAGAGCAAGGGCCTCGAAGGCAAGGACTTTTTGCTTTTCCAGTCTTAAATTTTGGTCCCGTTGATTGAGTGTCTTCAAAATCCAACCCCAGGATCCTCCCTCGTCTCTGACAAGTACATGCCAGCTAATTCTTTCATTATATAGTGTCTTCCCTCTCTTATCGGGCCCGTCATTTCCCCAGCTCTTTGACACTGGAATTGACAGCAGCTATTGACCTAGTGGCCCTGCTTGCATAATTTCAAGATGGTTTAATGTTTTTCCTGTCATCATTTTTAAATTCTTAATAATTTGGGGGAAAAATGGGCTGCTATTTCATTGTGCATTGGGCCTCGCAAATTATTTAGTCAGATCTCTCCACCTTATCAGCAAAATCTAGCCCATCAAGAATGAGAGTAATATTGGGTCTATCATAGCTAAAATATTTAGTTTGTTTTCTTCAGAGACACTTCAGCCAGCTTTTCTGCAACTGTTTAACTCCACTCCAGAAAGTCTTCCATTTAAGAGACTAATCATCAGCTTACTTCTACTGAGATATTTAATACTTATATTTTCACTGGATTCTTTAAATCACTATTATTTATGAGAACACAATTTCTGCTCTGGAAATCCAACAAAGCAGTTTGAATTCATTAATCAGAATTGTCATGGTCAACTGCATAACACTCAATTTCTTTTTAGCTTGCCAAAGGGCAGTTTATGCTTATAATAAACATATCTGACTATACCTATATAAATGTTATAGATCAAGTAAAAAATAAAAATGCATGACTGGCAGGGGATCGGGGGAAGCCAACCAGTCCTATAGAAAAGACCCAGATGAATGTAGAGATAGTTTCATTGCTTGGATAACTCAAGCTTGTATTTCAGGTTCTCTTACAAGGACTAAACAGCACTTTCGCCACTGCCAACTGCCTAAGTTACAGTTCATCTGTGGATCCTTTACACAGAGTCTTAAATGTCACCACATAGTCGTTGTCATATCAGGTGGTTCAATGACTCCTCTAACAAAAGGATCCAGAGAAATAACCCAAGTTCAACGATAGACAATCTTCTCTAGACAAGGTCCTGAGAGCCAAGATCATGGCAATGGTAATGACCCTGACACTGTACATTCGTGTCCTGCAGGCCCACTTGTCCACCCTGTGCCAGAAGGGGGTACTGAGCAAGACAACAGTGTCCCTGATGGCTGCCAGCTGAGCTGGCCTGGCTTTAACAGCTGGGCCATGATATTCTGTTGGACATAAAGAAGTCACAGAACACTTCAGAAAGGCCGCTCTGTGACCACGATGGAGCAAGACAAAAACAAGACCACTTCATAGTCGTATCTGACTGAGCACAGGTGAAATCGAGAACACAGTCCAAACCACAAAATGATCAGATACCCCCCGCCCCCCGCCCTTAGCTGCATGAGTGACCGGTGCTTCTTTACCAATGATAACTTTGCCTTAGTTCCTCCTGGCTTAAGATAAAAGTGATTGAGATATCCAATAATAGAATTGCCCTTACTTTCTGACAGTACTGCCTTCCGAGCAAAGCTATGCTTCCTTGAACTCTCTGCTAAATCATGTAACTGAGCCCTGATTCTATAGCACTCTCTGCCTTAGCACTCCTTCATGGAGATGTTCCCTGGCTCACCGTGTATTGGGTCATAGCAACGACCCAATAACCTAGCTTTGTTTGACTGCAGGCATGTTCCTGGTGAACTATGGCTGGAGGGCACTGATAGGTCTTAGCTCTTAATTTTGTTTATAACTCTATTTGTATGGCTGCTTGTTAAAGTTGGGCTCCACACAGAATTATAAAGGAGGCAGGAATTGTGTCAATTTTATTCACAAAGACTGCAAAAGCCTGGTATTTTGTAATCTGTAAATAATTACTTGAATGAATGGAGAAGAAAGAAACTCAGAGAATGGAAAAAATCAATATATTTGACTTGAAAAAAGCTTTAAAAATGATCTACTATACTGTATAAAACTTCATAAACAAATTGTACTAAGTATGACAAGCCTAGAATCAATATCCTCATGTTATAAATATGGACCTCAGAAATATAACCACTACAATGAGATATTACTTGGCCTTAAAAAGGAATTAAGTACAGTTATCTACTACAACTTGGATGAACCTCACGAACATTATGCTAAGTGGAGGAAGCCAATGACAAAAGACTACCTAGCCCATGATTCCATTTATATGAACTGTCCAATAGGCAAATCCGAATAGAAAGTCGAGTAGTGGCTCAAGGGCTGGGGAGATTGGGGTGATAGCTAAAAAGTATGGGATTTTTTTTGATGGACTAATAAAAATATTCTGGAATTCATTGCAATGATAGATGCACAACTCTGTAAATATACTAAAGACCATTGGATTGTATTATTTAAGTGGATAAATTACATGAAGTAAACAAATGATAGCTCAGTAAGACTGTTATTAAAAATGACCATCAATATAGCATTTTCCATTCCCTAGAGATGATGCTCCTGATGTTTTTAGTGACATGGAAGCATGCTGTTAACACAATGCTTTGCAAAATGGCAAGGCGCAGAAATAAATACAACGTGTGATGCAAAGGATATTTACACTCACAGAAAGACTAAAAGGAAAGGCCCTAAAATGTTAATGCTATTTATATCTGGGTTTCAAGTGATTTTTATTTTCCATTGCATAGTTTTCATACTTTCCAAATATTCCATAATGAGAAGATATTACTTATAATAAGAAAAATATTACAGAAATATTTGGCTACAATACTGTGATTTTGTATCAACACGGCTCTATTGCAAAATAGAAAAAAAACTGTGGGTTCTTTAGTGTAACCAGTCCTCACAGAGAGCACAGGGAATATATGCGTATGAAAACGGCATTTACATAGTGATCACTTTCTCAAAATAATAGCCTGCCAGGAATGAACACTTTTGGTGACATTAAGCGATGGCATTTGAGTAAAAATTACCAACAGAGTCAAAGGCAAAATCCTAATTTTTCATGACTCATCTTGAGAATAACATGCTCTTAAAGAAGGCAGAATGCTTGTTGTTCCGTTTATGACTTCCCAGAAATTAAAAAACAAAACAAAACAAAACAAAACTACCTGATTTTAGAAGTACAAACTTGTCTTTAAAATACAGTTAAAAAAATCTCCCATGGTATACAAAAACCTAAAATGTAAATGCTAATATTATATTAAAGGGTACAATTGACTGCTAATGAGCCTATTTACAAAAGTACATAATAAATAAGCAGCACAGTCCCTCCGTGTCCTCAAGAAGCGTGATGCCGGTTGGGTACATTAAACACAGACAGGTTCAAAAATACAAAGGATGCTTTGGAACAACATGCGGTCCATAACCAACTCACCTTATAAACGGGAACACACACACACATGCACAGCGCGAGAGAGGGAAGTAGCCCTGCAGTCCTTCTCCTGCGGACCAGGCAGCTAGGTTAGGAGCTCACCCACCCGGAGTGAGACCTAAAGACTCTTCAGGACACAGCAAGGCATTTCATTCTCCTCTGAGAATGGTCCTCACTGTCTTAATCCATTGGTTCCCTGGTCACAAGCATTCTTAAATATTCCTCCCTATCTACTTACCTCTGCTTTTATTTCCCTGCTTACAGTAACTTGGCTTTGACCTTGACTTAACTCTGCCTAGAATCTCAGTTTGGTAGGTGTTAAGGGACTGAATGTTTTTGTCTTCCCCAAACCCTTACGTTGAAGCCATAGCCACCAATGTGATGGTATTTGGACATGGGGCCTTTGGGAGGTACGTGGGGTTAGGTCATGGAGGTGGAGTCCTTATGATGGAATGTGAACAGGCACCAGAGAGCTTGCGTGTTCTCTCTGCATGTGAGGACGCAGCCAGCATGCGCAGTCTGCAAGCCAGGCCCAGGGTTTCCACCAGAACCCAGTCACGCCGCTACCCTCGTCTGACTGCCAGCCTCCAGAGCTGAGAAACAAATCCTGTTGTTTAAGCTCCCTAGTTTATGGTGTTTTTTTATGGCAGCCCAAGGCAATATAGTAGACTTTTCCCTTAAAGAACTTCCTCTTAAAGACATTTTATGTATAGAACTTTGGTAGAAAAGTACTGAGGAGGTCAAATGGCAAAAAAGCACCTATCACTGCTGGAGTTAGTGTCTGAAAATTTTGTAAAAATTCGTGATTAAAAACAAGGCTTTGCCTTGGCCTCTCATTTTCAATTTATATTTTATATAAATTGTATCTTTTAATTGCTTGACACCAGTTTTAGATTAACTGATCAATTCTCCTAAAATAGAGTTGTGAAAAAGTATTTTCCTGTATGCTGTCTGCCTGTTTTCATTATGATGAAACGGGAATGACCCAAAGAAACAAATGGCTTTGCTATTTTTTGTTTCTAAAACTAATTAATGGTGCTTTTGAACAGTTGCCTGGGAAAGACATTTTATGCACACGGAACTGTACTCATTTAGGTAGTCAGTATAAATCACTCTTTCTAGATAATTTATTTGATCAGTTTCATAAAACTGCCTTTTGCAGTAAATCAGCTCGGCAAGCACATGGACGACCATGTCTTTAGAACTAGGTCCTGGTTCTGTTGAATCACCGAGGGTTCTCAGCTCTCCTGGTGTGCTTCTGGCAGTGATGCTATCAACCTTTCTCCGAGTAAAACCACGTTTGCGGTGCTCCATGCTGAGCACCGTTGAGTCCTCATCCAAGCAGGGGTGCAGGAGCTGGAGGAGGTAACCTGCTTCCTAGGAGGTCATTGTGCCTCTGAGACCCCTGCCCTGTCATTTCACAGAGCGCCTGGTTACCAAAGCTAAGAAACTTAAACTGCCGTGTCTGATGAACAGCAGAGCGTGTATCTGTTTTCCCAGCTCTGCAAGAAGTCATCCTGATGATCTATCTGGCAGAGACCTTCTCTCGGGGTCTTTGTAGAAAGGAAAGACACTTTCAGAAGATAAGTTGGGGATAAGCTATATGGTCACTTTTCTAAGTAGTTTAAGTGCAACATTTGGATCAAAATGTTATGTGATGGCTGCAGTTCAGTTACAGTTACAGAGTGTCTAATAGAATCCCATTCACTGAACTGTATTCTGATGTGTGCTGTTGGACTTCCTAGCTTAGTCGTTCAAGTCAGGGGTTGTAACACTATTTGTACAAATGTTGCACCTCCAACCTCATGTCCCGGGAGAAAATGTATGTAAGAATTTGGAATAACCAAAGGCTTTGTATGATTGAAGAACTGAGATATTTCCCTCTTTCAGTTATGGCATGTCACATTTTCCTGTCTGCTTCCAATTCTAAGATGTATCGTTAGGTCCTGTATTGATGCTAAGGCACAGTATATTTGTATTTGCCTTTTTTCTTTTAATTCTGTTTTCTTCCTTTGTTATGTTGTCATTTTTATTATGCTACTCATTGCAAATAACTCTCATGAATGCTTATGTTTTTACAGTGAGAAAGTAGAAGAAATATGGGATAATTTGGTTTTTAAACTTAATATCGAAAATGAGAACTGTATAAGGTTGCATTGACTTGTGTATTTCCTAAAGGCCCAACCTCACAGATCCCTCTCAGGAAAGAGGAACCAGCACCTGTCTTACCTGGCAGGACAAGTCAGGCCACTGTCCTCCTCGCATGGGAAGGAGAACTGGCATCACCAAGAGCGGAAAAATCTTGCTTGTAAGAGACAAAAAGGGACCATTACCCCCTTCTTCCTCTCATCTGCATGCGACATTTCACGAAATCCAAAGTCAGTTAAAACTGCCTAGTAGCTGCAAACACAAGGGCTTATAAAGCTGAACTCAAGTCTCTGTGAAGCTTTAGCAGATAAACACCTTGGCTTGACTTCTGTGCACTTAGAAGTAGTGCATGAAAAATTCTAGTTTGTGCTTTGATCCAAACTTTACATGCTAAGAAAAATTAAAAACCACTAGGGTCACACACTCTTAAATATTGTTAAATTTTAATGTATTTTATATACTTAATTGGTGATAACAGAAAATAAGAAAGAACGCTTTAGTTTCATGCAAAAAAAAAAAAAAAGGAAATAGGGCAAGGATTAAGTTGTAAATATAGAATATTTTTAGCCAGTTCACAATAATTTGTTTCATTCAGTGGAGCTGGCCTATTAAAGACTTGGTTTCACAACTTATCTTCGTTATCTATTCATTTGACATTTCCCCAAAATGTCCAAACTGTTGAAGGAAAGAGCATGTGAACATGAGTCAGAAAGGCCTTTCTAGGATTCGGGGCATCCTGATGTGGGGCTCCTGTTTTCATAAGGATTGAGATTTGGAGAAAACCCAATGTACAGCAAAGGACCTGGAGTTAGGTAGGAGATTGGTTAGGCAGGCTGATGTACGCGAGAGCCAAGCTCTGCACTTTTGTCTTTGCCTCTTAGCTTGACATCTCTGTTCTGCCTTTGCTTTATGTTTCATTCCTGAGTGCTTATTCTCTGTGATGGAACCTGTATTCACAGATGAGTCTCAGCCTGTCTCAGCAGAGGAGCTAGCTGCCAGGGGTTGAGATTTTTTTAAAATAGAAAGGAAGACATCACAGAGTTTATTTTCAGAACCAATCAACCAAGCTCCACTATACATGGCAATAAAATTGACCTAACAGAAAATGTCCTTTATAATTGTCAGAGGCCTGGATATTTGGTTTTTTAATAAAGTGTAGTCAGTGAGACTTAGGGCCACATTTAATTTTATTTAAAAATTAATATGCACCACATTATTGTGCATTAGGTTTAGACACGTGGCACAAAATTTTGAGCAATACATGAATTTAACTCTTTCAAGTTTTATTTTTGGAAACAACTTGGTTGCGTTTCCAATAATACAATAAACATACAAAGAGAGCAATGGGCTAAAATAAAGGGTGGGGACTGTGGGTTTTCCTTGCCCTCGAGTTTGTTATTGAACAAGCTGGAGAAGTTTGTAGAAAAACTCTTGCTTAGAAATATATCTTCTTGTTTCCTTCCTGGAATAATTGCGCCACTTTATCCAGTTTATCTTCTCCCATAGAGCAAATCAATTTCAGGAGTGTGTAGAATATTAAAAGAGGAACTGGAAAACCTCCTAGCCCTTCCCCCTCAGAAGCTGTAAATTATAATGACAAGACATTAGACAATTGGGCAATACATAGCAAGTGTTTGCACACAGGATGATTCTGTCCCTAGGGATTTATATAAAAATTATATGCAAAACATACCACTGTACAATGCTTAATATTTGACAAAAATTGCCAACAATGTCAGTGTGCAATGGTAAGGAATAAGTACATGTATCATCTGGGGGATCCTTTCCCTGCTTCCTGTGAAGGATCGCCTGTTTCCTGAAACGTGCGTTATTCTTCTTGGTTATACTCTCGTTTTGCTGGATCAGATCTTCCAATAGTGTCTTGAGAAAGATACAGAGAAAAGGCATTTGTGTGTCTGAAAATGGCTTTAATTTACACGTACCTTTAGTAGTTTGAAACTGAATTTGCTTTGAGAGACATTTCCTGTCAGGGCTCTGCAGCTGTCCTGCTGCTGACTCCCACCTCCCAGGGCTGCTGTTGACAAGTCCTGTGTGATGACGATTTCTCGTCCTTCGTGTCTCACGTCTCCCACGCCCTGCAGCGTCACCAGCACACGCATTAGTGGGATTACGCTTTCATTTTCGTGTTTGACTTTTGGATGAGCCCTTTAAATCTAGAGTTCCTTGGCCTTCATCCAGTTCTAAAAAGTTTTCTCATGCTGTTTTCTAATATTATTTTTTACCTCTTTTTCTTGTCTTGAACTGGACATCGGACTGCTTGAAGTAATCATCTAACTTTCTTAATTTTTCTTTCAGAGTTGCATCTAGTTCTATGTATGTTTTATTTTATGGACTATTTCCTCAAATTGATTATTCCTTTATATTTTTTAATATTTTTATTCTTGCCATTATATATTTTTTGAATTTCCAAGAGCCCATTCTTTCTTTAAATTTTCCTTTTTACTATTGCACTTACTAATATTATAGTACTTCTATTATCTTAATCGCTAGATTTCTCTTTCATATTTTCATTTGTTTTCAGAGTTTTATTTTGTGCAAATTTATTTGTTCAAATTCCTAGATTCTAGTTATAGGCCTAGAAGCAAGGTGGGGTGGAGGGTGGTCCCTAGGAGAATCGGTATTGCATGGTCACTGGTCCAGGAAGGCGATTACAGTTTTCTCAGGCAATGCAGGGTCAGTCCCTTCAGTCAGGGGTGGGCGGAGAGGGTGTTACCACTGGGAGTGGGGAAGCTGCTACTGCTGTTGTGGATGGAGCTACTTCTACTGGCAGAGAAAACTCACCAGAATTTAGGGACTCGGGTCTGCAGCTTCATCAGGGTCTTTCCACACATCCCTCTCCAAATCTACAGGATCTCACTCTTTTCTAAACACTAACATCGCTTTAAAAGTAGACGTCCTGTGTGGCTCTGAGTTGTACTGTAGTTCAGCCAGTCCCAGGATGAGCATCTGCTTTTGGTTTTCAGCAATCTCAGTCCTCAGAAGCGAAGGGTGAACTTCAGGGCACACAAAGACGCTTTCCTGTAATTTACGCAGCACTTGAGCTGGCAAGTTCAATACCAGAGTTCATCTTTTTCTTTCACCACTTTTTCCAGGCACATTAGGAACATCCAGGCCATTTTATTATATTTATTAGCTTTCCGACACATCCTAAAGTATCATATACACAGTCACCCAGCTCAGAAGTATCCAGTGGAGATATTTTATGCATCTCTATTGCCGGATTATGCCATTGACTATCAGTGCCCTCTATACTACTGGAAAAAGAGTCATTTCTTTCTTTCAATCTAATAGATTAGAGATCTCTTTCCAGAAACCCCTAAACAAAGTCAGAAAACTCATCCTCAATTTTCCGTTCTGCTCAGTACTAGTGTTCATAACGGATGGCACCAGGTTTTAGACCTCAGTTCATCAACCTCAGTTCTTGAGTTCAGCTCTGAAAGAATTCAGAGCCAAGGAACTCAAGTACAAGCAAAAGTGTGTTTAGAAAGTTACAGAGGTAGAACAAGTGAGCTGTGGAAGAGTGAGCTGGCTGGGCTGCGTGGACTCAGGAGACAAGTTACAGAGGCAGAAGAAGGACACTGGAGCTTAGAAGAAAGAAAAGCAAAGAAAACCCACCTGGTTGAAAGAGAGGGGTAAGGTGTGGGCATGCTCCAGAAAGAGTTGCCTGGGAAATGAAGGCGGTGGGGAATAGGGAAAGTCATTGTTGTGCAAGAGAGACAGAGAGTGAGAGAGACAGAGAGACAGAGACAGAGAGAGAATATGTTGGGTCCTTCATTTTCAGGGCTTTTATCTGGAGTTCTCAGGGGAGGATCTCAATATATTATGCTTCCTCTTTCTAGGTGTATCTCTTGAAGATCATGGTCTGATTGGCCAGCAACAGGGCAGGGGGTCATTAGTCAATTCAGCTGGTCCTGATGTCGGTCATGACATGCTTGTCTGGTTTTGATGCTTTTCTGAGCCTGGAGCTAAAACACAACTGAGGCCTACATGTCATCTCTAGTTTGACCAAAACTCTGTCACTGTGGTCAATAAACCTGATGCTTTTTTCCTAAGATTATCTGATGCTGATCAGAATCTCTTGTTCTGAGGGCTTAATTAATGCTTAAGGAGCAGTCATGCAAGGGCTTGTATGGGAATCCTAGGAGGCTATTCTCCAGCCCCCTTGTTCCTCCTATAGGGGGTCTAACCCCTGCATGGCTAGAGATATGAAAAGTCAGTAGTCCAAACTCTAGCAATATGTTGGGGAAGAAAAGGCCATGTTGGAAGAGGGGTCCTACAATACTTGTCCTCCCAGTTTCGCCCATTGCTAGGCACCTGGGGCTTTTTGCCCTGGTGACCTTCCGTACTTTGCTTATTTATTGTTCCTGCTTTGCTCCTGTCTGTCTCATTACCTGCTCTATCACTAGAACCTCTCTCAGTACAAAAGCTGTGTTAGACCGGTTCTCTAGAGAAACAGAGCCAGTGGGAGATATCTATACTGATATCTGTCTATCTGGATTTATTGTAAGTAATTGGCTCATGTGATCATGGAGGATAAGAAGTCTCAAAAAGCTGCAGTTGGCAAGGTGGAGATCCAGGAGAGACACTGGTATAGTTCTAATCTAAGGTCAGAGGCCTGAGAACCAGGACAGCTGATGGGGTAAGTTCTGGCTTGAGTCCCGGTCCAAGGGCAGGGGAAGTCAGTGTTTCAGCTTGAAGACAATCAAGCAGAGAGAATGAATTATTGCGTATTCAGCCTTTTTTTTTTCTATTCAGACCTTCATTTGGGTATGCATTCAGCTTCACTTAGTCTACTAATGAAATATTAATGTCATTGAGAAATACCCTCACAGACACACTGAGAATAACAGCCAAATATATGGATGTCCATTTGTTACTGGACAGCCCTATGCAAATGCCCTTGTTTATCATCATTTTATTTAGCTATTTCGAAGGTATAAATCATGTCTTGAATTCTCCAAGTTGTGCATTATAGTTTTTCAAAGATTGTGTTGTTTCTGTTGTTGGGGATCTTGGTGGGGTGTGTGTAAAGAAAATAATGAAGTGTCTGTTTCTAGAGAAGGCTTATGTTTATGGGACTTGTGTAAAGATTAGGACTCAGCAAAGAAGCAAGTGATTTGGCGAGCAAATGGGAGGGAGTCTGTTAGATGCTTCAGTGGATTTAACCCTCAGGGTCTGAAGAAAATAAGGTGAGCCTTTAGCAGGTGTGATTAGCTTCAACGTGCAGCTGGCGGTTGCTTAACTCCTGCCTCAGGCACAGCTACAGCATGAATTTGATTGGAACTTTTACAAAATGACTTTGCAAGCTTATAGACATTTTTATAGAAAACGATATTTGGATCTTTAAAATTGGGGGCACATGCTTTCAGTGTGCTATAGCATTCTGGCAATTTGCTGGTTTATATTGTTAGGCCACGCCCAGGGAGTCAGTGGTATTTTCACTGCCCCGAATTCTCACTTTCTGTCAATAACCAAGGAGGAAACTGTGGAGGGGTTAGCCTTTGATTCCTGTGGCTTGTCCACTAGCTCTAGTCACTTATTATGTGGTCTAGAGTGGACTTGGGATTCACCAATGAACATGAGGAGGAAACCTTCCTTAGGAGTCAGGTTTCTCAGACCTAAGCAATTTCTTAAAGAGGCAGTAGAATCTGACTCAGGGCGCAGGACAGAAAACGTGTCTATGACTGTATGCTCCAGTGAAAGGGTGGAACTGGGGACACAGGTGCCCAGGGGAGCAAATTTCTATTCTTGGCCAAAGGGAGCGTTGACCAAACGTGACTCTGAAATCTCTTCGTGCTCTCTGCACAAACAGATGTCCCCCCAGGCGTGGCAAATGTACACAAAATTATACATGACTGGCGGATGTCCCATGAACTAACCTCGAGCTGGGAGGATACTTTCCTTTTTGAACGTCAGTTCTCCGGTCCTGCATTCTGGACCTTTGTCATTCACCAACTGGCATCCCTTTATGGCTGACATCAGTTCTGCTTTTGTCTTTCTCTCTGACATTTTAGCATTGCCTACTGAATCTTAGGAAGATAATTTTAGCTGAGATGATACCTGAGGGTCTAGGGATAGCTTGTTTTCTAAACATTGTTGGTGTGGGATTACTGCTTAGATAATGCTGTGTTTCTTAAGATAGCTTTAAAATGCTGCATACTGCAGGCTGTTGTGTGGCATTAACTCGATCTAAGCTGTATGATTCTGGAAAGTATCACACACATTTTAGTGAGAAAGAGCCCCAGGCTGCTGAGGGTACTTCGCCACCACTTAGGCTAAGAGTGGTGAATCTGAGGAAAATGAGAAATTTGAGGGGAAGGTTTTTAGTATTTAAGTTGAAAATTTTGAATGCTAAAATTTCATTCGTGAGACTAAGAATGTTTGATTTTGGATTTCAACACTTACTGGATTTTAACATCTTTGTGCTTTAATTAGTGGAGCAAAACTTGAACTCTTATGTATCTATTTTGGAGGCTGGCATCTCTATTGGGCTGGAATTTTTATTATTAGAGGGACTCAGCATGGACCTCAGTATTGCAATGGCATTCAATTTTATTCCAGACAATTGCTTCTGGGTGACAGGTACATAAATCCCAGAGGCATAAGTTCACTGACTTGGTCGTTTTTCTGTAAAAAGAACATTGACCAGGAGCACTGTTAGGGGAGCTGAGCTGATGATAAATGAGACATTGACTAGATCAGTGATGGTGGTGACGGAAGAAGCAGAGTGCGGGCCGAAGGCAAATCCACATCCAGGATGATTCCGTTAATGCAAATACACGGAAGCCTTTCCATGATGGAAGAGACCCAGTATAATTAAGCTTCCACTGGTTAACTGGTTATTTCCATTTTGTTGAAAATCAACAGTGGTCTCTGCCATTGGCCGTCTGGACCCTTAGAACTGGTGGTAGTTCACTCTGCTTTTTGAAGGGGAAATTCATGTGATGCCCATGTATAACCTCTGGCTCTGACATCATCGTCCCTGTGTGTCCATTGAGCAGGCACTGGCTGGCTTGGGAGAGGGACAGAACAGATCACCTCGTGCAATGCTCCATTAAGAAGACCCTTGCAGTTGGTGCCCTGTGGGGAACATTTACAGGGGGCACAATTAACCTCCTCTAGACATAGTCTCACAAGTCAGATGCATATGCAATAAATACAATCATTATTTCCCTAATTATCTAATCAACCATTAGTTACTACCCATGAACCAGTGTAAATACATAATTCTAAATATCTTTCCTGCAAAGTATACAGCCTGGTGATGGAAGTTTCATCCTGCCCACTCTCCCTCCTCAAGGATACTGTGATCCTACAACACTCCAAGACTTTCCTAGTTTTGGACCATTTGTGAACCAGATTCATTTTTCCTTCCTCTATCACTTGGTTATGGAGAGCTCACCTTTAAGCCGTAAATGTGGAGTGAGGGAGACATGGAAGAGCAGTAAACATAGGAGCTCTGGGAGTATGAGCCAGCCACTCTGAAACATTATTTTTGCCTTTAGAACTGGTTTTATCCTGATCTTGTTTATAACTTTTCTCCCTGGTGATGGAGCACTGCTGTGTTCACGCTCAACTTTATGACTTTGAGTATCAGATAAGAACCAGTTCATGGTGGTCAACACAGATCACATAGTAATGCAATGTCTCATGGTCAGGAATTCAGTTTCTTCAAGGGCTAAATAGTGAGCCAGGAGCCGAAAGTGGGAGAGACGTAACTGAGATGCAGGTCTGACCGCCCGCTGCTATGAAAGTCAGTACTTGAGAGGCAGGCACTGATGTGAAGGAAAGCGGTTTATTCAGGTGCCAGCTGCCTGGAAGATGGGGGACTCATGTCTCAAAACCCATCTGCACCTCTCAGTGGAGGCAGAGGTTTTGATAAGGAGGGAAAGGGGAAGAGAGCAAAGAGATCAAGGAAGGGGGTTGAAAAGTCCTCTATGTGCAGACTAGCACCATTCATTCTGGTAAGGTGAGTGATGGTCCATGTGCATCGTCCTGGTTTAGCCACCCCGGATTCATGTCATCCTGGCTTTACATCTTCCTGGTTCCATGGATGAAGGTCAGCAAATCTCCTGAAGCTAGGAGGCCCGAAGTTCAGAGTCTGTATCTTTTGAAGTTAGTTCCTAGGATTCTTATACAAACATGTTGTTTATTTACCAGCTACATGTTAGTCAGAACCCACATTTGCAGAAAAAAATGTCAAAAGAGTGGTGGGTTATAATCAATTTCCCACTCTTAAAATTTTCCAATGAGAGAGAGAGAGGAACAGGAGGAGGGGGAGGGGGAGGACGGGAGAGGGGGGAGGAGAGGGAGGAGGGGGAGGAAGAGAATGGGAGTTTGCAGAATAGACTATGGATCCTCTAAAATCCAGAAGAGCTGCACTGTGATTCTCTTATCCAGGTTTGCAACAACCTCACAGAAAACCCTAAACTGCTACAGATAGAATACTTTAAAGTATTTTATCTGCCAGGTTATGAATCCCACATGGCAGCGCAGCTTGCACTGTAACCTGGAACAGATGGGAAGTCTTTCCTTGATCTGATCCCCTTTCAAAGTTGGCATCCTCGCAGAATGCTTGGTAAATGGGTCAAAACAGCTCCCCCAAAATTATTTGCCTCCAAAAATCTAAAGAAACATAGAAAACTGTGCCTCTTCTTAGAGGAAAAGGGAACCAGATAGAATAAATTATATTTCATATCATATTGGTGTATCATTATCTTCCCCAGTGCCTGGGCCTTCTAAATCTTCCCTGAAGTAGCAAACTTCTGATTTTTGTGAGATTCTAGGCTGCCTCATCTTTGTCTTACCCCAAAAACTAGGGTACCAGCCACTTCTTGTTCATCAGGTTTTATTGGCTCATTGTATTGATAGAGTGGGCCAACCCATATCCTGTGGGTTGATGATATAATCAAGGTCTTTGAGAACTAAACAGTAGCAGGGAATCAGAGAATTTATGTACCTTTAACCAGACCAGTGAAGATGTGTTACTATCACTGACAAATGAAAATAAATTCCTCTGCTGGTCTTTACGGAAAGCTATAGAGAAACAATAATTGCATAGCAAGAATTTGCAGCTCGGTTGATTTATTACAAAGAAAAGAAAAAATATGAGCATTTATTGCTATTTAAGTTATCATTTAGTTTCATTTAAGGTAAATCTATTTTCATTTCCCAAGTTACATTTGTGAACCGTAGATGCCATCTAAGCAAGTTAAGTATGAATGTATAGGAATTGCCACAGCTTCATCTCTTAAACCTTTGGAGAATGCAGTATTGTTTTGGTTTATTCAGCTTATGGGAAGGAACAGAATCCTCTAAGCTCTCTCCATATAGTAGCTCTCACTCTGTGTTTCAGGGAGCCAGTGAAGTCTGAAATTTTATTATCAAGCGTACATTTAGGATTCTGGGTCTTCATTCTGCAGGATGCGACAAACGAACTCATGGGACCCCTGGCCCCACTGTGAAATGGACTTGGGTCAGAATACTCATGAACCCCAACTCTAGTTGATGGACCATGGAAGCGTCTGGGTCTGCAGAGACTGGCATTAGCTTGGGTCAAAAAATCATCAACAAGTGTGCGTATTTCCCTTTCTCATTTACTACATAGCTGAAGGTTTCTTTAGGGAAGTACATACTAATGGTAATGTCACAGACCTTTCAGGCATCTAGATTCCTCTTAATTAAGGGTCTCTAGGTTTGTTATGCACAATAAATCTGGAAATTGGGTAATAGGTTCGTCCTCTCGATCATTATAATTCAAATCTGATCTCCTTTCATCAGATCTTGAGATTTTATATTTTCAGTTACTTAGATAAGTGGGGACTTTAGTATATTTCCCATCCAATTCAGGTTTAAGAATCCATACTTAATTTAACCCCTGCCACAGATCCTTGAGGTTAAAACATTGTGGTTACCACTATGGTTTTGTGGCTAACCACAGTAAGTAAAGTCACCTTGACTCTACCAGTTACACATTGTGACATCACTTCTCTCACTTCTAAACCACTTTCCACTGTTAACATGGAGCCCAGCACAATGACATCATCCCCACTGCGGCAGACGTTGCCAGTGCTCAAGCCACATTGTTGCTAACCTCCAATCTTGAAGGACAGAGGTGTATGTGGCTGGAATAAAGTGAGAAGTCCCCTCACTGATGGCTTTGAAGGAGTGCCCACAGCCCATTTTTATGTGCTCTCTTATGCATGCTTAAAGGCACAGGCTAGGGGAGGTCAGCCTACTACTATCACCTGAATTTTGGCAAAACTTAAGAAAGGTGGACTTACAGACAAGTTCTATTTCGAAAGCAATAAGGATCAACCAGTGGGTTGAATGCATAAATAAGCTTCTAAATTGGATTTATCTAAGATTATGCAAGTCAGCAAGTTAATGTACAAATACGTGCCCAGAGTTTGAGAATCATAGCAACGAAGAAGATCCACATCTCCTATCAGCAGGGTAGTCTGATGTTATCAGTCGGCAGGCTTGGCATGGAGTGCAGGGAGATAAGGCTTCAAAATACCTCCAGGGACTCTGTTGAGCCTTGGCTCATAGAAGAGTATTTCCCAAGGGTGATGGTGTACTTTTATACAATAATGTCACAAGTCTCTGCAGCACCAAGAGGTGTAACTCCACCCATCTGACACAGAGAAAATATACAGTATTGTATATTACACTCGCTTGGGTTTGACTCTCGGGATTAATTTACTCTCTTGGGTGTGGGATGATGCAAAGATCAAATGTTTGTCCAAGGAGTCACAGAATCCCAGAGAACAAATATTCAGGGTGCATCTGGTTCAACCCTATGATTGAAGGCACAAAGATGAGAAGGCATTTCCCAACCATTAGGTTGATTTTTTTCCCACCTTGTATGTATTGTTCTCATTTTCGGCTCCGTGCTGTAGTTGAGAAGAGTAGGAAATACACAATCAAATACTGATGTATGGGTTTTATTAATGTTATACCAATAACCATAAAATTATTATATTTCAGGATCAGAAAAACTGACAAAAAAGATATGCACTGATTATACTAATAGTAATGATGTACTATAGGTCATATGAGACCAATAGATATACAATTACTGGTAAATAGAATATTAAGGATTATTTTTAGAATGGACATAGGAATTCTTTGAAGACAATTAATGTCTAGTAAATTATGTTCTGTATTGTGTTCTGTGTTGTGTAACAATTTACCACAAAATTAGTTGCTTAAAACAACACACATCTACTATCTCACACTTTGTATGGACCGGATTGTGGAGGCACAGTTTAACCACATCCCTCTGCAAGGCTGCAGTCAGGGTGTGGGCCAGGACTGGGGTCTTATTTGGAGAGAAGAATCCACTTGAAGCCCACTCAGGCTGTTGGCAGAATGCATTTCCCCATGGCTTTAGGACTCATAGCAGCTTGCTTCTGAAAACTGAACATAGAGGGAGGTGGTGGTTAATTTTATGTGTCACCTTTGGGTGTGATTAACATTTAAACTGATGAACTCTGGGTAAAGCCAACGGCCCTTGCAATGTGAGTGAGCCTTGTCCAATTAGTTGAAGGCCTGACTAGAACAAAAAGACTGGCCTTCCCTAGCAAAGGAGCCCTGTAGCAGACGGTCTTCTAACTTCTGCCCCGTAGATTCTCCTGGATCTCCTGCCTCCTGGCAGACTTGGATTTGCCAACCTCCACAACTGCATTAGCAATTCCTTATAATCTCCCTTCTCCTAGTGATTCTTTTTATCTGGAAAACACCAACTAATAGAGATTCTAGAGTCAATCAGCTACCAAGATAGAGTCTCATATATCATATGGTAATCAAGTGGGTGACTTCCCATCACCTTTGCCATATTCTATTGACTATGAGCAAGTCCCAGGCCCCACCTACACTCTGGAGGAGGGGATTATACAAAGGTGTGAACACCAGACCATGGGGATCCCTGGTATCGCCTTAGAATCTGTTTGGCACCTCTCCTCTATCCTTAAGTGAAAAACAGTGTGGGAAAGAAACTGGACCTTGGACAGAGCCACACATTTACAGTCTAGGCCTTCAGCTTAATATCTATATTAACTTGAATATTTGTCAGCATGGCAAAGAGATCTCCTGAAGAAAGTTGAAATTTTGCAGCCTCCTGGGAGGTGACGCGGTGATTACTTATGGAAAAGCAGGACTTTACAGATGAAGATGAGGGCAAATATAGAGGGGAGATGGTGTGAATCTCCCCATGAAAAGTCAGGTGGGGCACGGCAGAAGGAAGAACCCATTCTTTCCACTGGAAAGGAAAGGCTTCAGACTACAGAGATTTTAAGAGACTAAAGGAGCTGGAGTTGCAGGATAGGGAAGAGAGTAAATCCTTCCCGGTGTTTCCAGCCTTTCAGGATTATGGAACGTGCTTCCTCCCCAGTCCAGGAAGTCAATAGGTCAGTGGGGTTCTAGAGCAGATTTGGCTATGGTGTGAAGTGACCCATCTCAGGACACCTCAGCTGGTGCATGGGGGAGAGAGCAAGAGAAGAAGGTGGTGACAATGACATAAGGAGCACCAAACCTGGTGGCACTGAGCATGGTGGACAAATTCCCATTACTGAGGAAAAACAGGAGTTAGGAGGAAATTCTAGCCATTCATTCAACACATTCTGATAAGTGCTCCCCTAGAAATTTGGTTTTGCTGCCAACAGTGGAATAGGTTCTGTATATATTTCTCTGGTCTGATGGAAAATATAAAAACTTACCTCATAGGAGTGTTATGAGGAAGATTTTGAAAAATCATATCCAGGAACCATAAGATAAGAATGTAAAAGTTTTAGGCATATATTAAGTACTTGGTAAATATCATTTTCATTTCCAATTAGTAAACAAATATCCAAACTGGTATCTACTTGGTAACTCTAAGTCATTTTTGAAATTAAGATGATTGAATTGACTAAACCCTTTTCACTTAAAATAGGATTCAGGCAAATTCAGATAACCCAAACAATCTGCAGAGTTTTTGACTCTAAACTCTTCTACTTCTTTCATGACTTGCATGTGCTGGAGATTTATTGATAAATGTGGAACACGTGTGTAAACAGAGGCATATTCTGTCTTTTCTATTGGAGTGGTTAGGGGAGAGACAGTGTGGGTGGGCTAGCCCATTAGAACCTGAACCAAGATAGGATATTGGGAGGCCCAGCTGACCTGCTATGACATTGAGCTAAAGCTACACATGAACAAGTATAATTCAGAGACCGAATGGAATCTTATAAGAAGAGTTGAGGCAGAATAGTATTGAAGGGATACTAACAAGTACGCAGTATGGGTTGTAACTAATGGCTGAGAAAGGAGTCACGAGCTCACTAGAACATGACCCAGTGGAAAAACCGTAAAACCACCCAGGCAAGGCTGACCTCATGGGTGTGTGACCCACAGAGTCACACAGGGAGGTACAGGAACAAAGACCCCATGCTTAGTGTAAGATTTTGCCATCATCATCTTGAAATTCTTAATAGTTTTTTATATAAAGGCCTCTCATTTTTATTTTGCAGAGGATTGCACAAATTTTCTAGCCAATCCTGCATCCAGGGCTCAGGATTTGATATAGGGTAGGGATCAGAGATGAAGTCTCCTGGCAGGGTGGCCTCAGGGGCAGCTGGAGTGAAGGACAGGGCCACGTGGGCACTGGTAACAGGCAAACGTGGAAATTGACCTCGCGTCACCTGATACTGTGATACTTACCAATTGGAAAGTTTTCAGAGTCAAAGAATTATACCTGTACTTTATGTTTTTTATTGCTGCTACTATTAAGTTGGATAGTTCTTTAAAATGTTTTTTAATGATCCTCCTTCTCTGATCTTCCACAGATAATTTGTGACTCTGCTTATTAGCCTTCTTATCAGGCTGACAGATCAATAAGGTTAAAGGGAACAGTTATGAACATTTTAACGGGAGAAATCAGTTTTAACTGCACATGTACACACACACAACACAAGCCCGGTGTTAATGCCCTAGAAACACAAGTCTGTTACTTTCAGTGTAATACATAAATGAAGGCTTATTAATATGTATCACATCACTCTGTGATGTCTCCAATGTTTCATAAAACCTAACCTTTCTTTTTATCCAGATGGAAAAGAGTGAGGGGATTAGCCAAAGGATGTATATGTATAATCCATGGACACAGACAAGAATGTGGTGATGGCCAGAGGGGAGGGGGAGGGGCTGGGAAGAAGGGGAAGTGGGGACAACCATGAGTGTCAACAATAAAAATAAAGAAAAAACTTTCTGCTTAGGGATATGTTTAGACATGGTTTCTATAGGCATTCATAGTATCTATAAAAGATTTTGAAAGGCGATGTCCAAGTAGCAAGAATAAAAACAAATGAAATAAATATTTATTTAGTTACTGTACAGATCATTTCAGTTGGTAATTCAGAGTTACATACAATTTATTCTGAAAACTCAGAATATGTGAACATTTCTGAGCAGGGTCTTTTTCTGGGCCTGCTCCTTTTCTCTCCCTCTCTTTCACACAAACACACACACACTCATAATCTCACGCACACATGTTTATAGTTCATCTCCCTTCATCCATCCTCTGTATCTACTAGTCTAAGCCAGCAATGGAAAAATAAGAGAAAAAAGCGGCCCTTCAGTAAGAGCCCATAATGATGAGTTCATGCTTTGGGCCAGACAGTACCGTGAGAGGTACCCGCTATGCTAGTGAAAGCAAACCTGTTGGGTGACACCTCCAACCATTACGGCCGGAAAGTAGCCTGTCACCATGCATACCTTTTACCTCTTATGATCCCACCCACAGAAGTGACCTGAATTAGCCTCATGGGACAGACCAAGGGTGGGTTATCTGTGTGATCACATTTCATGCCTTGAAAAGTACACACTTAGTGAGTCTCATCCCCTCATCTAGACAAAAGGGTTCATTCAGAGTAGATTTTTTAAAAAAGTCTATCACAACCACCAACACAAAAGCGACATGCCCTAACCAGATACACAACAGAACACACAGCAGTTTTTCAGCCAGAAAGATACAGAGGTAGTACTTCGAATGCTCCAGAGACTGTGACGCTCCCCATGATCCCACCCCTTCGGTGGAATGAGCTCTCTGTAGCCAAAAAGGAGCAGTAACCCTCCTCCTGCAGGTGTTTCTGAGTCATCCGAGCAGCACGCAGCCCACAAAGTGATAGTTGGCTCAGACTTTTAATCTGTTTCTTACCCTAAAACAGAGTCTGTTAAGAATGTTTCCTATGAGGTGACACACGTCATCTCTCTATACTCACCTGCAGCACCTTGTTCTTTCCTCTCCGTTGGCCTTCCCTTTTCTCCTGTCACGTCTAATCCTTTTGGCCTGAAACTCAGAGACTGGATGATCACTGGACCAGACCTATTATTCCAGAATTCTAAAAGTCACCCTTCGGAATGCCGGAAAAGGGGAAAGAATACCCTTTTGTGGTAAATCACTCAAGCACTTACTAGAATATCAAAAGTAGTTGATATTTGAACTTTAGATGCTTCCTAATGCAATAAGGCTGAAAGAACTCTAGTATTTAGTCATATTTAAACATTAAATATTTTGAAATTTTTCTCCTTATCAGAACTTGCTTATGTAAAAATGTGAGTTTAAATTTAAGTAAGCCATAGCTGACAGAGATAAGGTAACATATACACACTTATGCTCACACATGTACACTCATATACTGTAAGACATATGCTATATACATGTGACATGTATTATATAGAATTTCTAGAGATTTCCAGGTTGTTTGCTATTTTCAGTATTCTGTTCTATAGACAAAAGATCACATATCAGTCCACGGGTCACAAAAAGTGCTTCAGAGAATGTGTTCACTGGGGTGAACACCAGGCCTCTGGCGTCAGGTCCAGCCTCCATGTGTGAAGGTCTGGGCCAGGCTCAGGTCTGCCCTCACTCATGGACACCGACGGACTTGTGGTGTGGTTGCTAGGAGCTGTTGAAGTCCAGGGCTTCTGTCCTCACATCTGAAAGACAGGGATGCACACTTCCTGCATACTGCTCAGAATTAGTTTGAAACAAGGGAAATATTTGAGCTGCTATGTCTGACTTTTGAACGTATAAAATATTTCACAAGCACAGGTGTTGTTGTCCAAGACTATATCTATTATTTTGAGAGAAAAAGTGGTTAAATTTAAACCTAAACTTTTCAGCGGAATATTTGTTTTTCACAATGTTAACGTAAAATCACAGCAGAGAGAAAGAAGTAAATTGAGTCACTCTAACTACAGAGATTTTTGTAATGATTTCTTAGAAGACAGAGAGTACATTTCAAACATACAACAATACTTCTTGATAATTAATAAATGTTAAGCAAGTTTTTAATTTTCATAGAATAATAGCATAATCTAAGAATTAGGTTAAGAAATATAACTTTTCTTAAGTGTATTTTTACCATGACAAAAATATCAAACACGAGAGGGCATCCCCTACATTTGTTTTAAAAGATCCCCCAATGGATTTTATACACAGAATGTGTGTTTTTCATTTGCTCTAATAGTGCAATTATATGAGTTGTTATGTGCATGTGACAGAGCATACTTCCCAAAATATATTATTTCCAAGTATCACAGTCTTTTCACATGAAAATCTTTTATGGTCCTCATATTTTGCTCGTAAAATATTCTGTCCTATAAAGTGCTCTTCTTAGTGAGTTTATAACTTTATATTTGGTTTAAAAATAGTTTTATTATACTAAGTGACTCGAAGTTTTAAAAAACTTGACAAAAAACAGTAATATGTACAGAATCGTATGTAAATACTCTGAATTTTTAAATTTAGAAAGATAAACCTAACAAACGCTTTCAGATATCACTGTTACCTTTCCCTTTTCACATTTGGCCCAGCAATTGCTCAAACCCTAACTGTCTTGACAGGCTCAGAGGCAACATAGTTTGATTTAAGAAGTGGGGTCCCTGAGGAAAGGATGGGCAGTAGGATTTTCCTAGGTCTGGGATAATGAGGAGCAAGTTAGTGAGACCACACTTCGGTTGAGTTTGAATAAAAAAAAAGTCACAGAAGGCTTGTCCACTGTATCCCATCTGGAACAGAACTTTGGAATATAGAGGAGAATACATAGTAGGGAAAGACAGACTGGGGGCTGTGTGTCTGTGCGTGTGATGGTGGGTGCTAAGAAGGGAAGAAGGCCAAGAAGTATGATAAAGCTATTTTGAACTGATGGTTGAAGAAAGCCTTTCTGATGAAGTGACATTGCAAATAACTCTGTGATAAGAAAACAGAAACAGAAGGTATAAAAATACTGAGGCTGAAGCCTGTTTGATATCTTTGAAGAAGATAGCGGTGTCAATGTAGATGCAGTGGAGTGAGTGAGAAGAACTTTGGAGGGATGTGAAATCGGAGAAGTATCAGGAAGCAAGTTAGGCAGAGCCTTGTGCTTCCTGGTAAGGACTTGGCATTTACTCTGTATGGGAAAGAAAAATGGAGGAGTGATTTGATCTGACATTTGCTTTTTAAAAGATTACTTTAGATCAAATGCCATGCGTTGATTCCAGACAGATGCAAAAGATCTATTAGGAGACCATTGTAATGTGGCAAATGGGAAATGATAGTGGTTTAGACAAGAGTGGTTGCAGTGGAGATAATGAGAGGTAGTTAGGTTCTGCATAGAGTCAAAAGGATTTTTTTAAGGGATTGGGTGTAGAAAGTGAAAAAAATGGAAGAGTCAGAAATGACTTCTAACACATTAGGCCCCAAAACCTGAAAAAATGGATGATGCATACTGAGAAGTGAAAATCTTGGGAAAAACAAATTTGAAGCATAAAATAAGGAACTTGGGTTTTTTGAAATGCCTCTTCGGCATCCAAGTTGATATTAAATAGATAAATAAATATATTACTTGGGAGTTTGGGGTTGAGGCTAAGCCTGGAGATTTAAAGAGTCAATTGAGAAAAGATTGAATTGAAAGTCATTTGGACTGAATAAAATCTGGGGCATTGAGACAGAAAAATAGGGGTCTTAGTGCTTGAAAAATTGAGAGATTCCTGCAAAGGACATTAAGAATGACTGACTATTGAAACAGGGAGACAACCAAGGGAAAGAGAAAAATCCTAGACATCAAGTTGCAGAAGGCTCAAGAAAGACAGAGTCATCAGTAGTATAAATGTGCCATCTTGGTCCGGTGACACAGGGGCACGCGGCTTGGAGATCAGAGATGAACTTGTCCAGGGCAGGTTTGGGACTGCGGTGTGAGAAAAGCCAATGACAGTGGGTTTAAGAGACTGGCAAGAGTTCTTTTTTCAGAGACATGGTAGACTACATACCCTGAAAAACACCAAATGAGCTAAAATTGTCCTAAAATATAAAAGAGATTTTTAAAATTTATGGTGAACTATCGAGAAAGTATAAGTTTTCCTGAGCGCCAAAAATGAAAGAAACAGGAAATCAAACAGGTGATAAGTGCTAAAGGCAGTAGCTCATCTTAGAAATATCTACTAACATTTGTAACTTAGGTCTTGGTCTTTCACAGTCACGCAGGACAGTGGTCCCCAACCTCAGGGCCACAGACAGGTACTGGTATGAACCTGTGAAGAACCAGACTGCGCAGCAGGAGGTGAGCTTGCATGCAATGCACTTGAATCATCCCAAAACCTTACCCCGCCCTCTGGTCCGTGGAAAAATTGTGTTCCACCAAACTGGTCCCTGGTGCCAAAAAGGTTGGGGACCGCTGAGTAGGAGACTAAAATGAAAGACCAGGGTATGTACCAGGGGACTTTCTGATCCAACATTCTCTTATGAAAGACCAGATTCTGGAGGTCTATTTCCTTAGTGTATGGCTAAACTAGAGAAAAACTCGTCTCATAAAGCAAAATGGCTTTGGCCTTGGAAAAGTATGGTGGTGGTGGTGGTGATATAGGTGGTGTTTCCTCTGAGACTCTGTACTAAAAACCCAGTCTTAAAGTAGGCTTGAGTATTAAGTTAATACTATTTGTGTTGCCAGAGGTACCTTAACTACAATCAGGCAATGATTGATTTTTAAAATTCTAGCTCTTTAATTTTAGAACGGGACCATATAAAACAAAGATAATAGAAAAGTCAAAGGTAAAAGAATGAAACTTTATATAACAATATAACACTGCCTACGAGAAAGATGGCGTTGCTATTTTATAACCAAAGTAGACTTAAGGCAAAACAAATACGTCTAGAAATAAAAAAGCCACTACAAAATAATGATTCACTTCTCCATGAAGGTATAGTAACTTTAGAGTGTTATGTAACAAATTATACAGCTTCCAAATAGGGGGAAAATATTGATAGCATTGCAGAAAATGACAATTCATGATATTTTGAATTTTTTTTCACAAAAGAAGTCAGCTGACAGTGTCAGCTTAATTGTTCATATTTGTGTCTTGAACTTACACCTGGACCGACTCTGCAACATACCTGCAGTCCATTACAGAACCTTCATTTTTTCAAGGCCAATTTTTTGTTAGCTACACACAGGTCTGGCTGAAGGTTCAGTTGAATTCCACCATTCAAATTCATTGGTACAAAACGAAGGACCCATAATTTGGAATTCTTTTAATCTGATAATGCCTCAATGAAATAAAGCTAAGGATCATTTCAAACTGTTAGTACCTGTTAAAGTCACCTAAGAAACACTGCTCACCCTTTAAAGATAACTATGCTTAAAGCCAGGTTTCATGGTTTGAAAGCTGGAGGCATTTGAAATCAAACATTTGGTAAAGGAAGGTCTTATTCTGTCTGCTGCCCTGATTGAAAGTGAATTTGCACATGCCAGGCCAAGTTATGGAGCACATTTTTGTCATATGGAAAATCATATTATTTCTTTGGGTTTAAAGATCTCATTTAGTTAATCTGCTGATTAACATTCATGGGATTTAGATTTTTGTCAAACTGAGAACTCTTCAACTATTTTCTTTTCCAATCAAGTTTTAATCTCTGCATTGAAGACTTTGTTAACCTTTACTTAATGTGTAGGCTTCTTGTATTAGTTGTTGCAGAATAACAAATTATCCTGAAACCTAGGGTCTTAAAGCAACAATCATTATTTCTCACAAGTTTACAGATTGGCTGGTGAAGACCACTGATTTTGCCTGGACTTGGCAGATACTAGACTCTGACCTTAAACAAATTCAAAATTTATATCTGATACTGCATTAGTCAGGATTCTCTATCCTTAATGTTCTGTTTTTCCGGAATCCCTCACTAACAAAGTTTTATTCATTAAGATTTTTCAGGGAAACAGAGCAACAGGATGTGTACGTACTTATCTGCCTTTATGGAGGCTGGCGAGTCCAAATCTACAAGTGAGCCAGCAGTCTGGGGACGCAGGAGGGTCAGCGTGACGATGACATCTGAAGGCAGTCTGCTGGAGAACATCCCTCTTGCTCAGGAAGGCTGGTTCTTTGGTTCTATGGAGTCCTTTCAGTAATAGAGTGAGCTCCGCCCACATGACAGAGGGCAACCTGCTTTCTCAAAGTTCACCAGTTCAAAGGTCCAATGTTATCCAAAAACACCCTCTGAGTTGACACATAAAATTAACCATCACATTTATTTTGGGCCAGGTTAAACTTTTAGACTGGGTTTTCCTCCCCGTAGTTAACCAGGAAATTAATGAAACAAAACAAAAACTTCACAGTTATCAGCTGAAGAGTGATTCCTCTTTCATTTACAATTGAGCCGCTTCCCTAGGGAGTCAGGAGCGGCTCTCAGACTGCCACTCTCCCTGGAATTCCTCTTTAATCCTTTATAATCGTGCATTTATCCTGGGCTAATGCACAAAAACCTTGTGATACGACATTTTGTTGTAACAAGTTCATACAATGTTTATCACGGATGTTTGTTTCTTGGAGAATAAACTCAAATTAATGTATAATCATGTTACTATATCTTAAATACACTCCTGTTCTCATTTGTTATGTTTTATAAAAGTCGTGTACGTACTTCTTTCCCTAAATTTGCGTAATTTCTTATTTCGTATGTGCACTGTTTTCTGTGAATAATTTAGATCTCTTCTTTTTAAGATCCTCCAAAGTTATATTATTTTCTTCCTTAATTCTTATACATTATTGTTCTATAATGAGGAAGAGTAACATTATAAGATTAAGAAATAAGTATTGATTCAAATAACAAGCAACGCTGTGTACCAAATTAAATGTTTATTTCATTCTAACCATCCTCATCTGGCCATTTCCATTCATTTCCTGTGTGGATGGATGCCTAAGTTGCATGAGTTGATGGAACAGGGGACTTGGGTTAACAGTAGCTTGAAGTTTATTTAATTAAGTGCTACCTGTCCACCTAATAGCACCTATTCTCATCAATGTGATGGCACCTGACTAATTCCGCATTGGCAAAAAGAGGACAGACTACATATATACCTCCAGCTTTGCTATGGTGGCTCATTAGTTGCCTCTCTGAAGAGGTTCTTCCTGGGGGCTTGATTTTTAAGGAAGACATTCTAGCAATTGGCACTTATAGTTGCACCATTACTAACTAGCTGAGTTAAGCAGTCTCATATCTGATGCCAGGGGAAGGATTATCTAATAAATAATAATGAGTCTTAGGAAAACAATAAATAGAATAAACAAAACAAACTAACAAACAAGTTAGCTAAATTTTATCCAGTTTGTGTAATGCAGATCCAAGGGAAAAAACCATCTACTGAAATACAGAAACTTGTATGTATTTGGAAGCCTTCATAATTTACTTCTGCTCCATTCATTTGAGATGTACTCTCTACCTCACCAACGTGTTTTTCAGTGTTTGCTGATTCATCTCATATATCTGTTGGGAAGTGGGGAGGGAAAAAGCATGTTTAATGTACTAGGTCAAAATGAACTGTTGAGATTAATGAAGTTAAGTATAATTAATCTACATGAAATAATTCAGTGATAGGAAAGTGCATTTGGGTGGATCCAGGAAGTTTACTATTTATTTTTCTTAAGTAATTTAGTGTCAACAGTGTTTCTTATAAAATTGATGAGAAACCATGAACTTAATAGCTTTTCTAAGATTTCAAAAGTATGTAGCAAATGTATCTTCTGTGAAAAATTGAAATTGTTTTCCTCATTTTGATTTACAGCAGTGATATTTATCAGGCTGTGTTTTGCAGTTCCATGGTATATTTTGTTTTATGAGTGCTCTTCATTGGTAGTGATGAGCCACTTGCTTTCCATTTTTAAAGGAATTTAAAAATGATATATTATATAATATACATTTTTGATCCACTTCAAAATAACAAATGCAAGGATATTACTATTCTTTTTACTTAGTCAACTTGTGGCAGAATAATTTCAAAAGAATGCAAGCATTCCATCTTCAAAGTAATTATAGAAATTACTAAAAGGTCAACATCAGTTGATTTTCACTGTTCAAGTTCATTGGTACAAAATGAAGGACCCATAGTTTGGAATTCTTTTAATCCGATAATGCTTCAGTGAAACAGAGCCAAGGATCATTTAAAAATATCAGTGCCTATTAAAGTCACCCAAGAAACACTGCTCACCCTTTAAAGATAACTATGCTTAAAGCCAGTTTTCATGGTTTGAAAGCTGGAAGCATTTGAAATCAAACATTTGGTTAAAGAAAGGTTTTAGTCAGTCTGCTGCCCTGAATGAAAGTGAATTTGCACACGCCAGGCCAAGTTATGGAGCACATTTTTGTCATATGGAAAATCAATTCTATTATTTCTTTGGGTTTAAAGATCTCACGTAGTCAAGGGATTTGGATCTTTGCCAAACTATTTTTTTAAAGACTTTATTTATTTATAGAGAGAGGGGAAGGGATGGAGAAAGAGAGGGAGAGAAATATCAATGTATGGTTGCCTCTCACATGGCCCTCACTGGGGACCTGGCCCGCAACCCAGGCATGTGCCCTGACTGGGAATCGAACCGGCAACCCTTTGGTTTCCAGCCCGCGTTCAATCCACTGAGCCACACCTGCCAGGTATTTTCTTTTCCAATCAAGTTTTAATCTCCGTGTTGACGACTTTGTGAATCTTTACTTAATATATAGGCTTGTTGTATTAGTTAGTTGTTGCGGAATAACAAATTATCCTGAAATCTAGGGTCTTAATACAACAATCATTATTTCTCACAAGTTTACAGATTGGATGATGAAGTCTGCTAATCTTGCTTGAGGTTGGCTGGCCAACACTGGGCTCACATAGTGAGCGTTGCTTCCATCTCCGGGGTTCAGCTGGGAGTCACTCATGTGTCTGTTGGTCCGCTGACTGTTAACTCATTGAAGATGCCCTCCAGTGGGAGAATTTCCTCTGCCTCATGAGGTCTTTCACTCCTCAGTAGGTTATCTGTGACAGGGGTCCCCAAGACCGCTCCCTAGATCTAATAATTCACTAAAAGGAGTCATAAGACTCAGCGTACAGACACCTCATGACTATCATTTATTAGTTAAAAAGAATACAAAGCAAAAATCAGCACAAGCAAAGGCATGAGGGGCAAAGTTCTGAGGACACCAGGCGCAAGCCTCCAAGAGTCTACTCTTAGTAGAGTCATATAGGCTTTGTTTAATTTCCCCAGCAATGAATTGTGACAACATATCTGAAATATTGTTTTCCAGGGAATTTCATTAGGGATTCAGTGTCCAGGGTTTATATTCAGGGTTGGTCACGTGAGCACCCTTTGGCCCATACCAAAATTCCAGACTTACAATGAGAGCAGGTGTTCAGCATAAACCACATTGTTTGCACAAACATTTGAGGCACAGTGAGCTCCTCTTATTAGTTATGGTGGTGGGAACATTCCTGAAATCCAAGTTTCCACATGCAGCCAAGGGATCATCTTGTAAGCAGGTTTTTCCAACAATAGCAGTCTTGGAACTGCTATGTTAAATTTTTTTCTGGATACTATCTCAGGCAAAGGATGCTTATCTCTGGCTAAGGTTAAAGTTCCAAGAAGGCAAATACAAATTCAAAAGGTCCCTTGGGGACTAGGCTAGGAATCGGCATATGCTTGCTTTGGACCTAGTCTACTGACCAAAATGTGTCCCGAGATTTAGGAGGAGAGGATACAGACTATGTAGAAGCTGCAAGTTTTCATCATAAAAGGCGTACATAGTCCCTAATGGTGACCGTGAATTCAATTAATGCCTGGCACTTCCAAAAACTTTTACCATTGGTCTTGGAAAGTTGTAAGAAGCCTAGAAAGTTGAGAGAATCCTTTGTCTTAGAAAGTCGTGCCACCTCCCCATGCAGTTCCATTCCACAACGAAGTTCTGTCTCAGCTCCTTTCCAGTCGCCTCTAGATGAGATCATTTTCATTTTCCAAAAGCTAATTTTCAACCCCAGTTTGTGATGGTGTCTCTCACAAAGCAGAATGCATTGGGATGACTGTTTCAGTTCTTTAATTTCTTTACCCTTAATGAGTGGGTTTGCAACAAGACAGCTGCTACTTCTCAGGGATTTGGGAAACCACGATTCTAGCAATCCAGAATGGATCTCCCTCAACTTCAGTTCCAGAGACTCAAAGTGTCTATATCCTACTGATGAAATGCAGTCACTGTTACACCCAAGAGCTTTGAAAACTCAACTGGGCTCAGTCCGCTAAAGAGCAGCCAAACCCAGGACCGATTCCATCCCTGGGAGTCCAATTCTGTAACTTTCCAAGAGCTCATCCAGAGCTTCTTGGGCAGCTGGTGAAGAATACTTCAGGGAAAATTCCAGGGCAGTCCAATACAGATCCCTACTTCTGAGTTTGGGGGAGACTAATTGCATGGAAATTAGAAATAATTGATGCTTAGCCCATATCCCCCTTGACATTTTCAGACTAGTTATGATCAAACCAGAGCATGTCACTAGTAGGAGATCTCTATGGCTTTTGTTGGTAAAATGTCATAGCTGTAACTGTTTCTTTTTAGTGGTGTGCAGTCTTAATACCCAAAATAGCAGATTTAGCATGGACTTTAAAGGAATATTCCTCTTAGGACTCTTTCCCGGACAATATAATTCCTCCCCCACGACATTTCTTTGGCAGGACAATCTGACCAACTTTGTCTCGGCCCAGACGTGACAACACTAACTGCTCTTTCTCATGAGCTAATGAACTGCTCTCTCTGATTACCTTCTTCCCGCACCCATTTGGCCTGACTTTTAAAGCTAATTCAACAATTTCATGCCTGACAGAATGATTTTGAAAAGAGCATCACTCCTTTTAATAAAGAAGTACATATAATATTTTTAAAGGTTGAGATTTTGGGTTGAATTTTTGGTAGGAAGCCTTCCATGCTGTCCACAAACCCTAAAAATGATTTAATAGCCAAAGGAAAGACACACAATTGAAAAGATATTTGTGTTTAATCAAAACTGATCTGTTTTCAGTCAAGACTTTAAGAAGTTGAAAGGGTGATATAAAAGTCTTTCTCTTCTAAATGACATTTTTTACACCATATTCTTTGCTAGCATTGACTAAAAGAAAGCATTTTATGTTGCTATTTGAAGTAAATTATTTAAAAGTAATTGCACAGCTACCTCGCTCGCATTTGAGTACTTATCAGAGGAAAGGTACTACATAGAAGACCATGTATTTTAACATGTATATCAACCATAAATGAAACACCCTTGCCTAGGGGTACCATTTTTCAAGATGAAAAAGCTTAGATTTACAGAGATTAGTGGCTTAATCAAGAACAAACTGATGATGAGTGGTAGGGTCAGAACTGGGATTCAGTCCTGTCTGACTCAGAAGATCAAGCCTGATTTAAAATAGCCAGTATACTTAGCTGTACATGAAATACCAACACATGGTATGTGTGTACACACACAGACATTTAGATTGTATTTGGACACTTACACACTTTTTAAAAAAATTACTCCCCAAATTACTTTATAGTCTTCAAACAATATTATTTAAAACTTTTATCATGTGCCATAACTAGAATGAAGCCACTTAAAAGTGTTATACTGACGATATTCTGGAATGTTCCCTCAGATTCTAAGACTTAGAAGAAGGTTGTTGCTAACACTTTATTATTTTTTTTCCAAAATGATGATTCTTGGCAGTCAGAATATGATTTTACTCACAGGAACATTGTCGTAGGGAATTTTCTTGGTAGGAAAATTTTTGAAGAGAATTTATAGAAAACGCTGCTCAGAAAACTTCCTTTTCAAGGCAGGCTGTAAGAAGGCTGGCTCTGTCAGAAAAAATGCCTAAGAAAAGATTCCAAAATGAATCATGGAGACTTTCTCAATAAGATTCTAATAAATATTAAGAACATACACCCTTACTTAGAAATGCACTTAACTTTATTCCATGGAATTTTATCTAAAGCATTATAGAGATATGATTTCTTTCTTTCTTTCTTTCTTTCTTTCTTTCTTTCTTTCTTTCTTTCTTTCTTTCTTTCTTTCTTTCTTTCTTTTTCTCACTGTACTTGTCATGTCTTACCTAGAGTTGGGTGGTGGGAGATCTGAGTAGGAGAGAATACATTTTGATTTACCCAGAATAATTATGGGTGGGCTGGCCATAATATGAACCCCTACCCATCAAGCACTGGTCTTACAAAGACATGGAAAGTTAAAATATCCTTTTGGAGATGACAGCAAGGTAAAGTGCATCTAGAAATAGTTTTTTGCTTGTTTGTTTGGCAAATTATCCTCCTAGTTCATATCCCTAGAAGAAACAGAAGCAGACATGTGCAAGAAGAATCTTTGATTTTGGAATGCATCAATTTCCTACCCTATGGAACATCCCAGACTCAGGGCTGCTGTCAAAGGAAGATCCTCTCGTGTGCAGGGCACATGATGTAACATTACCAGGGATCCTGGAATCCAGGAGTGTACATAGATCCAGATATTGAAAGTGGGACCTCCATTCTACCTTGATAAAATAAGATCATTGACTGGTATGCATCTAGAACATGTTATAATCCAAGCATTGGGTTATAGAGCACAGTGCATGTATTAATTTAACAAATCCTTGAAGTACTTTTATTCTCTCCCTTTTGCAGATCAGGAAACTGAGGCAGTGGCTGGGTAACCTATCCACACTCACACAGAAACTGTGTAAGGTAGCTACTTGGACATCGGCATTATTTCCCTGAATCTTTACCTCCTAGTCACTATGTTATCCTTCCTCTCAAATAAAACTAAAACTGATGGGATCGAGCACAAGTTCTTGGCATCGCTTTCACTAGTAGAGGCCCAGGAGACTCTGCTTTGTACCATATAGGCACTTATGATTCTAGACAAGTCCTACCATTAAGAAGAGAGACATAAAAAATTAAAAACAAAGAAAAGAGGAAGAAACCAGGAAGAATCAGACACTCTTGCCTGATTCTGTTCACTGCAATGACAATGACTTAATTAGTGCAGAATGAGTAGCCCGTTGAGAAATGAATTACTGAACCCCAAATCATTCCCTAACCTTGCCCAAACTTCTCTCTGTCACCAGCAAGAAACCAGAAAGAAAAGTGCAGATTAAAGTTAATCTCCCTGCACCGCATTCAAATTCTTACTACACTTTTATTGTTCTCATCTATTCTTCTCCTTTCTCCTCTTCTTGGGATGGTTTGTATCCTGCCAATTCTATCTTTTTTCCAAAGTCCTTCTCTCCTTGGACCTATTGCCAAAAGGTATTAAATGTGCTTTTCCACAGTGGAACTGTGAGGGACACAAATCAGAAGAAACAGTTCTTAGCCTGTTTCTTTTCTTATATTTTCCTTTGCACTTATAATGACTGCTTTCAAGCCTATACTTTCCGGGACTGCTTCCTGCGACAGTCCCTCAGGTCTGCCATGCCCCGGCTTCAGAATTTAGGACTTGGTATTTCTGCTTGAGAGAAGAAGTCTGAAAATCAGGTCATCTGCCAACATTCAGGTAAAGAATTCAATAAGCAGATAACAAACACAAATAAGCTCAACATTCTAGAAGTAACCTTATAGTAGGAAAGTCCAATGTGGAGCACAGACACCTCAACTATGGGGCACGCTTGGCTCCCTTCATCAATCACAGCCATTTTGAGACAACTTTTTGTACTTTCCAAAAATAATTCTCTCATGGGGGCACAAGGAGGGGAGGGGAGAAAATGCAGACAACTGTAATTGAAGAACAATAAGGTAATTAAGAAAAATAATAATTCTATGAGACAACATCCGATAGTGGGACGTGTGTTTGAAGCCCCCTTGGAGGACGATGGGTCCCTCTTCGTGAGCCTGCCACCCTTACCCAATGCATCCATCCACTCAGATTTCTTTCACGGCAGTTTTGTCCTTGTCTACACAGAGATATTTTTTCCCTCCAACTTCAACAACATTTGATTTGTAATTATAATGGGACATGTTTTAATATTATGTTTGGAAAATGTCTTCAGCCTTTGAGATTTCTGTTTCCTAATTTACAAAACAAACAGCTTAAATCAAACCATTCCAATTTACACACATAGTGGGCAGCCAGGGATTATGGGACATTAGAGCGATAACACTGAGCTTTCATTTGAAGAAAATGTGCACATAAAAAGAGAAAAACTCACCCATTTGGTGATTTGTGTGTAATTTCATCCTCTCAGGCATTTCAGACACGTGAGTAACTGTTAATATTTTATGACTGTGTGAAGGAAACTGTAGCTACAGAATTCTACCTAATCCACAAAACGATAAATACTTACATTTAGAATTCCTTTATCAGTATGGAGGAAGCTTAATAGTAAATGGAGTTTAATTTTTCTAACTTCCTTTTATAGGAACATAAAATTAAACTTCTTAAAAAGTTAGACTCTGACCTTTTTATACCTCAATTTCTTTCATTTGCCTACATATTTTGTGATTTTGACTTAAAATTTTTAAATGATTTTTCCATTAGTTCTATCTGAAATTGCTGGAGATTATTCTTTGTTTTCAAATATAATTTCACACAATTTTCCCCATGTAGGCAGAATTCGTTTAATGTTGATTTTTTAGATATCAGATTCTGAATCAAGTATAATCAAAGTTCGAGTAGTAATTTCCCTCTGCAAGCCCATTGCCCAGTCAGCTGAAAATGCACCTTAATATTTGCAAATTTAATGGAATAGCTTAATGTAGTGAATGCAGAGGTAATAAAACAAAGAATTCTAGTGTTTGTAAAAACATTTAAAAGTCAAATTATTGTAGAAATTGCCTCTTCAACAATTCGACCTGGACCACAAGGCCCCTTCTGGAATATTTCCAAAATTTCATTGCTTCATGACACAGTTCCGGTTGATATGAATTTCCTTGAGCTCAGCACTAAATTTCTCTCTTTGGTCCAAATTTTGTCCTCAGGGCCAACTCAGGATAATCCTAGTAATTTTTATCCAGGACGGTACCTCAAATATAGATAGGTACTTTATTCTCCATAAAACCTTTTTTCACAAAATATTTATCTTGTACAAGTCGTAAAAAATAAAAACGAAGAAAACTAAAGACTTATGATTTCTTTAGACATGTAAATTATATTTAATTTATATTTCACATATGGAGAAGAAAAATGAAACTAAAGGTCAGGACTAGAAAAACATTAGTAGAAAACAAAATACATATTTGTTTTTAAGGGTAAGTTTCCCAATTAAATATTCTAAGTATATCACATATCTAAGTCCAATATTTCATAATTTTAAAGCTTGCATTATAATATTAATATAATCAAAATAATTTTCATGTTTTTTTATTTTAAAAACATCCAGTAGTAGACTTTGTTCAATATAAGACATCCACCATAATATTTGTATGTTTATCGATTTATCATGAGACATAGCTGGCAGGTCCATTGTTTTACTGAAATGATTTCTTTTTGAAATGAGAGTGCTAATTTAGTTTAGTCTAAAAATAACAAAGCTAATCTTAAGAATATAATAGACTACTCTATTGTCTTAGCTACAAAAAATAGAGCAGTAAATTACTGAGGATGCAGTTGCTATTACTGAAATAGACGTGATGTTAACGAGGTGATGTTCCTAAGAGATAGTACGGCTCTCGTGATGTGAATGAATTCAGACGTTCGTCTCCAAATGGCGGATTCTCATATCTTAGTTTTGATTTGGTCACTTCTGTCTTAGGAATTATTTTATTTGACATGTACCCCTTGACAGGCAATATTCTAGAAATGCAATTTTTGTACCTTTTATTTTTAAAGGGTGTGCCCCTTAGGTCATTTCCTTAGGATGAAGTAATACCATGAGAAATATAATTGTTTTTCCTTGACCTTCAAATTGACCGGTCTCCTTTTAGTGCTAATTTAAGTGACTAATGTATTATTTACATTGTTAGCAACCTGGATAATATACAGTCTGTCTGCATTTGTCACGATTTTGAATCATCATCCCCAAAGCCTTTACTGTGCCTTCTTTTTTATTTTCCTTGAAAATCCTCCCTTATTCTACACTTATTCATTTTTGGATCTCCTTCATG
>PVJI01000802.1:59920-223388 GCA_004026765.1 Micronycteris hirsuta | reverse complement strand
TCAAAGTGATGAAAAGCAAGGACCTACAACCTAGATTAGTCTACACAGCAAAGCTATCATTTGGAATGGAAGGGCAGATAAAATGCTTTCCAGATGAGGTAAAGTTAAAGGAGTTCATGATCATCAAGCCATTATTTCATAAAATATTAAAGGGACTTATCTAAGCAAAATAATAAGATCAAAACTATGAACAGTAAAATGACAACAAACTCACAACTATCAACAACTGAATCTAAAAAATAAAAACAAACTAAGCAAACAACCAAAACAGGAAGGGAATTATAGATATGGAGGTCATTTGGAAGGTTATCAGCTGGGAAGAAGAATGGGGAGAATGGGGGAAAATGTGCAGGAATTGAGAAGCATAATTGGTAGATACAAAATAGACAAGAAGATGTCAAGAATAGTATAGGAAATGGAGAAGCCAAAGAACTTACATGCATGACCCATGGACACGAACTAAGGGGGCGTTGCTAGGGAGAACGGGGATATCAGGCAGAGTGGGGCAAAGGGGAAAAATTTGGACAATTGTAATAGCATAATCGATAAAATATATTAAAAAACCCCAAAACAATGTTTATTTCAATATGGGTGGTAGGTATACAAGTATTTGTTGTATTCCTATCCTTTATACTCAACAATATTTTACATATATTCTTTTGATACTGCTCAATATTTAATAAAAGCTATTTTTAAAAATAAAAGAATAAATGGGCCTCATACCTTGCCTAGTAGCAGTTTCTTTGACATTTGTGTTCCAATGAACACATGTTGCAGCAATGCTAGAAGCTTAGGTGCTTAAGCTTATTATTCTATGTTTGGTCAGTAAGGGGAGAAAAAGGATAATTTTCTTGATCTGAACTAATATATAAGTAATGTCTTATGCCTCTAGGGAGGTAGTTTATGAATACAAATTATTTTTGTTATACTGTTGCTGCTCTTGCTTAGTACGTGTATGCTGTTGACCACAACAGAATGAAAATCATCTTTCCCTCCGGAAAAGTATCTAAGTGCCCACTAGTGTAGAGTTAGTAGTTAAGTCACGAGGGTGTTCTGTCCACTCTCAGGTCTGTGTATATACAATGCTGCTGCCTCTAGCTTCCTGCTCTCTACTTCAGACCATCTTACTGGGGCTGGTTTCTCTGGTCTCTATTCCATGCCATCAACATGAGTCTTCGTTCTTCCTTCTTGTCATCCCTGCCCCATCTCCTGATTCTGGCCCAGTGACCTGCATTCAGAGCAATTGACCTTCCACCTCTGAGCCAAGTCCATGCTCCTGCAGCTTACACCTTATCCCTGGACTGAGAGGTAAAGATAAAACATCTTTCCAAGTTTACGTAACAGTAGAGAAAAGTAAACCGAGTTTCTTAAAAGTTCTCCATATCTCTAGCCTCTCTCATGCAAACAGAATATACCTTTACAAATTAATGGGAGGAAAAGAATTTTAGTGTCATTCAAGAAACCCAGCAACTTGCAGTGTCTTCCATCGTGAATCATGTCACAGACAGTCATGTGTCACATAGTTGCACGTTGTGTATGACATCAGTGTACTTCCCATGGTAGACTTAGAAGTAATTACCAAATATTTTTATACTTAAAAAAATCAGCATGATAAAAATAAATGGTCACTAGACCATATACAAAATGTTAATATAGTTAAAGATTATAGTACTTTCAGAAAAACTTTGATAACTTCTTCCAAACAAGTATGGGGGGGACCCTCCAAATAATGGAATTATCCTCTGGAGGGGAGGCCCCTCGTAGTACAGGCTCCCCCCTCTAGGAGAGTGCTCTAGGAACCCGTCTGTATCAGTGCACCTGTTGGTGTTGTTGTGAGAGGCTGAATTCAGCTGCAGTGAATTTTTTTTGAAGACTCTTCCAATGCATTTGCCCCTTTCATGATGCATGGTTTACAAGCGCACCTGTCCACACCATACTAAGTGTTCAGCAGTTTTTGACCCAAAACAGCATGACCCCCATATTACACCTTCCACGTTCACCCAATCTCACCTCTGAGATACTTTTATTTTCCCGGATGAAAAACGTCCTCAAAGGGAAATGTTTTGCCAAAGTGGAAGAGGTGAAATAAAAAATGGCAGAAACACTAAAAGGCATCAAAATTGATGAATTCAAAAACTGTTTTGAGCAGTGAAAAAAAAATCTTGATAGGCGTATTGCATCAAACAGAGAGTGCTTTGAAGGTGACTGAAGTTTAGACTTGTAAGAATAAATGCACAATTTTTTATATATACATTCTGGGTTTTTTTTTGATCCATCCTTGTTTAAATTGAAGTGTGTCAAGGAGCTTTTTGTATTCACCAAATGTTAAAAATACAAAAACTAGAGATAAAAATACATTTCACAACTCTTACAAGCACTTCTGCTTCCAGCAATAATGAGGCATAGGGACTAGAATTACCCTCCCTCCTTAAAAAAACTGAAAAACTAGACAAAACATATGAAAAATGATATTCAGTCATTGGACCATAGGTAGAACATGACAGTGATTACTGAGAGAGGGAAAACCAATGAGGTGTTTTCTATAATTCCCCAATTTAACTGAGTGAAGAGATTTCAAGGAACAGAGCAGGAAGGGGGAATCAGAACAGAGCCTGCTGGCCCCACTGACTTCAGGATACAGAGCTCGGAATTCAGGAAAGATGGATCAGGGAGAGGACTGAGGGAGAAAAGTAGGCACATGCCTTAAGCACAAAATTTAGAGACGTGCCAAAAAAACGGAATAATCAAGATAAATAATATTTTAATCCAATATTAAAAACAAAATTAATGTAAAGATCACAATTGCCAAAATACACTATCAAACTTTTGAATAAAGACAGAATCTGACTCTGAACTTGCCTGATTTGGCTTTGCTTGCCTCATCCTGATCCCAACTCTATTAAAGATTTTTAATTTTGATGAAATCCAATTTATCGATGTTTTTGACGGTATTGATAACAAATTAATTTTTATTTGTGGTGTGAGACTGGTGTTAAGATTCTCTATTTTTTAAGGTATATTTTATTGATTATGTTGTAATAATCCCCCCTCCTCCTTGCACCCCCCAACCCTTCAGCATCCCACCACCTTAGTTCATGCCCTTGTGTTGTGCATATAAGTTCTTTGAATTCTCTGTTTCCTATACCATTCTTACCTCTCCCTATTTTATACCTACCAATTATGCTTCTTATTCCCTGTACCTTCCCTCTCCATCATCCCCTCTCTCTGCCCACTGAAAACCCTCCATGTGATCTCCATTTCTCTGATTCTGTTCCTGTTCTAGTTGTTTGCTTAGTTTTTGTTTTTATTCTTCTTTTTTTCTAGGTTCAGTTTTTTTTTCATACAGATACCTAGTAATGTCAGCACCATTTGATGAAATGATTATGTTTCACTGTTAGACTATCAAATAGATAGAGATGTAGATACATATGCTTTTTGGACTCTATTTCTATGATCTAATTATCTGTCATTACATTAGTATCACACTGTCTTGACTACTGTAACTTCCAGTGAGTCTCAACATTAGATGCTATAATTATTTCCACTCGTTTGCTTTCAAAATCGTTTTGGCTATTCTATGTCCTTTCATTTGTATAGTGATTATAGAATAAGATCATTAATTTCTCCTGCTGTGATTTTGACTAGGAATACTTAAATCTATAGGTCAAATTTGAGAAGAACGGACATCTTAATATCAAGCATTCCAGTTTATAAGCTTGTAATATTATTTAGTTCTCTCTAGTCAGTCTTTTAAAATTTCTCTTGTTAAGGCTTTGCAGGTGTTTTCCTATGGAGATCTGTCACTTTTAAAATTAAATATATTTATTTATTTTAAGCTTCATTTTCCATATTTTTTTGTGTATAGAAATAAAATTCATTTGTTTATAAAATTTTTATTCTGTGATCTAGCTAAATTCACTTTTTAATTCCTGGGTTTTTTAAGAGCCCTTAGAACTTTTATACAGAAAAACATCATAGGGTCTAAAAATAGGGATAATTCCACTTCTCCATTTTTTATTTCAAATCTTTATGCTCTTTTTCCCTTCCTCCCTTCCTCCTTCTTCCCGTCCTTCTTACTTCCCTTTCAGCCTTCCTTTCTTTCCCTTTTCCTTTTTCCTTTCTCCTTTTCTTTCCTTCTTGTTCTTTGTTTCGTTCTTTTTTTATCTATATCTATTATCCCCATTTTCCAATTTTAATATGTGAGACTTCTTGAAGCTCTGTTCAATTTTCCTCAATATTTTCTCTGATTTTCAGACTGTCCATATGATTTCTGTTCATATATCTTCAAGCTCACTAACTCTTTCTCCATCTTCAATGGGCTGTTAGCCCCATTTTCTCACTTGCTTATTGTACTTTCAGTCATGCAGTTGACATTTTATTTTTATTTCTTCCCTGAGATTTCCTATCTATTCATGTATTACAACCAACTATACTGTCCTTTATATTTCCGTGCATTTTTTTAGCTCTCTGAAAATATTTATAGTAGTTGCTTTAAAGTCTTTGTTTGCTTAGCCTGACATATGAGTCAGCTTGGGAAGGGTCTCTTTTGATAATGTTTTTACTGAACACAATTCACATTTCCTTTTTCTCAGTGGATTTTATTAAATGCCAATCATTTTGATACTATATCATAGAGACACAAGGATTTTGACTATGTTTTATAGGCAGTTCAATTGTTAGTCAATCACCTTGATTTTGTAGACTTAACCTTAGTTCTACGCTTGTTAAGGTAGATATTTGAAAAGATCGGGTGCTTTCCAACCTCCTCTACCTTGATGGAAACTCAATCTCTAAATTCTGTCTTCCTGAAGGTCTTGTCAGGGTTTAGGTTTTTGGTTTTGTGTGTGGAGTAGGGCAAGGTCTTTATTTCTAAGGAGCAGCTTTTTGTTGTCTCTGGAGGACACCCAAGGTGTTAATGGCATTTTAACATGCACTGCTTGACCACTGACCCTTTTCCATGTTGACCCTGCAGTAGTGACTCTTCAGTAAGCTTAGCGTGATTTTGCTTTGCTTTATTTTGTTTTTTAAGTCATTTTTATTGTTATGCTATTACAATTATGCCAATTTCTCCCCCTTTGCCCTCTTCTGCCCATCTCTGTCCCCCCTTCCACAGTCAGTTCCCACACTGTTGTTTATGTCTGTGGGTCATTCATACATGTTCTTTGTCTAGTCCCTTCCCCTTCTTCCCACCATTATCCCCCTTCCTCCCTCCACTCTGGTCACTTTCATTGTGTTCCATGTTTCCATGCCTGTGGTTCTGTTTGTTCGTTAGTTTATTTTGTTCATCAGATTCCTCTTATGGGTGAGATCATATGGTATTTGTCTTTCACTGCCTGGCTTATTTCATTTAGCATAATATTCTCCAGTTCCATCCATGCTGTCACAAAAGACAGGAGTTCCTCTTTTCTTTCTGCTGTGTAGTATTCCATTGTGTAAATGTACCATAGTTTTTTTGACCTACTAATTTACTGATGGGCACTAAGGCTTTTTCCAACTTGGCACCGCTATGAATGTAGGGGTGCATACGTTCTTTTCAACTGGTGACTCAGGATTCTTAGGGTACAGTCTTAGCAGTGGGATCCCTGGATCAAAAGGCATTTCCAACTTCAGTTTTTTGAGGAAATTCCACATGTTTTCCATAGTAGCTTCACCAGTCTGAATTCCCACCAACAGTGCACTAGGGTTCCCTTTTCTCCACATCCTCGTTGGCATGATTTTAATCTGACCATGCACAGCATAGTCCTTGGCCAAAGACTCATGAGAAAGCCTATTTCAAACTTTTGGAGTCCCCTCTTTGTGCACCTATACCTCTGGAGCCCTGGCTTTGTAGATTCCAGCTGCTTAAGCTGCCCTGACTCTGGTCTCTGCCTCCTCAGCTCAGATGGACTGCTATTAACTGTTTGGATTCCTGCTCACTACGGTGTACTCAGGAATGTGTTCCCATCCAGACAGCTGGGCAATCGTGAGACTCGTGTTATTGGTTCCTTTTCTCAGGTATCACAACCTCACACTGCTTGTGGTCCAGTACCTGAATGCATTGGCTTTGAGTTGACTCATATTTAACCCATTACTATGCTTATTTATGATGGAAGAACTATTTTAGTACTAGTTACTCCACTATTGTCAGGAACCCTTGTAATTTTTATGGAATTTAATGAAAAAAATCTTTTGTATTTATTTGACATAGTACTTTTTAAATCATGCATCTTGCCTGTGAACATGAAAAGCAAAATTATAGATGAAATGAACTGGGTAAGTTATAACTTCAAATCCTTTTGAATTAACTTCAACTTAAAGTTGTCAGTGCTTATTTTACTCAATACAATAGTGTCCTTTGTGCCACTGAGATCATTGTTGATGCAGCAATCCTCAAATGACTGATCTATTGATTCTGTGATTCTCTTCCAAACTGCTGTCACTTCAGGGTTTTGATGCTGGTACTTTTAAGGAGTATAAATGTGCAGGCAGCATCGCTATGTTATGACTGCCACCTGGTCCACTGTAATTATAAAGTGTCATGGGCTGTAAGAAGGCATCCAGATTTCAGAGATACTAAAATGTGGGAAAATATTGTGCGTTAGGTTCCAGACCACCACAATAAAGTGAGTATTGCAATAAAGCATGCCATAATCTTTTTGCTGGTGGAGGATCTTGCCTTCAATTTGTAAAATACACAGCATCTGTGAAGTGCAATAAAGTGAAATGCAATGGAATAAAGTCTGCCTGTATTAGAATCAGTGTAATACAAGTATTGGACTTTTAGACTATTTACATCTTAATGTGAAAAAATAGAAAACATATATTAAGAAGTAATTTTTTACTATCGTGGGGACTATATTTAGCATGAGTCTAGTCTTTAATAAAGACTAGATACCAGTCTTTACTGGTGTTGTTGTAATGAGCACTGGGTATATAGTTTAATTCACTAGTAATTTGTGTTAATGCAGCTAAGTAAAGGGTAAAAGTTAATTTTGAACATCAATGTGAAAAAAAAAATGTGTAGAAGAAAGAATAGTATCTACTTATTAGTATCTATCTATCTCCTGACAAGAAGTCAGGAGAAATGAGTTCTAAGCTTGCGTGTTAATAGCTAACATGTATTGGCACTGTTCTGTGAGCTTTCAGTAGAGACGTCCTTGGCCACCTGGACTGAGAAGATTCCTTAGCTTTCTATGCCCCGCCCACAGAGCACAGTGGCACGCACGTCTCCGGAAGCCAAGCACAATTCTCCTCCAAGTCAAGGTGCCAGTTAGCGAGACAGAGGTGTTTGGACCTCAGTCTCATTGTGCCAGTTGCACATGTTAAAACAATTACATAGTTTTGTTAAACACAATTCAGTAAAATAAGAATCCCAATAGAAAGAAAAGGTTATTTTTATAAAATTAACTTGAATGCATTGGAAGAGTTCAATTGATAAATTTTTAAAAATGTTGTTGATTAGGTACAAGTAAGTCAACCACAACACATTTAGAAACTGAAAAAAATCTAAAAGAATCTCACGCTTAATTGAATCATGGTGTCTAAAATTTTTGCTTCACTTTCTAGGAATGGAACCTTTATGGACGACTGGAAACCCAATCGAAGGGCCGATAGTCAAAGAAGAGATCTTTGAACTACAGGAAACTGGGTATATGTTTTAGGTTAAAAATATATAATTTACTGAATCATTACTTCCACTGACATTCTGTTACACTAGTATTTATCATACTGAATAAAAGGGGTTCCACTCTCCTATTAGTATGTCTATTTTACAGACTAAATAAATCAAAACCAAGAAAGATTAAGAAACGTACTATGTCCCATGGCCACTAAATGGTGGGGATGGAGTGCCCACGCAGGTAGTAAAATTCCAAAGCCCTCCACCTTCAGGCTCAACAGCTTCCTACTGACTTACTGTATACTTAGAAGCCACATTTCAGCTTCTCCAAATTTGATTTTTTCATCTGTAAAATAAGAGAGTTGTGTCAGATATCTTAGGTCCCTGTTTAATTGTAAAAACATTAACTTCTTTGACATAATTCTGTACCACTTAAGCATCGCTGTGACACTTACCTTCTTATGAGCACTTTTGCCAGAGAGGTACTTCTCTCCAAAGAGTAGGTGAGGAAAAATACCTTCAGTCTTTGAATTATCACCGCGTCATACCGACGACAGCACAGCTAAGCTGGGACAGCCCCTAAGAGATTTTGAACTTTTCTTTAGTGATTTTACACTCATTCCAGGTTTCAAAATCTTTTCTTAAGACCTCGATAGTCAAGACAGTGATGGGGTAGATGAGCCGGAAACTTACTGGTCGTGCGTGTGAGAATCAAGTGTCTAGGACGGAAAAAATGACTTCTGCCTGGTAGCCTGTTCATCTCTGGCCTGTGTTGAAGATCTTTCCTTTGTCAAATGTTTTATCATTAATGCCATTAAAGTTTTTGATAACTAAATTCAAATGTCCTTTTAGAAATAATGGTCACACACTGTGACTTTTTTGGCCTTATTAATCTCTGTTGGCCTTGAATTATGAGCGGTCTTTGGTAGACATCTAAGACCACAGTCTGATAGCACAGTACTTTTTCTGGAACCTTACAAAAATCTCTCCGTGTTGCTATTATTATTCACTTCAACAGCAAGTTAAAAATTTGTCATTATTTGCTTAACTTCTCAAAAAATTTAGCATTGTTAGTCTGTATAGGGCAGTATATCAAAGACTAGATTTTTCCATAAAACTATACATTTTTGGAATTCTAAATATCCTTATAAGTTGAATTTAACTAAAAATGGATATAAAATATGCTGTTGGTTAGAATAGAATGCCATTAAGAATGTATATAACAGTACATAATAAAACCAATATTACCAGGAAAGTACAATTTTGCTATGTATGAAAAAATTCTATTTTCACATAATTTATCATTTGATTTAGGTCAGAGAATTTTCTAATTAATTCCCAATCAATTTTTGGCAAAGGTAGTTGCTTCTACTTCCAGAAGATGAAGTGCATAGCAAGAGTAAGCTATTTCTGAATTTCTCTATGTTCTTGTATTCTATTACTTTAGCCCTGCATTTATCTCTAGGTGTTCACGTATAATGATCTAAATGAAATTTTTGAGATGAATATTAGTTTCCCACAACATGCTAACATCTGTTCCCAATCGAGGTAATAGACTTACAGTCAACAGGATATGAACAACCCATGGAAACCGTCATGTTGAGAATGAACCTTCTGGGAAAACTGGAAGACGGATTTTTTGTTTCCTGCCTTCCATTCGAGACTGGGGAGGCATGGGGACCAGAGAACAACACAGATGAGAGCTGACACAAAGATGAATCTCAGACACAATCTAAGATCGGCGACCCACAGAGCTCTGTTTATTTTTCAGATGGACTGTTCAGATATGGTGCTCCTTGGGTGAAAAAAGTGCAGTCAATGAAAAGACAATGGACAAGGGTGGCTGTTCTCAGATAAGCCTGAAAAATTTATTAAACAGTGTTTTATCTTAAACATGTCACCAGGAGAGTGTAAGTGTGACATAGACTTAATATCAGGGTGTGACTGAGGAAACTAAACAAGCGTTATCTCAGAATATTTATCTTTATACAGATTCTTTATTTTTTTTAAAGACTTTGTTTTGATCTCTATGAAGATTTCAGGTTTGAGAAACAAAGGATAAGTTAGTAGCAACGGGGACAAAAATAATTATGTACCTTCTTGCCTTTTCATATTTATTAAGCATGTTTAATTCTGTTTTAAAGCACTTTTGTGTTCAATGGCACAGAGTTCATTATTTTCCATGTAAAACCTAAGCAAGGGTAAAGCAATGTGTTCCAGGATGCTCTGGTCTCAGAGACAATGGTTTCCTCGCATAGGAAGGTCTGCAGCTGCTCTTTTCCCGGAGTCCCTCACTCTCCAGCACAGCCCACGGACTGGGCCCGATGACCTCACAAGTATCTTCCCAAGTCTCGGTGAGTTTTCTTTGTCACAGCTGCTCCACAAGTGTAACCGGCTCATTTTCCTCATTATGTGAAAGAAAACATGTTTAGTTTATACTCCTCAGAGCATGCCTATCCCCTTTGGAAATACTTTGAATAAGTACTGGTTTCACTAAAATGGCCTTTCTCCCTGCGCTCTTGGTCATTTTAGGGGCTCCATATCCTAGAGGCTTCGCTTTGAGGCTCTGTTGTGCCAATCACGCAGACAATGCCACCTGATTTAGGTGATCCTCTCAGGAACAGCTACTTTTCTCTCAGGGAAAGTTCCTAAGCCACTGCTTTAAGATCCGCCAACCTAGACACTACTGAGAATTTCTCCTTTTGTTCAACATATGCAAGTCTGTGGAAAATAAATCCTCCTTCCTTCTGCTTTCAGCCATCCTTGTCTATACTTATCCCAAATGAAAGCAATGTATAGCCTCGACTGTCAACCTTTTGATCTCATGCCATAAACTACTAAAATTCTGTGGCACACCAAAAGAAAAAATAGATATAATTTTTATTCTTTCACACTGGATGGCTATTGTTGTGTTGGCTGTTGTCATTTTTAAAATTTGACTAAGGGAAAAGAGGCCAGTGCCCCTGACTAAATAGTCAGGTAGTGCATGTTTGAGAAAGTCTTGTGGCGCACCGGTTGAAAATCTCTGACCTATAGCATCCGAGGCGGCACTTCCTGGGCTGTTTACCTTTCTGTTCCTCTCCCTGCCTCAAAGGAGAAAGCCCTTTTTGAAGTCGAGGTTTTCCTTAACCAGAAACCTCAAAAGGGACCTCTACAGATGAAATGTGTATGAGTGTGTACATGTATGAAGATGGAAGGAAAATGATACCTTTAAAGAATTTCTCACAATACAGTGTTAATTAGAGAATTTCAAAGTTCACTTAGGTGTTAGGGGTCATACATGGACAAAAGCAAGCTGCCAACATAGCTGGCTCCTCCTAGGACTTAAATTATTCTTATGGTTTTTTCAAATGGTTTTATTCCCTAATTATAAGAACAATTTTTGAGCATGGGGTAACTGCTGAAGGCACTGCTTAATTCATTGTAATAGTAATTTCAAAATGGCACCCTGCTGACTTGACAGATTTTATGCCATTTTCGAAAGTGCCAAGTTTGTATTCAAACGCAGAAAAAATCTGGAATGTTATCTGCATATACCTTAATCAGCTACTTCTTTTCAAAGAGACTGCAATTACCAATGCCCCACAAAATCAGGCTTTCTGAAGGTGTCGTTAATGCCACCTAACTGAGCTCTCGGGTGTAGTGACCTTAGTCCACCCGATCACTATTACGCCTATGCTCTGTGTTCTACGAGGGTTTCACCTCCACTCTGTTATTTCACTGCCAAGCTCTTATCTCAGCGGAGAGAGCCAGTGCCCCTGCCCTGCTAACATTTCAAGAGGGTAAAGAAAAGAACTCTCAGTTCAGGCTGGAGGTGTCAGGATGCAGAGACCTTAACACCAGGCTCAGGGCCTGAAATCTGGTCTGAACATGACAAGTCAAGACAAGATGATGCAACACTGCAACACCCTCGCCTTCCAAATCACTGTTATTCAAAATGCTTTAGGGAACACATTGGCATAGCATGAAACAGGAAAATGTCAAGTTGAAGGAGAAAGTATAGAGGTGACAATTGCATTATCAACATTGTTGGCAGGAGTTTTAAATAACCTAAAGGCTATAAGTTCTAATCCTGATGCCATCGGCATCCTGGGAGGCCAAGGGAGGCCTTCACCCAATGTTGGTACTGGTTCATGTCACTGCAAACAGGATTTGAGAGCAAGATGAAAAAAATTAACAAAACACAGATTTATTAATGCAAAAGTACTCACTTAACACATGAGAGCAGGTGACCTAGGAAAACCAGATGTCCTGATAGGGTCTGGGTGGAGGGTTTTTATTAAACTTAGGGAGGGGTGTTTGATGGGGGGGTCCTCAGATTCTGCTGCTGGGGGGTGACTGCCCAGCCAGCGCATCCCTGGGCTCGCCCCTCGCCCCCAGACACTGTTTCCTTTTGTGGTCTTCCTGGAACTATCATGGTGATTTGGGGGAGCGGTGGTGAAATGGTCCTGAAACCTCAATTCTAATTTATTTTAAACATTTTAAAAGAAAAATAACTCATAGACACCAACAACAGCATAGTGATTAAACGGGCGGGTGAGGGGACTGGGTGAGGTGGAAGTGGAAGAGGATATAAGGGGATAAATGGTCATGGAAATAAAACACAATAAAAATAAACTATTAAAAAAAAGATATTATAATGGCCCTGCTTGGTCACTTTTAGGTCAATGTGGCGGCTGAATCTGGTAGAGACCAGTTTTTGTCTCAACTGCAGGAAATTGGGGAGGGGGAAACGCGGGAACAGGCAGGCAGTAAAAGTCATGTCCACGATGTTCCAGCTGGACTGGAAGAGGGAAGGAGAGCTTCAGACCTTTGTCTCCTATTCCATCTTTCCTGCTTCAGTTCTACCTTTAAAGCTTTCTTACTTCAGTAACGATTTTGTTTCCCTGGTTTTTGTAACACCATCCTTATGGGATAATGGTGGTAAGTAACGCCAATGTTTGTAAAGTTATTTCATTTCTTTGGGAGAAAAACATTGTTATTTAAATGTGAAATAAGAGTTTCTTATTTCATAATTTATTTTCTCTATCTAAAGTGTTGAACTCAGTTGTAGACTGAGTCTGTTAACCCATTAAAGATGTCACCAAATCATGCTCACTGTTCAGCCTGGATTGCGGGAAGTTCCCAGAGCAGCTGCTCCACAGGTACCAGTAATGTAACAGTGGGGAGCTGTAACCCACCCCGCCATTCTTTTGGCATTGTTTCTGTAAATGCTGACCCCGGCTGATGGGTGACTGCAGATAAGTGGCCTGTTTGCATGGGAATTCTAGGAGTTGACTTCAGCGGGGACAGACTCCAACCTTTGGATGTTCCAGCTCCGGGAGATTTGTTGAACTTCAACCAGTTATCTGAACAGATTGTGTTGGCTTGCACATATTCCCCTCAATGGAGAACTTTCAACCTCTCCTGCCTCCCACCCCTTAATCTCTTTGTTGTGTTTTCCTTCTCCTTCCTTATAAAAAAACCTCTGCCTGTACTGAGACGGGGAGATGGGCTTTGGGACGAGAATCCCATTTGCTCAGGTGGCTGGCAGGCAAACAAACCTCTTCCCTTCTCACTAGCACCTGGCTTTCGTTCCAGCAGGCAGCCAAACCTGCGTTCGGTTACAGTAGAATGACTCATGCTTCCAAGTCTGTAATACCTGGCTAGTGACCAAACATTACTTTAAATAGTCACTGAAAGAAGTATCAATTATAGCAGGTACTTTATCCCCTTGCATTGTGTGCTTATAGCAGATCTTTAGATTAGAAGGTTTCCAGAGAGAGTGAGCTCCCTACTTCCTGTGTGTGTGGGAATGGGATACGCCCGGAATCAATGAGTTCAGCCCCGTAGTATAAATGACGCTTCATGCGCTCTTCCTACATTCTTTCCCGAACTCCCATTGCCTAATTATATCAAAATAAAAACGAGCATAAATTTTCTACAGTTATTAGCATGTTCTTGATCTTTCTGCACTTTCATTTATGGTACATTTTGGTCATGGACAGCCTTCATCAAAATCCCTGTAGCCAAGAGCTTGGTGCTGAAGTCTCCGAGGGGAACTTCTTTTGGCTGGTGCTTTTTCATGGGGCCACGGGACTCTGTAAATCTAGGCATTCATGGGATCTAGGTATTGCTGGTCCGTACTGACTGGATGTATCTTTTCTTGAGAAAGAGAGCAATTGTTTAGGATGAATGTTGAATGTTATGCTTACTATTGAGCAGGGTAATTCATTGGTGTGGGGAGCTGTTCTGTGTTTTGAAGAAAATTCAGCAGATCCCTGGCCTTTCTCCTGGAAGTGCCAGTACCACCTCTCCCCTGGTGCTAGCCATGATGATCAAAAATGTCCCAATGTCCCCTGGTGGTGGGGGGACAAAATCGCTCCCTGCCTCACCCAATGCCAACTTGAAAACCAATGAGTTAAAGGACTATACCACATTTTTCTGCTGTTAGTACTTGGAATTTCAATCTCATCTGAGTTAACACATTAGTTATAAATTGCATTTATAATTTGCAAAGTGCTTTTCACATAGAGCACTATATTTAACTCTCCCAACAGTCCCCAGGCACATTTGTTGATATTCTTCTTTTATTTATTGATTTTTTGTTTTAGAAAGAGAGAGAAAGGGAAATAGATAGTAGATAGATAGATAGATAAACATCAATTTGTTGCTTCACTTCTTTATGCACTCATCAGTTGTTTCTTGTGTGTGCCCTGACCGGAGATCGAACCCGTAACCTTCACACATCTGCATTATGCTCTAACTCACTGAACTACTAGCCCGGGCTATTGGCATTCTTTTTTATTTTTAAGACAAAGAGACTTGCTTAGAGCTGATAAGTGACAAACTTTTAAAGTGACAGGTGACAAAACATTTTAGGTGAGATTTCTGGGGTACCCTCATCTTGACCCTCAACCACCACATTCCTGTTTTAGTTTGTCTGATATGACTGTGCATTAGGCTGTCTTATTCATTTTTCTTGTGTTAGGGCTAGAAGAGACCTTAGTAGGTTTTTAATCTCTTCCGTTTTAGAAAGGAGAAAACCTGATTGCAGAGAAATTAGGTGACTTGCCCAGGTAAGACGTGGCAAAGTCAGGACTGAAACCCAATCCTGCAAACTTGCTAACCAGTGACCTTTTCATTAGGTGCTGCTCAATCAATATTACATGAGTGAAATACAAAATGGGATGCAAATAAATACATTGTGTGTGTGTGTGTGTGTGTGTGTGTGTGTTGAAGGGAGGCATTAGGAGAAGAGAGGACTGGGAGCAAAAGATATCCTCAAAATAGTCAGGGAGCAATATCTATGGGGCCAGATAATCAGGAAAGAAACAATATCCATTTGAGAGAATTTCTCTAAAAGCCGTCACTTGCTCAATATTAACGTCACCGAACTAACGGGGCCCGTGTGCCTGTGCGCATCAGAGCCCGATAAAGACACAAACAGGAATGGGCAGCAAAGAACGTGAGGGTTTATTTTTAGGTAGTGGCCCACACCCAGAGGCACAGGTGAGCGAACTGCTCAGAGGCCTATCTCCCAGATGGCTTCCGGGAGATGGGCTCTATAGGGGCAAAATCACTAGTCATGGTGGCTAGGGAGTGAGGGTTATGGTCAGAGTCCTAGTCTCTCCTGATTTGTTGGTACTAGGGTAGGAAATAGTTGATCGGTGCATCTGGTCCTGATGTCAGCCATGGCTTTGACAGGTCCCCCTGATTTTCTGGGCCTGGAACTGAAACACAACTGAGACCGAGATGTCATCTCTAGTTAGACTGAATCTCTGACTCTGGGGTCAAGAGACCCCAGGCTTTGTTCCTAAGATTATGCGATGCTCATCTGAACCTCATTGTCCCAAGGGCTTACTGATTAAGGGAGTGATCTCCCAAGAGAGAAGGAGGCAGGTAAGATTGGGTGCTGGATGAGGCCACTTTGAATCAAAAGGAAAGAAAGGAGAAAAGGTCAGATTAAAGAAGTTAAGTCTCTATGCGGTTACCCTAACACAGCTGAAGTAACCGAGTGCTGTGGGGCAGAGGTAGGGTGAAGGAAGGAGTGACAGCAGTCTGCAAGCAGTCAAAACCTGGCCAAAGTAGTGAAAGCATGATAGTTGCCTGGGGTTAATGTGGGCCCATCTATCCCAGTTTGGCTTTGAGGATGCTCAACCTGGCTTTCTCCCCTACGGGTCCCTTAGTGCTGGCTGAGGCATCTCCTGCCCTGAGATGCTCTTCCTCATGACCCAACTAGTTGCTGGCTTAGCTGCTATTTTTATTCTCCTAGTGCTCCATTGCCACACTAGACTGGAAACCTTTGATGGCAAAGCCCATGTTTTATTTATTTTTACACTGTAAAGCCTTCACTGTGAATGAGCATAGAAGAGCAACTCATTCTGGTGCCCTCAGCTGATAGACAAGCCCCTTGAGGACATCCAATGATGCTGTTTGTTCTGATTCTGTGCTTACCCAGAGACCTCTGGCTCTTCAACCTGGACTCCTGAGGGTAGCTTCTGCTACAGGACAGGTGACCTGCAGAGTCGCCAGCTCTGTATGGTCAGTTAGGTTCGTCTGCCATTACAAGTTAATAGAAAACAATCACGCAAATAAATGGCTATAAGGGCCGAACGGCCCTTAAGAAGAGAACAGGAGGGGATGAAAAAAAGAAAAGCTCAATTACTTTTATAGATTCCCAGAAGCCAGCTCAAGGGCTTGAGCCCAAAGTGCTTTTGTTGATGAAATTTGGGAGATCTTAAAGGGCGCCAGAAAGTTTCAGTAAGATGGTTTCAGTCAGCACACATGTCAGGGCTGTAAGTAGGGAGCCCCTGTCTGAGTTCTCCCAATGGGCATGGCCGGGCTCTCCCAATGCTATGAAGCAGAGTATTTCTACCGTGGAATGAATATCAGAAGGGGAAACCAGGTGGGAGGAGGGAATCCCTTTAAGAAAGGACTAATTATTGTGCTTCAGAAGATAGCCTTTCTAGTAAACCTCATTCTACATCCCAACTCCCAACCTCTTTCCTTTCATTGTAGATGAGAAATTGTCAAATCCTATAAATTCAACGTGTGTGGTGAAGGTGCCGCGGGTTTGTCGGGCTGGGTTGCCTGAGAATCCACACACTCTATGCTAATCGCGCTCTTGTTGTGCACAGCGATCCTTTGTTCCGTGCCCCCGGAGTCTTTGCTATGCAAATCAAACCACAGGGGCACTTTAACATGTAAATCGCATAATCTTCCTCACGTGGGATGAATTGACAGGATTTTAAACTCCTCGGCTGTGGGGAGGTAATGAACAGTACTTATTGAACTGGCATTATTGCACTGGGCACCTCTCCTGCACTGGGCTTCGCTCAGTGGGGCCACGGTGCCAAGGGAGCCCTGGTGCGATTATTAACCCTGCTGTCGGGAGCAGGAGAGGGCCTCGAACCTCAGAAACTCGGATCCCCTTTGAGGAGAGAAGTCAGTCACTTTTTAGAAACTGCGCTGAGTTCTGTGTCCCCCTTGAGGGTGGTTTTTTCTTTGATCAGTGAATAAATCTTCCTAGGAAAGGCTCTTTTCAGCCTGTTTCAAGGCGAAAGAGCCAAGGAGAGTTAAAGCATTTCAGCCACTGGGAGGGAGCCCAGGCAGAGTTGCGAGCCAACCCCATCCGAAGGCTGTGGAAGGCCCTGCTTTCACCAGCTGCCTGCTTCAGACCTGATCCCTGATTTGGGGCTAAGTCATTGCCAGGTTTCTTTCCAGTAAAACAAGGGTAATGCTGGGAAGAGAGGACGCTGTGACCAGATCCTGTTTGTAATGACAGCTGAGCTGCTTGGGCAAAATGTGCTTGCTTGTTCCAGAAACGAAGTGTGAGTCCATTAAAATATGTGATCTGTTTAAACAGCCTGCATTGTTTCGGAGTGTGTCGCACTGTTGGTGGTGAAACGGCACCAGGTGTCAGACCAGGAGAGTCACACCAGACCTTGATTCAGCAACCTTGGTACTTGAGTTCTGGCTGGGAAAGAATTCAGAGCTAAGACTCAAACTATAAGATAAAGTTTATTTAGAAAGTCACAAAGGCAGAAGAAGTGAGCAGTAGAAGAAATGGGCTCAGGAAACAAGTTACAGCTGCAAAAGAAGAGTCTTGAAGCTTAGGAGGGAGGGAGGCAAGGAAAATTGGCCTGGAGGGCATGGGGAGCGTGGCAAAGCCTTAGGTATACTCCGTACAGAGACCCATGCTGGGCCCTCAGTCCTAAGGGTATTTTTCTGGAGGCCTCAGGGGAGGATCGCAATAGAAGATGCATCAGCTCTCCAGGTGTGTCTTTTCAGGGTCATAGTCTTTACTGATTGGTTGGCACCAGAACAGGGGGTCATCAGTTAATGGAGCCAGTCCCAAGGCAGCCATGGCATTGTCTGTTTTTGCGCTTTCCTGGGCCTAGAGCGGAAACACAACTGAGGCCTAGATATATTTGATGCCAGTCCCTTGTTCTTCCTCCAAGGGCATCTACCACATGCCTAGCAACATGCCAGGGGAGGAAATGTCAGGGCGGGGGTCTAAACCACATGACCAGCAATATGCTAGGAGAGAAAAGGCTACCCAGGGGCTGAGGGCCTTGTTTCCCAGCTTCCGCCATGGCTAGGCACTTGGTGCTTTCCACCCTGGTGACCTTCTGCGCCCGGCCCATCGTCTCTGCTCTGCTTGTGTCTCCCTAACTGCCGACCATAGTACTGGATTTATTTTTGGGGAAAAGACTGATGTAAACAATATTTTGGCCCTCTGGCACCGGTCTGTGCCAGGCACAGTTAAAAGGCAGCTCTGGCTTTTAATGGGCTGTGCCCCCCTCTCCGCGTTTGAAAGGGTTGACAATTGTAACGCGCTCATTGCGGCCGTTCCCGTGCGGCAGGCTCCACCTGGGCACTGCTCCAAGACTTCTTTTGAGTGGAGTATTTGGAACTCAATATATATTTTCCTATAGAAACAATGGCTGTAAGGCTTTTTGGATAGTGGACAAAAAATTTATTGGCTCTGCATGTAGCTGAAATACTGTGCATTTGCAATTAAAAGCAAGCAAGGGAAATTAGAAGCATGTATTAGAAATTTGCTTTAAAAGCCATATAATATACTGAAACACTACAAAACTCAAAACCGTTAAGACCCTTGGCCTAAGCTGCCTGCCTCAATCCGACACTTGCAGAAGTGGATGCAGAGTCCCTTGATTCACCACCAGGATTTAGGAGGGAGGAGGAATGAAAGGCGGGTGCTGACCTAACAGGAGAGGGGCAAAAAGATGGCCAAAAAACCCTCAGGTAGACTTTCTCCAACCTGGGGCTGTTCTTTACACTATTGGGGTGAGAGGGCATGGTGGATGCTGTGGGCACCATCCACATCCCCTTTTCTGTTTGAGACACCCATACCCCCGATTTTGGGATTGTCATTGCCAAGGGCTCACAGCTGAGCCCCTTACCAGGAATGGCTGTCTGCCTATGATAGCAGCCTTGTTCCAGGCCATGACCTGTCTCCTGAAGCAGCCCTCACCTAATAACCTGTCAATTTAGGAATATAAAGCCCTGGCCCCCTTGCCTGCATTTGGGGCAACTCTAAAGGACCGTGGTAGCTTTAGAGCTCCCTGTAATGTCTCTCTCTGTGTGGCTACATCCCCATTGCCCTTCTTCTACTGCACACCTGAGTCCATCACTTCCTTGCACACCTTGGTCTTAACTGCATCCCTCAAGAAAACCATGCAAATCTGTGCCTCAGAATGTTTCAGTGAACCTGACTTAACACAGACAAGCAAGCAAACGCAAGCGGGAAAAAGGAGGTGACCAGCAGTGGCTGGCTGAGTGGCGGTGGCGGGGCAGGCAGCTGCTGCAGAGGGAGAGGAGCGCCGGCAGAGAGGCGCCAGCAGAAAGAGCGGCACCCTGGGGGTGGCACTGCCTGGAGGGGTGTGTGATATTATTTCTGTATAAAACGGACCCAACGGCTTTGCCAAAGCCACCAAAGAAGTCCAAGCCTTACACAAAGAATGGTGAAGAATTCAAGCGAGCTGGTCCTTCAGGCATACACTATCCGACCTTCCTTCGAAGTTTCAGAGAAGTGGAATGACATGGCTCTGTCTCGGAAGCAATTTGAAAACCCCCTTGTTTTTTTTAAAGATTTTATTTATTTATTTTTAGAGAGAGGGGAAGGGAGGGAGAAAGAGAGGGACAGAAACAGCAATGTATGGTTGCCTCTCACATGGCCCTCACTGGGGACCTGGCCTGCAACCCAGGCATGTGCCCTGACTGGGAATCGAACCGGGACCCTTTGGTTCCCAGACCACACTGAATCCACTGAGCCACACCAGCCCTTGCTTTTTTATGAAGCTTCTCTCACTGAGTTCTAAGACTGGCGTTCGGGAATAGGGTGCTCCAAGATGACGGATCACAGAAACATCTCTCCTCCAAATGACTTCTTGCTGCCAGCTGCAGTCAGTAATAACGCCAGGTCAGGGTGGGGGTTTGCTCACTTGCCAGTCTGAGGCTTAGGTTATGGTGCTACTCATTCCATAGGGGTCGTTCTTAGTTTTATCACACTGAGCTTTTTCCTATTCACTGGATCCACATTAAAGAAATGGACAGTATGAAAAATTATTTTGAAGATTTTGGAGAGCTAGCCACCTTTTCCAAATGCTGAGACTCAGGTATGCCCAGCAAGCAGTAGATTCCCCACAGTCCCGAGTTCCTAAGTGTGGTGAGAGGACTTTGGAGGCGGAGCAAGGATTCAGAGATCAGAGTGTAACCCTCTCCCCAGGCTTGGGTGGCTGGAAGGACAGACTTAAAACACTGACTGTCAGGGTCCGTCAACTTTTGTTCTCGAAGTCTGTTTTCCTGAAGACCAAGTGCGGTGCAATGCCATTACAGGAGTTCACAAAACAAAAGAAAGGAGAATTTGACCTGACATGCTCTGCAGACCCCTGAACAATACATTATTTCATGCTCTGATGTCTAGCTATTGTTTTCCAGAAGGATGAAAAATGTAAAAGTGGTGTGGTAATACTCATCCAAGGATCAGCAGCTTTCAGGAGGTAAAAAAATATATACAGAATTGTTGTGGAGGCCAGAGTGATTGGTTTAAACTTGATCTTCACAAATCCAGCACCATGTTGACGGGCCTGGTGATTCAAGGGATGAGCTTTAGGAGGCAACCTGAATGTAAACTTGAATTTTAGGGCAGATTTCCATGGATTGCTTCAGAAAAATGCTGTCTTACTGTGTCAATGAGAAATCATTAAAAATAACTCCTCTGACCTGGAATTGTGGGGACATTGTGATAGGAAGACAAGGATCACGATATCCTCAGAAAAAACCTAAGCCCATCATTTATTAAAGAAACGTCACTGAGGACTAGCCAAGGGGTGCTGGCGAAATGCTTGAAAAGCTGCAAAAGTGGGAACTTCCCTCCAGATAGAACAAATGACTCCAGTTAATATTATTAATTTTTTAATATTTTAGGAATACTATAGCATTTTTATGGGTCTCAGGGTAAAATTCAAAGTTCTTACACAGGTTCATAAAAGACCTGTCGCAACTCGGTCCCTTCCAATCTTTTCACGTGCTGCGCCCTCACTCCACGCCCAGCTCCGTGTGAGTGCGTCTTGCTCTAGTTTATTGGACCTCTGCTCTTCTCTTTGCTTGGGAAGCAAGTTCTACTCAGCACCTTCCCTGAGCTCTTCCACCGACACTCCCTTTGACTTGCTAACTCTTCTTCTTTGGATCTAATATTAAATTTTATTTTCTTTTAGGAGGACTTCTATGAATCCATACTGTTGGAATAGGCACTACTATTAGCTTTCTAAGGCTGCCATAATGAAATACCATAGGCTAGATGGCTTAAAGAACAGAAATTTATTTTTTTACTGTTCTGGGGCCTGGAACTCTAATATCAAAATGCCAGCAAGTAATTTCTGGAGAGGCTTCTCTTCCTGGCTTGTAGATGGCCACCATGTTGCTGCATCCTTAGATGGCAGAGAAAGCAAGAGAGAGAGAAAATCACGTCCCTTCATATAAAGGACACTAACCCTATCAGATTAAGGCCCCATCCTTATAACCTCATGTAACTGTTTTCTTTTCTTAAAGGCTGTATCTCTGAATATAGTCGCATTAGAGGCTGGTTGTTGCACATATGAATTTTGGGGAGATACAAACATTCAGTTGCTAAAATTATTATATTTCTTACCTAGAGCACCACTCACATTGTAGTCCGTGAAAATGAACTTCGGAATGCCAATGCATAGGCTACGATGTGAGGTTTGCCTCTAAGTGCATTCATTGGACTGTGTTGCAATTGGTTACTTAGTTGTTTATATCCTTCACTAGAACGTATGCTTCATGGGGGCAGATTTATGGTTATCTGGTTTACTACTCTCAACTCAATACTGACCACGGTGTTTTATAAATATTGACACTTGATGAACATTTATGAATAAATGACCTTGACAACCAAAACACAGCTGGATCAAATCTGTTTGTTATGTTTGTTCTCTGCACTTGAGGACAGTTTATTTGGATCACGGGTTCAGGTGCAAGTCACATGAGCTATGTCTCCCTGTCTTATTGTTGTTCTCAAATGATGTCTTCATCAATTGTACTTTTCAAGAATATCCTTTAACTATCATCCTTCTGACATGTGATTTTCTTCCTCATGGTATCTTTTTGTGCCAGCCTGTTTTTACCCCTGTGTCTCACAGGTTCTGACTATCTTGACCCCTCCAAATATTTTGTGAAAATATTTATAGGTAGACACAGACCTAGAGAGGTTGAGACTGTCCCAAAGCCATTTGGTGATATAGAGGAGAGCTAAAACTAGAACCTGGGAGAAAGTTTGGAGCATTGCAGTTCAGAGGTATTCCCAGCCCTTTGGGAGATTTCCAAGCCTGTCGCTCTCCATTAAATCAAGGGGTTGTCTGGGCAGGGTAGAAAAACAGGGAACGGGGGGCAGTGTTGTGTACTGGGGAGCACTCAGCTAATAAAAAACACACCTAGGTGAAACGTAGCTATAAAAAGCATAAACCAAGATTACTGGAGATTATAAACGTTTGGAAGATATACATTTATGAAAAGTTAAACCTCAGTACAAGGTAGAATGTGGGAAGACTGAATAATTATCCAGAGAGTGACTGTGTTAGGAATTAAAAGGAAGAAGATCGTCCTGGACAGGGGTAGTCCAGGAAGGAGGGCCTAGAACCTTTCCTAAAAAGACGACTTCAGATAGGTTGACTTCCAAATGTCTTTCAAGTTCGTCCTTTCCATTCAAGGCCACAGAACTAGGTCATGTTGAGCAGTATTTCTTAAATGTTCTTTCTTTAATTATGCAACTAACAATTCTCACTTAAAAAAATTCAGATAGTATATATACACACATAAACATATTACATAGATTACATATATACATATGTACATGTATTTACATATTTTACATATACATATGTATATGTACAGTAAATTGTGAAATGACACATAGACACATAAATAATGAAGATTTTAAAAATAAAACAAGGTCAGATCATATGAAATATTTTGCAGCTTGGTTTTACCCATGAGAAACATTTCTCTAAGATCTTTTTTTACTCAGTATATACAGTATTACTCATTGTTTTGGCTTCCCTTCTTGTTTAGACTTTGGCCAAAGACTATATTCTACTGATTTCTGGCCTTTTCCAGTAAATCTTCACAGTTACTACCAATAATACTTCTATAAAATATATACTGTCGGTCCAGAAAAAGTCCAGCTCTTATTAATATAATGAGAACAATTTGCATGACATCAGTGTAACCTGGCAGCCAAGGAGAGTGGATGGGAATGTGCATGTGTGAAAAATAATGACTTCACTGTACTGGTCAGTGGGGGCAGTAGACAGTGGTGACTGAGCACGTGCACTGTGTGGTCATCACATTCAAAATGACTGAGAGAGTAGAGCAACAAATCTGCATCAAATTTTGTGTTAAGCTTGAGCATTCCCTCACGGAAACTATTCGGATGATTCAGAAGGCTTTTGGGGATGATGCAATGAGTGTAGCACAAATAAAAGTGTGGCACAAATGCTTCAAAGATGATCACGAATCTGTTGAAAGTGACCCACATTCTGGAAGTCCTGCAACCAGCAGAACTCCTGAGAATGTTGAACATGCGTGGGCTGCAATCAACAAAGATCAGCGACTGACATTGTGAGAACTAGAAGGTGACCAGGAGATCTACTGTGGCTGAGATTTTGACATAGAATATTGGCATGAAACGAGTTGTAGCAAATTTTTTTTCCGTGGCTTCTGCTACAAGAGCAGAAGGAACATTGTGCTGCATTTGGGAGAACTGTGCTGCATCCCAAGGTGCCTACTTTGAAGGAGACCGAGGCATCATTGTCCTGTGTACAATGTTTCTTGTATCTTGTATCTTCTCCAATAAATGTCTCTACCATGTGACAGGGTTGTATTCTTCTTGAACGGTCCTCATAGATACAATTAGGCCACTTTTTTGCTTAGACTCTTTCATTATTATCTGTATCACTTAAAAATCTTTTGGTTGAAATTAAAAGAAAAAATAGTTAAACTGGCTTAAAGAATACATAGAATTTTGTTTCTTTACATTACTGCAGATTCTAAAATAGGTAGACCTCAGACAAGGCTTCCATCAGGAGCCCGGCTCTCCCTCTCTCTCCAGCCTGCCTGTCAGGGTGCTGGTTTTGTGCTAAAGCTGTCCTCCCTCTTATCCACAGTGCATCCTACATAGTCATCTCAGCATTATCAATAACATTTTTGGATTTTATTCTGTTTGGACAATCCCTAGAACTATCTCCAAATGGAAACTAGGGGCTGATGGGAAGTTGAGAATGTATGCTTTTGTAGCGATCACATATTTGTACTAAAGCACTTTGTTGTTTTAAGCATAAAGTACAATGTATTTGGCATGGCTTATCAGGCCCCTCACTCCGGGGTCCCTTCTTTCAATTTCATTTTTCTGTTATACACACACATCATCTACTATGGCAATAGTGGTCTTACAATTCAATATTCATTTCATGTATTCTCATGTACTTTTTCTGGAATGACCTAGATTAAATATATCACCTTTATGATGAGTTTATTAACCTTTTTCTGCTCCCAGTAGGATCGCTGTGAATGGCTTCTCAGGTGGTTCATTACACAACTGTAGGGCTACCGTCGTTCAACTACAGTGTGACATGACTCGTTGTCCCCTAGACTGTGCAGTGTGAAACCTTCACAACTGTACATGGTGGCGCTGGACTGCTTTCCTCAATATCACACTCCATTCTAGTGGTTTGTTGAAATGCCCACCGTGCTTAAGTCTGCGAGCTCCGTGACTGCGGGCACTGTACCCTAACTGCACAGTTACATTACTTGCCTCCTCTAGATCTGTATCTTTCTTGTCTGTCAGCTGCAAAAAACACTAAAATATTTGTTGAATGCAGAATGAATAAATAGCTATCATCTTGAGTGTTATTTCTTATAAATTTATTTAACCATCAAACTCTTCTTAAGAGGTAAGTCTTGTTCCCCTTATTTTGCAGCCAAGGAAACTGAGGCTCAGAGAGTTTTGGCCATTTGCTCAGGGTGCCACAGCCAGGAAGGGACAGAGCCGAGTCTCTCTCTCTGTTAGGCCTTTTCAGTTCCGGTAAACGGTCGACACAAAGTTTCAGCGCTGAGAATGATCACGTCTTGTTCAGTTGCTTTAACTACATAATGCAATGATTAACCTCACGATTTACCTCTGAGTTCCCGGGATTAAGTGAGATTAAGTTTGTGACTGTGCTTTGAAGCAGAGATGTATATTATACTATGCAAATAGAGAGTGTTATTTTATAAGGATAGCTTGGTATTAATAGCTTCCAACTTCATAATTAGCTTACGGTGCATGTTTTAAAGAGATACATGTTTTCATATTTTTTGGATGCCAAAATGGAATCTTGAAATATACCTGTATATCAGTGCTGTGGCCCTGAAGGGAAGCAAGGGAGTCTAATTTTATGGCTTATATACAGGACCAAACCACGAATCCTTGCAAGAAGTCTTCCTTTTGCTGTTTGTTCTCATTAGCTGAATTCAAATTCCAGTGGTGATAATACACAATTCTTCAGCTGCATATAGATTCTGTCTCTATAAAAGGAAAAAAAATCTATAAATGTAATCATCTCTCCCTTGTCAGCTAATGTAACACAGTAGTAACTCTAGAACAGTTTTCTTTAGGTGCTTTTGTATGATTTATTCCTCCTGGCATGAATCGGGATATGAGCTGCATTTTGTTTCAATAGAGCCTTTCTGTGCCTTTTAACCAGTTACAAAGGGTGTCTGTCTATACCTGGACACAATCCTGAAATAGAAATGAAATAGGCTTTTAAGCCTAGAAAGAAATGAAAATAGAAGGCCGGTGGCAAATTGTCATTTCATCATCTTGTGGGGCAAATATTATATAACCGAGGAAAAGATTTATTTTTAAGTATATGATTTAGGAGTGTCTAAAGGTGTTTTGTTAGGTCAATTGTATATCAGGAATTTAAAAGGCAGATCCTATAGATCTTTAAATGCTTCCCTTCTCCCCACCGAAAAAGGTGAGCCTCATCTATTGTAAATTATACTTCCCACTCCCTGATCTGGGAGAAAGGTTTTCTGTGTCTCTTTCAGTATTTAAAATCTGAAATAGTATAGACTCGACTATCCAGGGGGCTGCCTCTTGCCCCGGCGCTTTGTCACCACAATGGACGCAGGCAGCTGGAAGTGGTCCCCAGTGTCGTTCGTGAGAGCGGGCGGCAGTGCTGTCTGCGCTTTTTCCAGAGGCTGGCTGCAGCTAGACTCCCCTTGAGCTTCTGCCAAGGCACATCACTAAATAAGGAGGGAAAATAAGGACAAGATTTAACTGCCTCTTTCCAGGCAAGCTTATAGACAGCCTCACTTCCATTTTTAAAGTTGGAGACAATTTTATTTGTTTGGGCACACGCTATGGGAAATGAATAAGTAAAGTATCAACTGACACGCTTCAATAGGCTGAAAATAGATCCCAGTACACGATTTCTTTTTTTATTTATCAGCCATATGTACTCATTTCAGGTCTCCTTCTCATAGATTCCCAGACTGGGAGACTCAGAGATAACACTAGCTAGCAGGAGCAGATCTTTTTTAGTTTGTTTTGGAGGTTACCTCTCAAAATTTTTGTTTTGAATAATTGAAACATACAGAATAGTTGAGAGAGTAATATGAACATTTTGCACATTTGCTTTCTTTGTCTCTCTTTGAAAGTAGGTTTCATGTAGAATCCTAACAGTTTATCTCTAAAGACCTCGGCATGTCTTCTAAGAACGAAGACACCCTGTCACGAGCACATCCAAGGAACGTAACACGGATGCAGTGATACATTGTAATGTGCAGTCCACATGCAAATTCTCCCCAGTTTCCCCCCAAATGTCCTTTATAGCTCTTCTCTTGTTGAATTCAAGACCCAAGGAAGAACTATATATTATATTTAGTTATTTTGTCTCTTTGGTCTCTATTCATCTAAAACAGCCCCCCCTGCTTATTTTGTTAATTGTAGTATTAATAATTTTGAAGATTCCAGGACAGGCTCCGTATAGAAAGCCCCACAATTTGCTTTTTCCTGGTAAGTTCTAACCAAGTGTAGGGTCAGACTACTGTGTTCAAAGTTTACCACTTTTCTATGTGGTTATATCATCAAGTTCATATGTGGTTAGGTTCATTGTTTCTGTATGTATTCAATCTTAGAGTTTGATTTTGGTAAATCCTTTTTAATTTAAATTTAATTTTTAAATATGTAAGATATTTACATGACTCAAAAGGCAAAATGGCATTTAAATTTTTACTCAAACTCTTCTTTTTATTTCTGCATTTCTCCCAATTCCCATTCACTCCTTCTTGGTAATCATTTTTGTTATTTTCTGGTTTATTCTTCATATATTTTATTTTGCAAAAAATTAGCAAAGAAGTCACTAGTGAATATATATGTGCACAGGTATATATTATTTGTATATATTACATGCATTTATGTCTATATATGTGTAAATAGATACATGTGTATTTCCGAATTTGTCTCATGACTATGGTTAATGTATGTAACGTTATTTTGCATCTGCTTCTTTTCTACTTCGTATATATCATAGAAACACATTCATATCAGTTCATAGGGGTACTTGCCATTCTTTTCACAATGGTGTGGTGCTGGGCCAAAGGTAAATGAAAATGTAATTTTGTCACATATTGCAAATCACCCTCTATAGAATTGTATCATTCTCACTTCTACAAACAATGTGTGAACATACCTGGCGCAGATATGAATTCTTTGCGTTATTGCACTGAATTCTCACAACGACCTTTCCAGGAAGATACCTTTATTACTCTCTCTTTATATTTAGGAGGATAAGGCTTGAAAGATGTCTCCAGGGTCACACAGCTAATAAAGGGCATAGTCAGGATTTGAACCCAAACTCATGCAACTAACCACCTCATGCACCACGTGTTTCCTGCATAAAGCTACATGAATCATATTTTGGTATCCTGATAAAATTAATGGGAAATTATTCATTTCAAAAAATGACATTCTTATAAGTATCAAGGAATATTGGAGAATCAATACAACTTACAATCTCAAGGAATGTTAGTGGAGAAAGAGAACAGTCTTCATGTCAGCCTCTTCCATAAAGAGGCCAATGCTTACTCAGAGTTCCTAGGTCTGAGCCAAAGATTCTGATCTAGGGAGTCTGGCAATGATACCAATAATCTCTTAAAGATGAGAAGTCCTAGGTAGGTCCCTCTGCAGAAACAAGGCATTAAGGGAGAGGGAGCTGCACATTCTGCATCAGAGAGTACTGGTGGGCGGAAGACAGGGGTCAGGGCCAAACGTGAGCAGCTCAGGATTTTAGGCGGGCTTCAGTCCCAGTGGGGAGCAGGAGAACAAGAACCTGGAGACACCCCTGGCCCAGACCTAGGATGGAGGAGAAGGCCCAAAGGAGAATGAAACTGTCCAAGGACTCATCCTATGGCAGACGGCAGCAAGGAAATATATGATGCCGGATACAGATAGATGCTATGATCCAGGGCAATGAAGTACAGAATAGCTGTGGTGTTTAGAGAAGACTTCTCTGAGGAGGTGGCATTTGAGGTAAGACAAAAATGAGAAGAAGGAGCTGGCCATTCAACGAGTTGGCGGAACAACCTTCCTGGCACAGGGAACAGCAATGCAAGGGTTCTGAGAAATGAGCTTTGCAAGTCATGTAACACAAAGCCTGGTGTGGCTGGGGTATATTAATAAAAGGAGTAGTAGCTGAGGGGAGTGGGGAGGGCAGGACGCAGATCAGACAGGGACTTATTGATCAAGGTGAAAGAATCTGGGTTTTATTCTAAGTGCACCTGGACGTGTTTGGGAGAGGCAAATTCCAGCACACTTCTGGAATGAGTTGCAGTTTAGTCATCAGAGAATATTTAAATTTAACCTATGAGGAGGTATGATGACTTTCAAGGAGATATCAATAGAAATAAGTGCTATTGTTTATCATATCATGTTGTTTAAATATGTTTATTTATTTTTAAGTGAGTTATTTTTCTTAAGGCAGCATAGAAAAAGAGGCTGAACATGAAGTCTGGCCAGCAGTGTGGGTTAAAAAACATTTATACAAAAATAAATATCCTGCTTCTTACATTTACTGCCTCCACATGATTCATCAAGTGAGAACATGTTCTTCTCATTTGAGTATGAATAAACTACTTGTTTCAGTGACATATGAAGAGTAAACATTTTTCATTTCATTTCATGGAAAGAAGTAAGAATTTAAAAATATCTTGAAATGTGCCATGTGTGAAGCTCAGAGAGTATGCCGCTAATGAATCTGAGTAGGCGGTCAACCCTCCCACCTCGTTCATCAAATCTCCATTTTTTGTGTGAATCAGGTAATGGAAATTTTCTTTTGATTATATCCATCATTTTGCAGTCTGTATTTTTATAGATTTGTGAAATCAGAGAAGTTTGTAACATTAAGTAAGAAATCAACCTAAGTTAAGGACATAAATCCTGAAGGAATGAAGGGAGTGAAGAAGGTGAAATACGCTCTATCCCGACATTGAAACAGCTATATTAGGGTAAATGGCAAGAGCGTAACTGAGAAGAAACATTGAAAGGAAATGAATGCCAGTAAATATGTTTAAAAAGTCATGACAGACACATCAAAAATAAGGATAATTTAGTGCCAAGCCAACTTATAAGAAAAAACGTAAACATAATATTTAACATGAAAACAAAATTATAATTAGCCAAGTAAAAATTCAAATAGGAATACTGAAAATATGTAAATATGTTCACACATAATAATTTTTTTCTTTTTAGGTTGTTATATAAGATATGTCAATGATCCAGGTATTTTAAAATATCTAGGTGTTTGATATCATGTAGATAAAAATGCTGACATTTGACTGAACTTTCTATTTTTAGCTGGGTATTTAGAATCATATAGAATTAGCCTCAAACATCTCTTTAAATTTTATAAATTAGGCACAGATAACTTTCCTTGTAGGTAACATATAATGTAACAAAATCAGAAGAGTGACAATATATCAACTAATGTTTATAGTTGTTTGATTTGGGAATGTAGCCATCATGGATTTACTAAATAAGTATTTTAAAAGAGTATTTTGTGGCAAGATATCTGGTGTATAAGTGTGGTTGATGGAAATGCCAACTGAGACAGGGAGAGGATTCAAATTCCTTTAATGCAGGTAAAGGATACAATTTACTGCGCATAAATGGCCTTCCGAGCAGGGGCTTAACAATGCTCGGGCTCAAAGAACAGAGATTTCCTGGCCCTCAATGAAAGGCTGAAAAGGGCCCACAGTGCCCAAAGGAAGAAGCCCGTTAACGTCTTTGGGTATTCATGCCACACCCCCAACCCACTGAAAGCTGGCACCACCTTCACCTGTCAGTCAATATGTAACTTCATTAACCCACCCCCATCCCACCAACTGCATAAGCCCTCAGAACAAAGGACTCTGGGCTTGGCGCTCTTGGCTATCTTGGCTCCCTGGCTGGCTCGACTCTGGCTGTCCAGCCTCAGGCCACCTGGACATGCTCACACTTGCCACCCTGGCTCTCACCACTCCTTTGGCCGTCCTTACTTTCCCTACGTTGCCCTTTCATTCCCCACCCCCGCATTAGCTAGGCCTATTCTCTTCCAGAACACGTCACCAATAAGCCCTGCTTGCATGCCCATAGACTCGCTGACCTGTGATTCTTTACTGCATTGGCAAGAAGAACTGAGTACCTGGAAGGTTCTCCTATAACAAATATAAGTTTAATTGTGAACGGAAGTGATTGAAATCCATCTGAAGAGGCTATGGAATAACTTTTATTGCACTTCTAAATGTCTTTAAGAAGTTAAACTGTCATTGGAACAAAGGTTCAGTATGGTGTGAGTATGTTTTTGGTTGAAACTTGGCCACTTTAAGTAGGAAGTGGGAAACTTTTGTGTCAGTTTTAATGTATTTTTATTTATTTATTTTTAAAGAGTGTATTATTTATTTTTAGACAGGGGGAAGAAGAGAGAGAGAGGAAACATCAATGTGTGGTTGCCTCTCATGCGCCCCCTACTGGGGACCTGGCTTGTAACCCAGGCATGTGCTCTGACTGGGAATCGAACAAGAGATCTCTTTGTTTACAGGCCGGCACTCAATACTGAAGCACATCAGCCAGGGCTAATGTATTTTTAAATACTGAGAGGGGAGGGGTTGGAGGAGTGGATGAAAAAAGTGAAGGGATTAAGAAATACAAATTGGTTGTTACAATATATTCATGAGGGTGTAAAGTTCAACATAGGGAATGCAGTCAATAATATTTTATTAACTATATATGGTGCCAGGTGGGTATTAGAAATATCAGGGGGACTTCTTTGTAAAGTATGACTATTTAACCACCACGCCATACACCTGAAACTAATACAAAATAATATTGGCTGTAAACCATCACTGAAAAAAGAAGAAAAACACAATTGCTCAGAGGCATTATTTACATCTGAGCTCATGAACGCTTCAAGTATGTGCTCAGAAAAATAAGTAGAGCTATGAATCTGATTAATGCAGATCTGAACTGAAGATGTTTAAAAGTTCATTAATCCAAACCTAGAGGAATCATTCAGCAAGGGGAACTAGACAAAAATGACCAGGGATTCATTAGAAAAAAGGAAACTGTGGGGAGGACAATACTGGTCCGACACGAAGAAGCTGTTGCTAACACCCACACCACTGTTCACAGGAGTTTTCAGGCTCTGAAGATATCAAGCAATTACCTCATTTTCAGGCCATGGACGACACTGTTGAGTGACGTATTTAGCGTTGGTCGTAACTGGACTCAAATTGTACTCCATCCCAGTCATGTGTTTTGTGTGAAACAAAAATGATTGAACTTGCCCAGTTTTTTTTTTTTCTTCTGGAAAATGGACACATTTTGGAAGAACAGATCTTGGCCTTACTGAGACATATATTCTAGTAATCCAGATGAGTTAAAACTAAAACTTCCTTATTCTCTCCAAAGATTTTGAGCAATTAGCCTTTTTTTTTTTTTTTTTTAAGCCCGGTGCAAGGAAACTTTCAAATAATAACCACTAAAATCCCCAAAAAGTAAAGAGATGGTTTTAAAAGTAAAAATGCTTTCATCTGGAGTCTTTAGATTTCAGGGTGAATACATTGGCAGATACCTGGTGGAACCCTGGGGCCAAAACGGGAGTTCATTATGTTTTTGTTTTCATTTCTTGCTTTTCTTCTTTGTCAGGTGAAGAACATCTCTGCTGATTTTCTGGAGACTCGAGCCTTCTTGTTGACCATTTGTCTTGCCCTCAGCATCCATGGCTGCTGACTGCGGGCCCTAAAACAGTGCCAAGGCGACAGGAAAAAAAAAATCAGGACATAATCTTTGTCTAAGTGTTCTCTTCCAGAATTTCAACTAAATTTGGAAATAGAAGCCAAGTGGCAAAGTAAAGATTTTTCTTTCCTTGGGTTTTCTAATTGCCCCCAAAAGACAACTCTTGGGAGCACTGAGGATTGTTAAGCATTCAAGGTATTTCGACTGTGGGCTGGGAGCCATAAGGCGGATAGATGTCAGGGAATCTGCTGGAAGGCTGACTTTCACTGGTGCCAAGCAGGGCTGACTGCACGGTAGTTAAGTGGGGGAGCTGTCAAGGAAAGAGATGCTTTCCTCCCCTACAGGGACAGTTGAACCACACATTTCCCTCCTTCTTTGGTTCCCATTTGCCCTGGGCATTTTTCTCTGTTACAGCATTTCACTCCTGAAATGAATGGCACTTAGCAGGGAAGGTGTCTTTGGTAAGTATTTTACAACAGTGCAGGAGTTAACAGTTTCTTTTTTCATTAGAAGTGAGTTTTTGGTGGCTTTGTGACTGGCAGCCGGGAAACTTCTTACTTCCCTTTGATGCAGTGATCACATAAAGAGTCTCCTTTTCCTAGACATCTGCCAAAGGGAAGGTTATGCTCCTTCCCTCCCTTCCTTCCCCTTTGTTCCCTGCTTCCCTTCCCTTCCAAGAGTCGTAAGAGAGGGTTTTGCAAATCTCTGTGAATATGGGCCAGTGATAGAAACCAGGTAACACCACAAATACTAGCACCAAATAATTTATTTACTAAAGTGCGTGAGTATTTGCGTGTATCGGGGGAGAGTTACAAAAAAGCTGGGATGGCATGGGAAGTAGTTATAGCTCATTAAAAAGATAGCATAAAGGAGAGGAGAAGAGAAACGGTAGCTGCTTTACAGCATCAGTGGGCACACCGATCGTGGTTTTTTTAAATGTAGATCTGCTGCTGTTAATATTCTACTTCCAGCCAATTAAATACTGACAAGGTAATTCTACTGCAAGGGGCATAATGTAGGGATCCAAAGACAGAATGTGTCCTCCTTAAGGACAAGCATTATATCACACTTATTACTGCTGCCCAGAGCTTACCACAGGGCTTGGCACAAAGAAAGCCCTGGATAAAGATTTGTTAACTTGAAGCGAAAAAAAGTTAGTAGATCACTACATCATGAACTCTGCAAAAGTATTTATGAGAATTAGGGTAGTGATTATATGTAAGTGGAAGCTGATTTATCTGTTATTCTTCTGACCTGCACTTCATTAGCACAATCACTCTTCTGCAGGACGATGCGCCCGAGACATTATAGGGCTTAAAGTATTATCGGAAGCATCCAAGTAAAATTTCCTTCTATTCTGTATAATTTTTGCACTTTGAGTCTTAAGACTATTTTACTGAACTCTCATTCTTTGAAAATTAGCAACTTATTAATGATACAGAGGATAAGTTGCTATAATCAGACTCTATAATTAACCCAAACAATGAATATGTGGAGATTAAATAATGTCTTTAGGTGGACAGAGCTGGGGAATGCTGACTTGGCCGTTGCTAGCTTTGTGATCTTGGGCAGGTCCCTAACCTCTCTAAACGTGGACTCCTCATCTCTGTGGAATGGGAAAAGTCTCCTCCCCGCAGGGAGGGTCGGGCAGATTAAAGGAAGTAATGGGAGTGCTCAGCACAGGGACAGTTATTTGGTAATCCTTCAGTAAGTAGTTGGAATGGGAAGGACAGCCACCCTCTGTCTGTCCTCTGCTCCCCTGGCGTGTCCTGTGGTTACTGTGGAAGATGTGTTGGGAGACAGGGAACCCTGGATGTGTGCCGTTCGGCATCCTGTACTTCTGCTCCAGGCCTTGGAGCCTTATACTAAGGAGAGTAACAGGTACTGGAGAAGCTTTTTCAGTCTTTGACAGCATGTTATTAGTTTCATGGGTAAAATTAGTCTAGATGTATATTTTTCCAAATATAATTTGTTACTTTATAAGATGGATCTGCATGCATACCTGTGTTTTTTCCTCCAGTCCCATAGGCAATTTGAGATCAGTTCACTGAAAATGCCATCTGTTCTTTGTAGTCAGAAATAAAAAGAAATTGAGTTTTCAGCATCACTATGAGATTTGCATTTGAGTAATAGGTGTCAGATACATTGGTACCCATTTCTTTTAAGTGTGAAGTTAAATGCTTGTGACTTTACTAAGTGTTGGGAAACAAGATGTTAATATTGTAATTATCTTTTTCCTTAATGAGATAATATTAAGAAGCAGGTTTAATAAAATTTACTGAATAAGATGACGAGAGTGAATGAAAGACGAGTTGGCGGACTTCCCTTGATCTCTCTCCGTGGGGCTCGGGTTGGACAGATGGAGGGGAATCACGTGCAGCCGCCTAAATGCTCAGGCTGTCCTTCGCGGACGCCCAGACCCTCTTCTGTGAGCTGGTGAAGTGCTGACAGTCTGGGAGACCGTCTTCTGACAACAGTTGGCTTTGTAGGGATAGAAGCCCCAGAAAGCCACTGAAAATATTTAGAGATTTACAGATTCTGTCCCTTCCTCCCACCTCTGTCTACCTGCAATTTCAAAAGTCCCCTAGATTACTGCCACTTCTAACGCGAAGGGCAAGTTCAGAGGTCCCCAAGATTATCCTCAGCTTCAATAATGCACTAAAAGGGCCCTCGGAGCTCAGAAAAGCTGTTCTACTCAGGGTGGGGTTTCTTACAGTGAAAGGTGCAGATAAAATCGGCAGAGGCGAGGGCGGCACAGGGCAGGGCCCAGGAGCCGGGACATGGAGCCCCCGTCGTCCTCTCCCAGGGGAGTTGCTGGGCAGACCCCCTTCCTCTCCGCTTTGATGCACGGCAGCGCGCACGCAGTGCTGTCGCCCAGGGGAGCCTGTCCGGTCCCTGATTTTCAGAGTTTGTTTTCTCAGCCACGTAGGCATGGTCGACCGCCCACCTTAGTCCTCAGCCCTCCCACAGGCTGCGCTCTCACGCCCAAGGCTCCGCAATACGGTCACGTTGCTGGCATAGACCATCCAGTGAGGCCCGGTCTCTGAGGTGAACAACGACACCGTTACCGAGAAACGCCATTCCAAGGGCTCCGAGGTTATTACCCCCCGAGAACTGAGGACAAGATCAGACCTCGATCTGGGCAAGGTTAATCCTTTATGGCACACTAGCCTTTCCTCTTCCAAACTAAAAACACATTTAAGGTGCTAATACAGAATTCAGGTGCGATGGCCACATGGATCGTGTAGAAAAGTAATATATCTAGTCTAGACATTTCCCATGTAGGTAGGATCCTGCCAGAATTGAGGATACGGACCAATTCTTGTAATCCCAACACCCTTTTGTACTCAGGCATTACCTCACCACGCCATAAATGATAGTCTATATAATCTACGCAATTTTAATTTAAGGGATTATTTATAAATATTATTTTCCTGATTCTTGAAACAAAGAATCAGGAAAAGCGACTGGAAAGCAACCTCCTCGTATGTGGGAGGACGTGCATATTCCAGCCAGTGTCTGGTAAAGGAGAGCATTCTTCTAAGTACACAAGCTCGCTCATCCCGAGCACTGCAGAAGGCTCTCTCAGGGATTTAAGAGAACAGAATGGCGTTCTTCATTTCACTCATCTTATGTATCCATCCCTATGAGGAGAGTGTGGGAGAGACCACCTTAATCAAAGTTTGCATTTTCTCACTGCATTTCAAAAAAAACCTATTGTTAGGATGTATTGAAATACAGTCAAAAGTTTATTTCCCTTCATATCTCGCCTCCCACTTGGGTCCAACTTATCACTCAACTTAGGAATCATAAATCCGAATGTCTACGGAACTAGGTGAGTAATATAAATGTGTGAAATGGAACAAATACATAACAAATATTACTGGAGAGTGTAGCAAAGTGGAGATTTTCAGTCTGTTAGAGAATTTATATTCAGATTTACAAAATGTTTTACAGGCAAATAAAACACATCCTTTGGCAGACATGGCCCGTGAATCATCGGTGCAGGACTGCAGTGACAAAGGGGTACAGGAGGAAGTGCCCAGACACTGGTAGGATAGAAGGTAGAGCTGAGCATTTGGCTCAACATTTCAAATATTTTCAGTTTGTGCAATCTGGCTAAATGTTGATATAAAAATTCGTTTTCCAATTTTCCTTAGAAATGTAAAAGTAAAAGCTAAACAAAGAAGTGTACTAAATGTTGGATGGACACATCAAGGGAAAAGAATTACCTTTGCTACATTATCCATCTTTTAGTCTATAGGGTATGGACTCATAATCCTGGTAGTTGCACTTGACCTGGAAAGGGAGAATCAATGATAACTTTTGATTTAAAAGCACCTAAGCTGCTTTGTGATAGGAATAATAGCAATATACATTTTAAAGTAACAGGAAGTAAAAAACAGTATCTCATCTATAAATTCTAGACAGTGAAACAAGAATGATAGGGAAACCTGCACAATAACATTTTTGACATTTCCAATCTAATTTAAGGTCACATGAAGTAGACAGTCTATAAAATATATTCATGGAGAGTAAATCTATAGTTATTTGGTGGAATTGAAATAAAGTCTAGCCTCCTGCACTTCCAGCACATAGTAGGTATGTAATAAATCTTTACTGAACAAATCAAAAATGCTTGCTTGGGTCCTCTCTCAGCACCCAGCATGCTGGTTTTTCTGACCATGTGCAGCCTATTTCAAATGAAGGCACATAAACTATGCACAGAAAGCCAAAGTTCAAGGAGTTCATCATCACCCAGCCTTTATTATATGAAATGTTAAAGGGATTTAGATGAGGCATAGAGGGATATCAACAGGGGAGTGGGAGGGGGAGAGAGGAGGAAAAGGTACAGAGAATAAGTAGCATAAACGGTAGGCAGAAAACAGACAGGGGGAGGTTAAGAATAGTATAGGAAATGTAGAAGCCAAGAACTTACGTGTATGACCCATGGACAAAAACTAAAGGGCGGGGAATGGGGGGATGTGGGGCAGGGGGGAATAAGGGAGGAAATGGGACAACTGTAATAGCATAATCAATAAAATATATTTAAGAGAGAGAGAGAAAAAAAAAAGAAAGCAGTGGCTAACTCCTTTTCACCCAACCCAAAATAAGAAGCAGAAAGGCCAGTGTTTGAAGGGAAATTGTTCTCTTAATACAACTCTAAGTACCTGAACTTTTAGAAGGCAGACTGTCCCAATGAGATTTTTGTATCCACAGACTTTCAGTGAAGAATTGCCGTAAGCAATCCCAACTTTGGGTGCTTATCCAAACTGTAACTAATCCCTGAACCTTTTGAGGTTTTCTGAGTTCTAAAGGCTGAGAAAACCAGAAAGGGCAGAGAAATTTCAGAGAGAAAACAAAGAGGAGGCTCATAGGAAAAGCTACAGAGGCCAGAAAGATCACACAGGTGGTGGAGGGGAGCAGAGGAGGGCACCTGAAGGGTTACCGAAAGAGAAGAGAGGGATAGCAGAGGAACAGGGGTGGCTTGGGGAGAGCCAGGGAGGCCAGAGCAATCACAGACACGAGATGTAGAGGGCAGGGAAAGCAGTAAGAAAACAAAGCTGAGTGGAGAGATTACGGAGGAGCAGGGGGTGAAATTGCAGGCAGAGCAATCAGTACAGAGGAGGAGGGGCAAGAAATACGCTCATAAGGAGAGCTTGACTCTGAACTCTGAAAAGCATGTTTGTAAGATCTTCCATTTAGATTGTGATAGTCGGAGACGTGGAAGAGATTTTCCTCTCCTTTCCTTTCTTCCCCCTCTTCTTGTCTCATCCCCTCTTCTTGTCTCATCCCCTCTAACAGAAGAGGTAAGAGAGCAGAGAACGGAGGTGATTCGATGATTTTTCTCCGTATTTTGCAGTTTGAATACCAGTACGTCATACTAAATGCATGTGAGACTTCAAAGATGACACTGACATGAAATAGAATAGAAGCTACCTTTCTTCTGAAAATTCTCCATCCTTCTCCCTTTGGAAAATTCAGTGTGAAGAAACTGCTCTATTTGATGAGAAAGAGAAAAACAAAACAAAATGCTAGTAATAATAGAACAGTTGTGTGATTAAGTACTAAAAAGTAGTATTGTTCACTGGACAGAATCTCTTTATTACATGATGAAAGAATTGCTGGAGTAAATCTCCCCACCGTGATATAATGTGTTGCAGACCGCTTATACATGTCCCAGTGCTTGGAATCAGAGTTTCGGCAGATCTCCTTGGAGTTTATATCTCTTCCCAACTCAACACCATCTTTTACAGATGAAGAAATGGACATCCAGAGAAACTGGCATACTGTCTTAAGGCCATACACTGCTGAATACTAAGATTTAAAAGTTTATCTGTACAAAATGAAATTCTGACAAGATGTGTAACTTTCCCCATGTTCTCAGGTTCAGAACCATAATTTATTTGCAGATGATGTTGAGGTAAATTGTCATAAGTAATTGAAATTAAAAGCAGAAAAGCAGCTATTTTAGTCCAGCCCTTGAAACAACCCCTTGGCCTTGCTGCCGTCTGGTTCTGTTGTTACACGTTGATGAGAACCAGCTCTTTTTCTTTTCTCCAGCTAACTCTCCCATGTACGTCCTACCCCGGTCCTTCTGGGTTGGTTCTGTTCTGTTATTGTACACATGTGATGTTTATTGAAGAGCAGGGTGAGAAGGTGAGGTCAAGTATGCGAGTGGATGAATAAGCCATATGAATCACCAGTATAAAAACAGGTCGCTAAGATTATAGCAGGGAAAGGCAGTTATCTTCATATTTGAAATGCAGTATTGAATTTTTATCCTTTTAAAAGGTTCCTTTTCTCTAACATGCCGCACTACTGAACAAGAAACCAAGAGTTCACAGTCCTTACTCTTCCTAACTTCTTAGACTTGCTGGGTAAGAACATGCTACTCTCAAACTACATCACCACTTCTCAGTTCAGATCTTGCTTCTGCGTTAATTCAATGGAAACTTTTAAAATGATGTCTCACTTCCAACAGCAACTGGATTCCAAATAGGCCCCCATGCTCCAGCGTCACGCATTCTACCATCAAAGTAAAGTCCTCTCTGTCCATTTCAAGAATCCTCATTATGCCATTTATTTTTCTCAATAACAATTTTTATTAATTTAACAATAACCACATGATAGTCATGTAATGGAGTGAAAAGATTAAAAGAACTACAAGATACTCCCTTTTTTCAAATTTTTACTGAGAGATAAGATGGAGCTTTTTGAAATTTTATTTTTATTTATATGGACATGTACATCTCTTTCTTCTTCAAATTGTAAGATCTTTAAGGTTATAGAGCTTGGTTTCTCCTCCTTGTGAAAGTCCCATAGCCCAGAACACAATAATTATAATTTCTTGATGAATAGGCTTCCTTCCTCCCTCGCCAGGACCTTAGCAGGGGGTCTGCCTTGCTCAGCAGTGGGTACGGGCAAGCCAGCTTGACTTCTTCAGCCACTGTTTCCAATATTTTCCCTTCTTTTTTAAAAAATATATTTTATTGATTATGCTATTACAGTTGTCCCATTTCCCCCCCTTTATTCCCCTCCACCCTGCACCCCCTCCCATTCCCTGCCCTTTAGTTTTTGTCCATGGGTCATACACATAAGTTCTTTGGCTTCTACATTTCCTATACTATTCTTAACCTCCCCCTGTCTGTTTTCTACCTACCGCTTATGCTACTTATTCTCTGTACTTTTTCCTCGTCTCTCTCCCTCTCACTCCCCTGTTGATACCCTTCCATACCTTATATAAATCCATTTAACATTTCATATAATAAGGGTGTGGCGATGATGAACTCCTTTAATTTGACCTTATCTGGGAAGCACTTTATCTGCCCTTTCATTCTAAATTAAAGTTTTGCTGGATAGAGTATTATGGATGTAGGTCCTTACCTTTCATGACTTGGAATACTTCTTTCCAGCCCCTTCTTGCCTGAAAGATCTCTTTTGAGAAATCAGCTGACAGTCTTATGGGAATTCCTTTGTAGGTAACTGTCTCCTTTTCTCTTGCTGCTTCTAAAATTCTTTCCTTATTTTTAATCTTGGGTAATGTAATTATGATGTGCCTTGGTGTGTTCCCCTTTGGGTCCAACTTCTTTGGAACTCTCTGAGCTTCCTGGATGTCCTGGAAGTCTATTTTCTTTGTCAGATTGGGGAAGTTCTCCTTCATTATTTGTTCAAATAAGTTTTTAATCCCTTGGTCTTTCTCTTCTCCTTCTGGCACCCCTATGACTTGGATATTGGGATGTTTAAAGATATCCTGGAGGTTCCATCCTCTCCTCATGTTTTTGAATTCTTATTTCTTCATTCTTTTCTGGTTGAATGTTTTTTTCTTCCTTGTGGTCCACTCTGTTGATTTGAGTCCCAGTTTCCTTCTCATCCCTATTGGTTCCCTGCACATTTCCCCTCATTTCCTTTAGCGTATCCTTCATTTGTTCCTCTAATTGCTACCAAATTTCAACCAATTCTGTGAGCTTCCTGATTACCAGCATTTTGAAATGTGCATCTGATAGGTTGGCTATCTCTTTGTCACTTAGTTGTATTTTTTTCTGGCGCTTTGATCTGCTCTTTCATTTGGGCCATTTTTTTTTCTCAGTGTGCCTGTTACTTTATGGAGTGGAGCCTTAGGTGTTCACCAGGGTGGGGTAATCCAGGTGGTTGTGTTGTGATGCTGCCTGTGGGGGCGGGGCCTGAGTGAACGATGGCTCTTGCTTCCATTGCTCCGCACTTCCATTGCTACCCACAAGCAATTTGGGTCCTTCTGTGCTGGCTCCGAGGTCGGTGGGTGGGCTTGCATAGTTCCAAGTCCCTGTGCGTCTCTCCAATGAACTCTCCTGTGAGGCCAGGAGTTCCTTCTGCTGCCACCTCAACCCCCACAGGTGTTTTCAGTTGATAGTTTGAGGCTTTATTTCCCCGTAATGGTGGGTTGCACATTCTGCTCCACTCCCCAGCTTTTTTTCCTGGTTTATCTGCATGCGGATGAGGGACCTAAATGTTTCTCCTTTGCCAATAACTATTTGGGTTCTTTAACTTGGGATATTAGGTATCATCTGATTAGATCATATTGAATTGAAATGAATTGAATGTTTATTTAGCTTGGCCTGAAGGTGGGTTTCATACCTGATGGTGGCTAAGGAAGGTCTTGGTCCTCTAGCCAACCCTTCCCTCTGTTCCACTGTTCTTTCTTTTGGCTAAGAGAGTTGTCACAAGAAATTCACTAGAGCAGGAACTTTTTGCTGACTTCTATTTTTCTTAGTTTGGACTCGCAGATAAGGCTTTCCTCCTTAAATATTGTTGCTGTGCTCTTCAGTAGACAGGGGATCATCCGCTTTATCTTTTAGTTCTTTGTGATTTTGCACGTTCATGAATGCCACTGCACTGCTAGATGGCATTCTTCTAGTTGGGGTGGGAGCAAGCTTTTCTGCTCATGGGCAGAGGGCCCAGCATCCTCCAGTGAGTTGGAGACCTGCTTGGGGTATTCTCCTCTTAGGGGACCTGAGGGCCCAGAGGCAGATCACCTTCAGGTGCCCGAGACCTTCTTTGGCTCACGCTGGTGTGCTGTCAAATGTGTGCCATGACGTGGTACTGGTAGGGAGCTCTGTGGAGGGTTCTCATTGGGACCCCTGGCCCTGGGGCCAGGCACCAGCTGCTGTCTTCCCAGGGACCTCTGGCTCATCGGTCTGTTATTTTCTCTTCTTCATCCTGTAGTTTTCTGAATGTATCCTATTGACTATTATCTTTGATTTTTGCCATGTGTGGTTCTTTGCCCTTTTGCTCTGAGAAAATGATGCCTACATTACTTTGTGAACTTGCAGCAAGGACCACAGGAAAGGCTGCCCATGTAGGAATGGAGGTATGGAAAGCTTTACTGGCAGACATTATTTTTATAGAGCTGTCTCCTTTCACGTGAAAGGAGAGAATATAGGGAATTTACTTGTGAAGCAGGGTATAAATAGCTTATTCATAAATTTAAGTCAGGAATATGTTAGCAATTCTATATATTTCATAACAATTAAAAATAATTCTTTCAGAAGCCAGTTATCAGTGGTAATCATAGAAAACAACAGGTAATAGAAAAGCAATTTTGTTTCACTGTTCAGTGGATCAGAGATTGAAAGTAGATGCAAGCACCGTGTAAGTGTGTGATGTACAACCGTATGCACACTCAGTTACGCTCGCAGACCTGGCAGCCATTTGTCGGGCAGGAGTGTCGACTTGGTGGCAAGATTCTTAGGTCAGAATCTGGCTCTCTTATTTAGTAACTGCGAGATCTCTTTGTCCCCTTGCTCCCTTTCTGTAAGATGAGGGTGATGGAAGTAAGAAGATTTTGGGTTATAATGATTAAATGAGCTATTATCTATAAAGTCCTTAGAAAATTGTTTGGTGGATAGAAAGCACTATGCGGTTGTTAGCTGAAATTATTCTATCAAAACATGAAAGATGAGAAGTGTAGCCAACCTTTCTAGGTGTTGTTTTTCAGGACATTTAACATCAGGTTATTTGTGAATATGTAGACGGTAGGTGTTGTCTCACTTCCGCCCCAGCTCACCTTTCCTGGTTCGGATCTCAGATGTGGCTGAAAGAGGAGGGTGAGGGGCAGCAAAGAGTAGACTGACTCAGTAAGTGAATGTTGTACAGGATGAAGTCAGACTACATAACCTGCCATTGCCAAACGGTCAAGAACACAGATGCCGGAGACACTGGTGAGTCCTCATCCCAGCTCTGCCTGTGGCCAGCTGTGCGGGCCGCACTTTCCGAACTGGGAGGCCGCCTTGTGCGTGATGCAGCACGCGGCACCCAGCGCAGGTGGTAGGCTGATGCGGGGACATCAGCATCTCTGCAGTGTGGCTGACTGTACGCTGTTCTCTTTTGTTTCAGCTCTCCGGCTTTGCTTTAACAACTTGGAATAAACAGCAGATTTTTATTACTTTTCACAAATATTTTAGCACTCAAAGATTGTCATTTGCGCATTTGTTCTACGGATAACAGAGCAAGACGGAGCCCTGCCTGAGCAGGGTCTGTTCTCGGAAAGCAGCTCGTTTCTCCTCTGCCTCATCTCCCTCGTACACTTCAGCTGTTATTTGGAGATGGAAATATTTCCAGATTTTCTTCTTCCCTAGTCGTTGATCTTTTGGGTGAACATAAAGTCTTAACCCCTCAAGCTTTATCACCATGCTTTCTCTACCTTATCAATTCAAATGGATTTAGCATGCATTATCAGTATTTAGATCTCGACTTTCTTTTCACTTCTTTCTCCTTCAAAGCAATCTGTCTAGCTGCAAACCTCTTGTTAGAAGAGATTATATGCCTGTTTTTGGTTTTATAATCTGTTTGAAGAAGAAGTGGCTGCATACTCGAGGATTTAAAATGATGTCTCAACAGGAAACAGATTCTCGGTTGAAAACCTGATTTCTCACAGAGCTGCTCTGTCTTTATAGCAAAAATTTTCCGATTTGATCACATAGCCACCAGGTCATTGTGTTTTATTTAAATTTAACAACACAAACATCACTAATCTGGTTTACCCACATTCATTTGTGCACTCTCTGTCAACAATGATTTTATCAGCCATCAAAATCTAATTGAAATGGCAGTGCCGTATGTAGTCATTCAATAATTATAAAATAAACAGGCTGAAATTTCAGATACATTTAGACAAAAGCCATCAAAGTAACATAAACAGGAGAAAAGGTAATTAAAGAGCTTTCCCTTTTCAGTTTTCAACATTACAGGTTTATTTAAATACAGCTCTAGCAGGAGACCTGAGGTGGATTGATTGGCCAAATTTGTTCACTGACACTGTGCTGAAATGTGTCCCACTAAAAATGCAGTATGGAAATTTAAAAAGCACATTAATCATGGCATCTGAAAAGCATGCTTTACTTTATCCTTTGAGAACTTCTGTGGTAATGGGCACACCTGACAGTTAATAATGGACCACAAAAGACACTGCCCTTTATCATCTAAACACCAAATCTTCAGAGGCGTGGACAAATAGAGCAGTTTGGTCACTGACTATAATTGTGATGCTAAGTGAAATAAGCCAGTCAAAGAAAGACAAATGCCACATGATTTCATTCATATGTGGAATTTAATGAGAAAACTGAACTAACATGCAAAACAGATACAGATTCATAGATGGAGAACAGACGACAGTTAGTTGGAAGGGAGGTTAGGGGGTAGAGGTGAGGTTAGGGGGGGTTGAGCAAAAGGAAAAAGGACCATGGACATGGATAACAGTGTGGTGATTGCTGGGGGGAGGGAGGTATGAGGGGACCAAATGGTAATGGGAAAAAATACAATAAAGATTAAATTAAAAAGTAGTGACATCAAAGGTTGCTTAGCACACACTGCAAGCCTCCACTTGAGTTTTTCACCTCCTAGAGAAAAAAAATCTGCCTAACAGATTTCATAATGCACAAATACAAGCAGTTTAGCAATGAGAGAGTCAAACTTTAGAAAGAGAGGTAACAAAGCCCTAAGAATAAGCCCTGGTCATGAATGTATATATAGTCCTGGGGCTGGTTGGCATAGCAACTATTTCTGAGAACCCTGGTGCTGCTTTGGTAAACAGCTGAAGCACAGAGCATGCCTCAGCTAAGCTGGGTCCATCTGTACTATCAGCATGTGAGAATCAGAACAGGAACATTTTCTCCAGTGAATCAATGATATTTTGGTATCTCTATTGTTCTCAGCACTTCATGGCAAGCCTCTGGTTCTCCCATTTTCTGTATGGCTATTTCGTTGAACAATCTCAATATCAATGAATCGGACTGAGTTGGAGTTGGGATAACTAAAAAGGGCTTAAGCTCAGTGTCTTTCATCTGTTATTTGTAGAAGCATCCAAGGAAAACAAATTGATGATTCAATAGCAACTTGATATGATGATCCAAGAGAAATGATAGTGGCTGAAGTTTTAACTTCGAAGTTCAGCACATCGGATAATTGCAAGCATTTTGGAATCAGACAAACCTAGCTAGAGTTTCTGGCTCCCACTATGAAAAGTAGTGTAAATTTTGGCATATTGCTGATGTACTGGGCAGTTAGTGATTCTTTCTGCAACTGGTTCCTCAGATGTAAAGTGAAGACAGTGATAACGCCTCATAGATACTTGAGGATTGCATAAGCTATTGTATTAAACGCTAAGCACATGCACAAGAAAAGGCAGTGCTAACTGACCTTGTGGGCTTCTTACCCACTGGCATTTTAGAACTTTTCCACATGATTCAGCCATGAATCCTGAGTTGTCTAAGCCAAGGTTGTGGTTAAATTTCCCTCCCCAGTGGCTGATTTACGGTGGATGTGTGACATAGTCTTGACCACAGATACAGGAGGGGAATTCTTGCAGAGAGCTTAGTGTAACAGATGCCCTTGGGGTAGGGTAGCAGGAGGCTCTCTGGAGTTTCAAGGATACCCAGCAGATAAGAAAACTCCGTGTGCGAGCTTTTACTCACTTGTAAGTGGACACCCTTAGATGTTTGAGATTTAGGAGTAGAAGTTGGAAGTTTCTCTTTGGAACTGTACTATTCAAACCATTGCTTCACAAACATCTTGAAAGTCCACACTATATACGGTGCTTTGAAAAAAGTATGTACTTGAATAATTCATCAGTGTTCTTGTTTCTGTGGAGAAAGAATACACAGAAAGACTTCTAACTCTTGGAAATTTTTGAGTTCTTCCTGGACTGGAAATTCTTGTAGATGTGTGACAGAATGTAAGTAAGGTCTTTTCCTTCCTTGCGGGGGGGGGGACCTGCTCTACCACCCAGTTCTTGTGAGGGAAGAGAGTGAAAGAAGCAATAGGGAGGCCAATTTGAGTATCTTTTATTGATATCAAAAGAACTGTGCTTCCTGGAAAGAATGAACTGAGAATCTCTGAGAAGTTCTGAATGTCTGGAAAAGAATTCTGAATGTTTTATACTCAGCCTCTCATTCCTTGATCCCCTCATAAATCTTTGCCTCAAGAGTAGTCCTAAGTCCAGAATGATTTATTTTTATCTTGCTTTACCCCTGATAAATGTAAAGTTTTGTGTTTCTAAGAATTTGAAGTGTTTCCATGAATCATGTCTTTTGCTGATTATTATAAGTTAAGATTTTTTTTTACTCTCTAAAACTCAGGACTCTACAAAGAAGGACGAGATAACAAAGGATGAAACCTTGCATCTGTCTGTGAGCTGTAAGTTCCTCTCCTTGCGAGTTTCACTGAGTAATCTGCCACTAATATGATGCATGATATTGTCTTGGCAGTTTATTATTCTGAGGCAATAGAACATAACACATTGGCAAGAGCTATCTGATCTATTATATCAAGACTCCACAATTTATAGCTCTGCCTACTTGGTAGTAAAAGGACACTCCCTGAGAGCTAGGCTTGCATGTGTATGTAGTGATAAGAATATGGTCGTTTCAAAGTGGTTTGATATCATTATATTTGTATGATACATGTGATTAAGGTAAAAATTCCTTGTTTAAATCTTATGTTTTATATAAACATATGAACTATTTATACTTGTTAGTTATGTGTTATTATATTTAATCTCCACAATAATCTTGGGAGGTAAGTTATGTGAATTCCCCACGCACAGACGAAGAACCTGAGTACTGAGGAAGTCGCATACTTACCTCAAATGACAAGGCAAATGAGTTGCTGAGGAACTTGCCCTGGGTCTGTTGATTCTTAATGGTATTGTTTAATTTTCTTTTTCACAGTTCCTTCTGTGAGTATCTGAGATTTGACATAGGGCTAAAGCTATTTACTAATAAGCACTTGTAGTGAAACTTTTTGGAGATGCTGTCTTCACCCAGTTGTACGGCCATGGCTTAAAGGCTGGTCAGTTCTCTCTCTCAGAACAACTGGGTAAGTCCACAACGTAGCCGTTCACCTTTTGGAGCTTCCACACTCCAGGGCTTCTATGCACCCACCCTAACCACCCCTGGGAAGATAACCGGGGCAGCCCCAACTGGGAAACAGGAATGACTCAAATCAACTGACCTATGGAAAGCCCCAAACCCTCGCTAACTCCGCCCTACTTGTCTCCTCCAGCTCCAGCTTCCTTTCCCTCTTTGTAGTCTCATCCTGTGTGTGGTCTTGTCTCAATCAAAGTTGAAGTAACAGAGTTTGTTTTTCGTCTCTCCATGTTTCATTGCATTCCGCCTCACTCTCCAAAGAGTCTTTACATTTCATATAAACTTCACTTTGGAGTTTAAATTTGTCTCCGACCTTTTTAGTTGAACTGTGGTACACGGGAAAAACTTTGGATAGGTGGCTGGTCTTCTACAAAAGGCTTCACGTGACCTTAAGCAGGTTTATTTAACCTCTCTGAATCTCAGCTTTCTTGCCTGTAAAATGAGTGATAACCCTCAATGCGGTGGTTCTTCTAATGGATGGCAACTCTATCATGTTGTGGTGTGTATTGGTGTTGCTGGAGTACAAGGGTATCTGAGGACAAACTGAAAGAGGAATATTCAATTGGAAGGCAGTGCCTACAGTCTATAGACTCTGAGTATGGTTTATCCACATTTGAGTCCTGATAACATGATAAAAGATAGGAAGAAACTCTTTTGTCAAAATGATAAAATGGCACACAAAACCGCACTGTAGCTAATAAAACAATAATGACCAGTATCTATCTAGGCTGGTCGGTAGCCTGCCATGGTAACACCGGACGCTTGGTTGCTATGGGGTTCTGAAAGTCTCCTTTGCAGAGTGTAACCTACGAATTCTGAGACCATTTGTTAAAGTTTCTTTGAGAGTGTTTTATTCACTCTCTTTTTTTATTTTATTTTATTTATTTATTTTATTTTTTTCTGGCTGGGAACTTCAGAAGCTGCTGAAGCTGCAGATTTTGGTGTCATCGACCTGCCTTCCTTCTTTATCTGGCGGTTGATGAATCCTTGGGGAGAAGTGTCTGCAAACCTGATGGAGAGCCAGAAAATGGAGCTTCTGTGAGCAGCAGCCCCTGGACACCTGATTTTTCTGAAAGATAGGCTCTTGATCAGGCAAGCAGGGGCTTAATGATTTATGCCTTTATGTTTAACTTCAGATAAAGTTAGACTAAATCCTAAAGCATATATAGGGGGAAAAGCTATTATAGCACTATGCTTGTCAGAGATAAATTCTAAAAAGAATAAAAAAGAGACATATTATTAAATAGCTTGCATTTGAAATGGTTTCCAAATTTCTGCAACCTGGCAATAATGATGAAAATAGGAGACAGGGTCTTAAACACTTGCTGGGCAGCACCCTCTTCCACCAGGCTCTCTTTTTATTTAACAGCAAGCCCAGAGTTTTATTCTGCATTTGTATTTTAAAACCAGAATGGATGAAAAATAGCATTGCTAAGGTTTAGAAGACACATAAGATTATTTTAACCTCTCGCTGCCTCTTTTCCAAAGACAAATGATTGTGTTTTAATAATCCAAATAAGAGATGGATTCAAGATTCCTCCTTGGGATTAGAGATAAAATTAAGAGACTAAGTTAAATATCAGATCATTCTAGAGTGCCTGAGAGGTTCTGCTAATTTTGTAATTGGTTAGTCACCTCATCTATATTCTGTAAAATGCTTTTACCTTCATGTCTGTTCCAATTCTACCTTATCCTGTAAGACTCGGTACAGGTGAAGAGGCATCTCTTTGAATGAAACTTTCCCTAGTTGAGCAGACCTTGGTACTCTCTGAAGATGCCCTCAGATCTCTTCACCAGTTCTGTGTGTTTTAATTTGGTTTCAGTGTGCTCTTTCTTCTGACCACAGACACCTGCAGCTTTCTTTCGAGGACTTTCCTCAGGCTACTGCAGCCACTTGGCCTGCATGTTCAAGAAGCCCTGCAGAGAGGCTGGGATGCCTGGGCTCTTATCTGTCCTTTAGAGGCCCTTGCCAATGAGTGGCTGGTGCAGAAGTATGGAAGCTCATCATCTCTGCCTTGGACAAGCTCTGAAGTGTTAATTTACATTCCAGACATTCCATGCAGAACCTTCTGTGAGACTTTGAAATATTACCTGAGCTTGGCTTCTTCCCCTTCCCTGACCTGCTTTCCTCATTTCCTTAGTAGTTCATTTTGAGAGCACTTTCATAATACAGATCTTATCTCAAGGCTTGATTCTGGGGAACTTGCTCTAAAACACAACTTTTACCTTTTCTTTGAATTTTAATAGCAATGCCTATGTGGTTGAAGACTGGTAATTGACTTGCTCTCTTTTCAGTTCAATGAGATTGTGATCTCTCTGAGGGCGGCTGGGATCTTATCTAGGGCCTACTAGTTTTACTTAGTTGTTTTATTCCCCATCTATTTCTAAGAACATGTTAAGGAGCTTTACAATAAATGGGTGGGTAGAATAAGACCAAAATCATTAGACAGAAGACAAAGAACGGAGACCAAAAAAGAAAAGGAGGAAAAATCAACAACATCAAGAATATTTACCTTGTACTTCTTAGCAGCTAGGGCAAGGATGGAAACAAGGTTTCCTTGCTAGTTTTCAATGTTTAGTAGTATGAAATTGTTTTAGTTGTCTACTGCTGTGTAACAAATTACCCCCAAATTTAGCAGTTTGAAACAACAAACATTTATTACCTCTCAGTTTCTGCAGGGCAGGAAATAGGGAGCGACTTAGCTGAGTGGTTCTGGCTGATGATCTCAAGCCGCAGTCAAGCCGTTGGCAACAGCGGCAGTCTTATCAAGGCTTGACTGGGGCTGAAGACTCCATTTCCAAGCTCATTCATGTGGCTGCTAGTAAGCCTCAGTTCCTTGCCAACTGTGCCTCCTTGCAGGCAGCCCGGATGTCTTCTTGACAAGAGCAGCCTGCTTCCCTGTGAGTGAGTGATCTGAGAGAGAAAGACAGCCAAACTAGGAGGTGCAGGCTTTTACTATGTACTCTGGGAAATGATAACCATCACCTCTTCTTTACGTCATTGGTCTCATGGGCCAAGCACAGTGTGAGGTAGGAGGAGACTACACGGTGTGTGAATGTAGGCGGTGGAGATCATAGAGGCCATTTTGGAAGGGGATAGCCACAGAGTATGTCACATATAGTCACTTCTCCTGAAAGCTGATAAGAGTAAAAAAAGAAATAGCTCAAAGGACCATGTGTATACCTATTTTTGTATGCTCCTTGTATATGTCATATAAAAGGTTCTCAATGAATATCAATGGATATTTAAAATCTACTAGTCTTCCAGGATGTGTTTTGTTCATAAAAAAGGAGTAAATCAACCAAGTCAATGGAAGACAAAGTACTCTGTACTAGTTACTATGTTGGATGCTGATTGAAGTACTTGTAAGTTGATCTTCTTTCAATAGGTGTTGTAGGTATGTCTCTTCCTTTGTATTTCTCATGGTAGCAGTCTAAAGCAAGTGCTTGGATTTCTTCTGCAGCTTCTCAATGCACCTTCCTTTGTCTAAATTCTCTTCATCCTATATCTCACTTTCATCATGTCATTATTGCTTAATGACTCATTACTAATAGAATAAAGTCCAATCTCCTTTACTTTTTAAAAGCAGAATTCATCTATCCAAGTCTCTATTTCACTGCTCCCATCATGAGCCCTTTACTTCACCATGGAGGTGTTCTCACTGTATTCCAAATGTCCACGCTAATTTTTAACTCTTAACTCGTTCTCGTGTCTGTCTCACCTACTGGGAATTTCTCATTCTATTACTCAGTATGTGCAAGTCCTCGTTGAATCAGCCTCCTCAGTATTTCCTTATCCTCACCACCTCTGCCTTGTCGTAAGTCCTCAGTATTTCCTAGAAAATTATCTTCACTGCTTTTTTGCATTTCTAAGTTCTTTCTGCTCCAATCCATCTTCCATATTGCTCCACAATTTTTACATGTCACACTGATCATATCATTTCTTTGCTTAAAATGAATGGACACTTTGAGGGCTTAGCACTTAGTAGGTACCAATATTATTAATTGCGTGAATAAAAGGTCCAGGTAAAGCCCCAGTCTATTTTCATGAAGTCTTCCTATAATTATGCCTCTTATGTTGATCTTTCCTTCTTTGAAGTCCTGTGATTGCCTGTATCACTCATTATAATTTCTGTAATGTGTTTCCTCCTATTATCACTTAACTCTTCTCTTTCATTCATTTATCATCATTTATTGATTAATCCAACACACTCCTCAAGTACCTACTATATGCCACACACTAACTATGCTAAGCCTTGGGGGATACAATGATTAAGAAAACCATACAGGCTTTCTGCTTTCATGGCCCTTAGAGTCTAGTTGTAAATAGGGACAAAATTAAATATTACATCAAGAATGGTATTATAAAAAAATTCCCACAAAGGCAGGGAGCACAGTTTTATGAAGGCACATAACCTAGGCTAGGCTCAGATTCAGAGAGACTCTTCCTATGGAAGAAGCTCACGAGCTGAGATTTAAACAATGAGTAGAAAGTACACAGAGGGGTGGGGGGAAGAGTGAGGGTAAAGGAGATTGTGTTAAGCAATGCAATGGGATGCATGGCTGCATGATAGGATGGGAATTTAATTGAAGGCCAGAGTGATTGGATCCAGAAACAGAAAAAGCACACTAGAAGAAAAACTGGTGGAATATGAATAATGTATGGAGTTTACTTAATAGTAATGTACTGAAGTTGGCTTCTAAGTTTTGAAAAGCACATCACAGTAATGGAAGATGGTAACACGAGGAGAAACTGAAGCTGGGTGAGCAGTATTTGAAAACTCTCTGTTAGCTATGCAATTTTTCTGCATGTCTGAGATTATTACTAATTATAGGTTTAAAAATACAGTGAGGCCAGAATGGAAGTAGTGCAGTGCATAATGGAAGGGTGGTATAAGATGAGACTTCCTGGGACCTTGTGCACCACTTACAAAATGCTGGGCTTTATCTTGCAGTGAGGGGAAGGCTGTGATGGTTTAAACAGCAGATGTCCCAGGAAAGCTGCATCTGGAAATATCACTAGCTTCGGAACAGTGTGGAGAGTGGATTAGAAATGAGTTAGATAAAAGTGGGGCAGACTTTCCTCAGTAAGATACGTGTTTTTGGAGTGCGTTTATCTTTTATCCCTCTTTAGTGTCTATTACAGGGTTCTGTACATAATATCTACATGGTACATATTTCTTGAGTGAATAAATGAATAGATAAATAGATGAGTTAATGAAAAATGATGAGGTCAGGTTAAGCAGCTCCTGAAGTCAGCAGCCCCTCGGCAATATGATGGTGACCCTGTCTAAAACTCTTGGGCTCCAACTGGTGATTTCTGACAGAATCAACAGACTTTGCCTCACAGTTTTTCCTCTGACTTTCAAGGACCCTTACTCTAGAAATGAGCGATTGCTTGTCATATTTTTGGAATGCCCAGTGCTTGCACAGAGGTCCAGGGAGAAGCACCAAGTGGAAAAGCTCAGGCAAAAGGTACACGTGGAAAGGAAACTTGAAATTGTTTAATTCCTGGAAATGCAAGAAAGAAAGTCAAGGTGCAGTGAGCCATCTGCACAATGGCTTCCTCTTTTGAGCAGATTCATTCCACATATAATTTGTATTTTGCCCTTTTGGCAATAGAAGTCATCTCAGTTTTTTTTAGAGACATCCATAATTAGGAGTTCTTCACCTCCTGGAGAAAAGTTTCTAATTTCCATATGGATAAAGGAAGCCTGCGGAAGGGCTGCGGTGTGTGTATGAAGAAGACGCCACACCAAGAGTTCTGTTTGCTCACTTCCATTAAGATCCAGCAGTTCTGGCAGTGGCAGGTCTGAGTTTTCTGCAAGCCTTTCTCATTGGAAACACAGTGCACATTTTTAAAGAACCATCTCTTGAGCTAATGAATTTGAAGATCAGGAGGAGACTGCTGGGTTTCTTTCAGCCTAGAGAAAGAAGAAATAAGAATGATTAACATTCCAAGACTATTTCAGCCAGGCGACCCTGAAGCTCTAGTTTCTCTACGGGAATCTTTGTTCTAACATTTGTACTCTGTGCTCACAGAGGGCTATGGCTACCCATGTTTGTTTTCTAACACATGACCAGTGTTAGCCAATGGAGTTTGTATCATGGATCTCAGAGGTTAATCTTTTCCCTTTCTTGTCTCCTCTCCTTCTCAGACATGCATTCATTTGACTGGCAGCCTGGAAAATTGAAAAATGCCACAGGGGTTATTAAGGTTGAAATCATTTCTGCACTTTGAAGCTCTGCAAGCTAGTTATTGCTGCACCTATAATACCAGGCATCAGAATAGCACGTATTGTTCTTAGCTTGCCTGACACAGGCCAGTATCAGCTGTAACACCCAGATAGAATGAAGGTATCTCAAGATGTCATTTCTCCACTCTGAGATATATTTCTTTTGTCGATTAAAACAGAGTCCCTGAAGTTATTAAAATGTATTCTGTGTCTTTGTGCACACACGTCTGATTTACTTTTGTTCTTATTAAAAGGGTAAGCCTAGAGAAAAGGAGAAAAGAGACTCTTCCATAATCCATATTTTAATAATTGCCTGAGTGCACATTACTCTACAGAGACTTTCCTGTGTCTGTAACTATTTACTTGGCTCTTTTACAAAATGTGTATTACTTACCTGGCCTTGTAGAGCATGACACAACTTCCGGCCTAGCATGTAATCCTGCAGCTGGCTCCCCAAGAGCCATTATGGCATGTTGAGTCTGTCTGTAGGATGGAGATATTATTTTAATGGATTTTTTCACAATAATGGCTCCATATTATATAAATCGTATTGAGCAATTATGATGTTAATACATAAATATTAAGAAAACCATTGGGAAAAAGTTATTGTGTAATTGAGATAGCCTATTTTCCAGTGTTAATAACTTCTTCATTATTTTTTCCATAAAAATATTGAGGGAGTTTAATCCACATTAAAAACTTATAAACATTTGTTTTAAAAGAAAATCATTTCATACCCCACCTCAGTTGCAGGAAATAATATCACCCTTCCACTGGAAAACTTTTATGTATCGTTTAAACAGAGAAAGGAAAGAAAAACACCCCGAAGCCAAAGAACCCCATGGTAAAAAGAAACTTCAAAAAGTCTTGGCTGAGTAGCTCAATTGGTTGGAGTTTCTTCCTGATACACTAAGGCCGGGTGTTGGATTTCCTGTCAGGACATATACAAGAGTCAACCAATGAATGCATAAATAAGTGGAATAACAAATCGATCTCCTTCTCTCTCTCTCTCAAATCAATAGTTAAAGAAAAAACTTCAGAGAGATTCTTCAGAAGAGTTTGTTTCTACGTAGCTTCAGGGCAATAATCTTTTTTACCATGTTGCTCCATGCTAATGATTCAATATTAGCAGTAATGCCTGCTTATAACTAAGACTAGGAGAATGGAAAATAATCCGCAATAACAAAAAAACCCTAATCATAAAAATGAACTTAAATTCATGCTCTTCTTCAAAAATTCCATGCATGTTGTTGTCCTACTGCTATACTGGTATACATATAAGGGCCTCTGCAGGAAATAGAATTTATTGCAGATGGTTTAAGTGAGGGGACTTCCAAAAAGCATAATTTACAGGGATATGGAGACTGCAATCAAATGGGGGGAACGCATGAAGGATGGTGAGGTACTCGACTCAGGGGCTGAAAGCAGGAAGTCATCACCACACCCAGGGCTGAAGGGCTGAGGGGCTGAGGTGTGGAGGGGAGGAAGTGGTATAATTGAAACCCAGTGAGCACTGGAACTGTGGAGCAAGGGCTGTTGTCAGAGTGGGTGGGCACAGTTGCCACTGTAGATGTGATATGGAAATGGAATGAGTAGGGAAGAAATATCCCAACCTCTCTCCTTCTGCCAACCATCTTCTGCTGGTGCCTCTGCTGGTCAGTCCCACCTAGAAGACAGCCAGCAGGAGCTTAGGAGACATAGTCTGCAGGAGCCACCTGCTGGGATCAAAGTAGGGCAGAGGAAGGAAGGAAGGGGTGCAAAAATGGAAAATACCCAGAACCATTGGCCTCTAGATCACTAAAGATTTAACATTATTGATGTCTAAGGAACTAAATTACTGTGAAGGGGTTATACTTTTCACCCTTCATGAGAAAGAAGCTAGAATTTCCCTTATTTTCTTTCATATGAGATGAGAATTTCAAAATAATCATTGGCAAGTTTTTCACTTGCTTTGCAGAAATATTCAAACATTTTAATCTAATAGTCTAATATTCAAATAGGAAATTACAGTTTTTAAAGCTTTTTTTACAGACAGTATCTCATTTAACCCAAACCAAAGCCCTAAGTAGTCGGTGTTATCTATTTCATTTTATAGATGAGGAGACAGGGACTCAGAGCACACATTGGATTTCCCAGTATCTCAAGTCGGAAATAGTAGCACCAAGATGTGAACTTCAGTCATCCGACTCCAGGTGCCAGGTTCTTTGAATGACGCCACTCTACCTTTTTCAGAATGACAATGTCACAAATTTGTAATAGCAGGTATGCGGGAAGAAGGATAGAACTGTCTGTACTTTGCAGAAAATTGCATTTGCAGGGGAACTAGAGTCTTCACATCAAGTGAGCTCAGTTTCAGGAAATAAAGGAAAACCCAAAGCATCAAGTTCACTGTAAGGAAATGGTATAAGGAAAGGTGCAAGGAGAAGATTTGGGAGGCAGAGACTGGAAAAATGCCCAAGGAAATGGTAAGAAGGAGGGAGGAGTCTGTGAGCGGCATTCATTCCTGAGAGCAGTTGGGAAGCGAGAATTGAGGATGTAAAGTAAGGCTTCTCAAGTGTTAAGCAGGAGACTGCAACATATCTCAGAGTATTTGCCGTGGACTTCGATCATAATCACCTCGGTGACTCATTACGCAGGTCTACATTGGGTCCCCCTCCGACTTAGAGTAGTGAGAATCTATTTGGGGGGAACTCTGTGAAGTCAGGCATTTTGACATGTCCTCTCCATTACTCCCTGTCCCCCGCCTACACCCATACAAAGGCTCTCCTGATAGCAAATTTGGGCAGCTTGACTCACAAGATCTCTGTAACAGAACTATAAATATTTGGCCACAGCTCAGTTTTTTGGCATGGCTGAACATAAGCCATTTGATTACCTGTCTATCATTCTAATTTTTGTTACTTTACTTCAAACATACCTTTGAATATGCTTTTGAAAATGTATTTTCAAATTTTATGCTTTAATAAACAAGGTATATTAAACCCAGATTGACTTTTCAGACTCTTATAGTGCCTTCAGTTAAACATTTTAAACATCAATTATGGTAAACATTAAAGATGCAAATGTAGTAAATTGAGAAATTGTGTTGAAACTGTATGAATGCTAAGACTGCTTTTAAAAAAGGAATCTTTAATGCCAGCTTGTATTCTTGTTATTTAATCTTATTTTCATAAAACTCATGTTAAGATTGAGCAACTGCAAGTCTTCAAAGGTGAGATAATATGGCTGCCTTATTTATTTATTTATTTTTGCAAGATTAGCAACAACTGAAATCATCTGTAAGGTGTTTGCCAATCAACACTAAAAGCGTCTTTTCTATGTTTGGCGTCATCCTTTTGCAGCATTCAAAACATTATGTATTGTTTTAGTATCAGCAGCATTTCAGCTGTCTGTCAACTCATTTTAAGACTCAATTTTGGGGTGCCAGATATTTGACATTATAGTGTTTATGATATGAAATGGAATATTGATTTTCATTGTTTTCAGTCAAGCTTTTGCTGGTCATTCAGAACTTGATGCTGTAGAATATGGATGTTCTACCTTCCTACCCTATTATAACGTTTCTTTCCAGTTGGAACCCTGCAATCTGAGTCACCTACAATAGTGACCAAGGCTGGCTATAGCTGAACTGTGAATCTATGGACCATGTCTGTAGATTGGCTTTGTTTTGTTAAAGAGAGGCACATATACTTTGCAAGTAGTAATCTTAGGTTGAGTTTGAGCCAAATGTAAAATTTTTTGTTTATTGCAATTCAAAATGGCATACATATTCTTTTTTTCCCCTAAATGAAGGTAACATTTTTCTGAGATCAGGTGAGGTAGAGCCTGTTCTGGGTGGTAGGGCTTTAGACATGAAGGTAGCATTACTGATCAACCACAAAAACAAGGCATGTGGTTGATTTCCCCCCATTAGTGGGCCATGTTTTAGGGAGGGTTTATATACCCTTGAGTTATTTTTCCAGTAATGGTCACGGGTTTGAGTTGATCCATTTACACTGGAGAGTAGTCCCTCTTGGATTAGCGTCTGTGGCTTTGATTTGCCTGGCCTGGGTTGAAACTTTAATCTGTAGTCATGGAACCATACCAAAATAAACAGCTTATTACAGAATTAATTCGAGAGCTTGACCTCATTTGCAACATGCTCTACACCAGAGTTTATTGGTTTTAATCTAATGGCTATTTTTAAAATTAAAGTCCTTATCTGTAGGGACTTTTCCAGAAAATCCAGCAATTACTTTTTCAAATACCCATTATTTCTTCGGGGACAGATTTGATAAGAGACAGAAGAAAATATAAACATTATATATTTTGGTGTAACGATAACACAGAGCAATTTCTGTAGTAATTTCCTACAAGTTCTTATCAAAGCGATTTAAAGCAAACAATTGGAAAGTGGAAATTAAATGTGATCGCCTTTTTTGGAGAGGTGTGTTCACAATGCCAAATAATCAATTTTATTGACTTTCCAGTCTTCCAAGCTGATCTGTTGTTTGGTTTTCCTATAGTGTCACCTCAGCATGTACCTCAAAGAACTCTATAAACAGAGAGATCTTAACAGGTGTTACCACTGGACCAGGCCACTGTATTTAAGATGGCAGTTTTGTAAGCCTGACCCTGACTTGAGTATTATTAACCCCTGGATTGATATTAAAAATCACTCAGCTATTCTTCTAGGGTTTAATTACACATACGTATGAGTGTATATCATTTCTCAAACCCAATTTTCGTTTCCTTCTGTTAGTGAAAGCAGATGTTTATTATAAATTGCATTTCTTTAATATGTGACTAAGTAAAGATATGGGGTTCAATTATTTATATTTTGAACGCCTACCTAAAACACTAAACTATACTAATATCAACTCTGCAGAATCTGCTTAAAATAGGAGCAACTGGGGTGCAGTATTTCATGACTGAACGCTAAAGCTTTCATACTGCCAGAGAGCTGAGAGTTAGGAACCAGTGAAAGAGTTCAAGTGCATCATGTCTAAAAAAGCCAAAAGACTAGCTAAGGCTATAAAGACTTCTTGTCATAGTCCTTTCTTCTTTTCATACGTACAGTAAGGGTATTGTAAGCTTATCGAGTCCTTTCAAAACTCTTGGCTCTAAATTTGTTTTCAAACTATTATGAACTTTTCGATTTTGTATATAGAGACTCTTTATTTTTAAATTGGTCATACCCTAAAATTAAATAAACGTAAAGGCCAAGACTCTCCCCTAAAGTTATCTTTACTTTCATTATTACACAGAAGAAAAGCATCAAGCAACTGATGACTCCCAAGTCCTCAAGTTGACAGTCACTGCTATTTTTTCTTTTTCTCTTTACTATTTGAAATTTTGGCATTTTCCCTCTGCATTGATATGAAACAGAAAAGCTTGACATGACAAGAAGTTGAAACTATTTATATATTTCCTTCCTTGTGGTTTAAAACCTACGCAGGTCTCTGCATTCCAAAGCAGTGGTTTTCAACCAAGATTGATTTTGTCACGCATCCTGCCCTCACCCCCTTTTCCCCTCAAGGACATTTGGCAATGTCTGAAGACAATTTTGATTGTCGTGACTTGCCAGTGGGAGGGGCTACTGGCATCCAGCCAGTAGAGTCCAGGGATGCTGCTAAAAGTTCTACAACTCACAGAAGAAGCCCTACAACAAAAAAATTATCTAGCCCAAAACCTCAGTAGTGATGGTGTTGAGAAACACTGTTCTAAAACAACTCCCTCCAAACAATCACCTTCAAAACCTTGCTGGAGCTTACCAAGCTTTCGACGATTTTTCATCCATTCCCTGGTTGGCAATCCCTCTCCAGTCCACCTGTGGCAACTGTATTATTTTGTGATATTCAAAGGCTTTTTAAATGGTGTTAAGACTTCACCCTTTTTAATCGTGAAACATTTGATCCTTCAAGAATATCTTTTATTTTTTTCTGACTTTCTTCATACATCCCTGATCATTCTGTTTTATGTTCTTTTGGGTCTCCCTTTCATCTCTATAGTCTCTAAACTGTTCTACTCATTGCCACCTCCTCTCTGCCGCACTCCTGTGTGCTCACACATTCCTGAGACGACAGTAATGTGCCTTTCATTGGGTGGCACTAAGCCCTGGCCACCCTGTTCTGGGCTGGGAGGAGCCTGGAGAACTCTCCTGCTGACTTCATTTCCTTTACCCTGTCATACTCTGGAAGGTCCTGGGCCCATGGATTATCATCATAGTGACTCTGTGGTGCTGACAGAGGGCTCACACCATGTTTGCTGTCCCTCACAGAGCGCCAGCCATAGGTGTCAGCCACTGCGCAAGGTGATTTTCACACGCTGTCTCAATTGGATAGACATCATTAACCCTTCTGTACTCAAGAGGAAAAGAAGACTCAGAGCATTTTACCAACCGGCTGAGCACATTTGTTTGCAACAGATAGAACTAGGCGCTGCACTCAGAGACTGTTTGGTTTAAAGCCCTTACTCTTTCTCCGTGCCTACATATAGTGAGGGTCTTCCCCACACGCTTAGGTTGTCCATGGTAGTCACTTTCCCTGAACCACAGAAAGGCTTTCAGATGACCAGAATGGCTTAAACAAAGTTACCGGTGTCCTCAAAGCTGGGAAATATTTCATTGCTTTTTACTCTCTTTTTTGAGGCTAGAGTAGAATTGGTTTTAATTCACTTATTCAACACCTAACATACTTCAGTAATTATGCTAGTTCCTGGAGTTCTTGGCTAGTCCCTTAGAATTCTGGAGTCAATTGAGACAACTGTAATAACATGAACAATAAAATATTTAAAAGGGGGAAAAAAGAATTCTGGAGTAAGCGTGGTGCCCAGGAAGAACCGTGGGCACTGCAGTCTGATGGGCTGGGTTTGGTGCCAGGCTGCTCCTTCCTTCTTAGTCACCTAGCTTTATTTCTGGAACCCCCAGTCTACCCCCCTTTCAAGTCAGGAAAGTAACTCTTTGAATCCCAGGGTAGCTGGGAGCTCCAACGCATAAGACTTCACTGACATGGAGTAAGCAGAGGGTAGAACCGGCAGGTTCCCCTCATTCCAGGTAATGGGATATGGGCTCCCGGAGAGTGTGTCTGCGAATAAATAGGACATCCACAGACAAGACACTTGGTGCTGCATAAAACAGACATCTCTAGTTTGATCACAGATCAGACAAGAGCTAGGGTAAAATGTGGAACTTCACTGGGAGATTCTCTAAGTAAATGTATTCTGTCCTTATAACCCATTTTTGCAGTTGGCTCTGGTGAAAGTGGTTTCTCTTTCCTCGCTTAGCCTGTGTCAGAGAATTCCTGTATGTAGCATGGCAAATTACTGCCAAATCCTGCTTCAGCGACCGCTGCTCTTCTTTCACGCATGGAAATTTTCCACTGCATAAAAGTGTGAAAGTGGATCATAAAGGTGTGAATGTTTCTGTAAACAAGATATTCTAGATGTTATTTCTGCCCAAAATTTACTTTTGTGTTTGTGTGTGTGCATGCTTTGTAAAATCTTTCAAAATACCGTCCAAATAGTTTCAGTCCCTCAATGAATTTCTCCATCACCTGTATTTTATCTCATTTGTCTGTCCAGTTGTGGTAGGCACTGACCCTTGGTAGATTTCAACCTCTTTCTGCCAGTCATCCCGGAGACTAGAAAAAATCATGGTTCACCTTACTAGATTCCTTGTGTGGTCATGAGAAACAGTTTTGGCCAATGAGACACAAAAAGAAGCCTGCAGAGGAAATGGTGGCTTAAGGAAGATTTTTACTTTTCCTATAAAAGTGGCATATATCACATATACCATGAGTACCACTCATTCTTCTTTTCTTACCCCATCCTCTTTATTCTTTCTTTGCTTCATATTTTTTGTATGCTTTGAATAAAGTTATGATAACTGGAGCTGCAGCAGCCATTTTGTGATCAAGAGGAAGAACTGAAAAAATCACAGAAATTTCAGCTCTTACCCTTTAAAACTGTAGAACTAATATAAGCAGCTGCCTAGCTACAGATTTTTTGTTGCATGAAATAAAGAAATCCCCATTGCTTTGATTGCTGTCCATCATATTTTTCCATTACTTTTGGCTGCTTATATTTTAATCTGGTACCTTTGAACAAAACATTCCATTCACCTGTGAATTCTCATACATCTCCATCAATTCCTCATTTTCTAAACACTCCCCTCTTTCAGGAAAGCATAAATAGTTAAATCCACATCCTCCTCATAAGTGTATTTTCTTCTTTTCATAGAACTTATTGAACAGTATCGTTGGGCATCCTTTTGCTTTTTGATTTTCACTATCAATTAATACATTGCACTTTGCTCCTTGGGACCCTCTATTTAATATTAATACCTTCTACTTGTTGCTAAGTTACTTTGTAGAGATAATATTCTTTTTGTTTTGCTTTTTGTCTTCAAGGCATAAAAAGTAGTTTTTTTTTTTAATTCCCTTAAGATGCATGATTCAGAGCTTTCCTTTTTTTTAAATATTTCAGTAGGTATTTTTGATGGATGGACATGCCGCACATTGAATTCTGCCAGCGGCTACTAGGCAACCAGAGGGGTGTCAGCGTATGGTGGTCGAGCCAGGCGTAGACGTACTTCCAGAGTAGCGCTTACTTCGACTGGGAAAGAGCCAGACCAGTAGCTAGTGTTGCACCCTCCCCTTTGTTTCTCAGAACTGTTTTCTCAACACCTCCCCGCTGCAGGGTTCCTTTCAGAGTGCAAGCCCTGAATGTTTATGTGGCATGTACATTAAGAGTTCCTTTTTTCAAAATGCAGATCTTTTTTCTTGATTTGGCATCTGACTGTGGTTATTTCTATTATTAAACACCACTGATTCATATTATATAACAGTAGTTATTTGGAATGAGAAGGTATAATGGAAAGTAATAAGACACCTTCAGCTATGCATTGCTTTATGGTACTTGGGTGGTTTAGAATTTTTTCATATTTTATTTCTAGCTGTTCGTACTATTTCTATTAAATTGCACACACAGTATTACCTTTACATACAAATTTATTGTTTTTTTTTTACAGGTAAACATTGAAAAGGGCAATAGATTCCAACCCTTTGAATGCCTACCTGTTTTCTTTAAACAAATACTTGAAAACCCCCGTTAATTAGAAACAAAACAGCACCTTCCACATTCCTTTTGCTTCTCTGTGTCATCTCTGACAGTTATGAAAGACAAATATGTTTCTCCTCATTACTGGTACTGTTCAAGCAGTTAAAGCTCAAAGAGAAGAAAATGTGAACAAATGCAAGGACATAGGAAATCAGTTAAATATAGTCATGGGCTAACATGGACAACGGTTCAGTTCTAAACAGACACAGGAAAAGCCCAACGTCACCACCCTAGTTTTCCATATCATCAGGAATTTGAAGTCTTAAATAGCTTTCCCATGTCATTTCTTCAGGAACTGATTTAATATCCTTGCTTCTGATTTAAAAGTGATAAGGAGAAGACAGAGCCTGCCTTTTTTCTTTTTTTAAATTCAAAAGGAACGCAAGCTGAGAAAGACTAGTTGATTGGAATGGATCATTCAAGCCCATGAAGAAGATGGTTAACTTATCTATAAAAACTCCAAAGTCTCCTTTGTGCACTGAGCAGAGGGCTACCCCACTCCTGTCCCACAGGCATACACAAAAACTTACATTCCTGGTAGCTTCTTTTTTCCAGTCTTCCAGATAGTTCCCGCTCGAAAGGCAAGAAAGCTGCCGGCAAACACACTTGATGTACCAGTGCACAATGAGGTGGAAGAGATGAAAGGGTTGTGGATACAGAACTGTTATCACACCCACCACAGCCTCATTTTCACTTGCACCTCAGCTATCAGCTCATGGCTTCCTGACAATCCACTCGATTACAGTGTGGAAATGTCTTGGTTCAAAGTCAGGCTTACGGGCTGATCTACTCATGGAGACTGTTTTTCTTTCCTCTGTTTATACTTTTTTTTTTAACCTCTTTTAATTAAAGAAGCAGAATGTTTTGACTTCTGAATTCTGTATTCCACTTACGTTAGCTGTTGATAAATGGAAATGTCACAGCAAGGCTGCCTGGGAACGTGCGGCTAAGGAGATAGCACTGCTGGCCAGAAGACATCTAGACGCGTCTGCCTCAGACATCTGTCTAGACATCAAAGTGTTGCAACCCATGGCCGCCACGCCAGGAGCCGCCACCATCACCTGGCACTGCTTAAGTAACATGTGTTTGTAACCAGTCTTCCCGCTGCTGTGTCCGTCTTCCTGTACTTGACCATCTGCATCTTCTAACCCCGACAGGGCTCCAGTTCCAGGCACTGAGGCCTCCTTCCGACCAGCTTACCTCACCAGTAGCTCTCCAAGGGGGATGCCGCCTGAGTCAACGGTTCCTCGGAGAGAGTGGGTGTGTTCTACTGTGGGGGAAAACAACTGAGACATCACGAACAAAACAGCTGTCACTAACATCTGGAAGCTCTATTTCTAATTACAGAGTACCACTTCATACAGCAACTCATTTGACTGTTACACAATCCCCCCGAGGACCTATTATTAAAGTGCTGCTATTATCTTCACTTAAAAGATGAGAAGACACCTTTAGAGAAATCACACAACGAGGGAAGTCAGGATTGAAATTCCAGTCACTGGTGCTCTCGACCATGCCATGCCACCTCATTCAGAACAGTGATTAATAACCTTTGTCAGGGCAACAGTTGCCTTTGAAAATCTGATAAAAGTAATAAACATTTCTGAAGAAATATGCCCATATACTTGTACAGACATTTTTATACAAGACTAAGGGGTTTACAGTTAACTGACCCTGGTTTATGGGCTCTGATCTGGGGACCAGCGGCCACATTTTGGGATGGGGAGGTGGAAATAGGGATGGGTCAATCCAGGCCGCCAATCAGGCTGACCAGGACAGGGGAGCCACGCCCAAATGAGCCAACTGCTTATGTATTTCAAGAATGATTATGCAATTTTTACTTCTGTTGAGTACTTAATTGTGTCAGATGTTCTCCTAAGGACCTTGCAGGGATAGTTTTGTCTCGGGCTCATCACAAGTCTATAAGTCAGGTACTTTTACTGTCTCCTTTTTCCGAAGAGGAGCTGAGGTTTAAGCCGTGTATCTACCCAATGTCACAAGATCATTGAACTTGTTGGTCATTGATCTGGGATTTGAACCCAAGCCATTTACCTCCAGATCCTGCCCCTTGGTCTACTATACAAATCTTCTCTTTGAGTTATGACGATATGGAGCCAACCACCTGGGTTTGGCTGACATCTGTCTTCATTATGATTTCAATTGGGTGAGCTGGGTAGTAAGTTCACCATCAGCCTTTTGCAGACGGCACTTGTGTTGAGGCCTCTGTGGTCTCTGTCCGAGAAGAGTTCCTTGAAATATTGCATTATTTTATTCTTCATCATTTTCATTCGACGTCGGTGCTGTTCTTTCTTTGCATGGATATTGTTTTTATGATGTTAATTTATTGCAGTTTATAACTGGGATCATTTTTCTGTAAAACTTAAATTTAAGTCCCTTGGGCGGTAACCACATTCTAGCACACACAATGCACTCCAGAGTAGTTCTTCTAAAACTCTACCAGGCACGTTAGTCATTTGGGGGCCTTGATAAATGCAAATTCTGAATGATTAGGTTTGGGCTGAAATCTGAGAACCTGCATTTCTAACAGGCTTTCTGATAATGCCAATCTTGCTGGTCCCCAAATCACAATTTGAGTATCACTGCTCAATGTCAACCTTTGTATACAAATAGAAAAGAACACAGGTGGTAGGAACTGCATATACGCTAGAACCAGGCTTATTGATTCAATAGACATTTACTGAACTCCTGATGTGTGCTGGATACAGGAAACAATAGATTTTAATTCTGGTTCTCTCATTGTTTTAATTCAAGGATAACAGAATAGTTAATGTTACTTCTGATTGTGTGCAGTAGGAGGACATTTCCATCAACAATAGATCACATATACGAAGGTGGCTCTGTAACATTATAATGGAACTGAAAAATTCCTATCATCCAGTGACTTCACAGCCATCATAGCTATCGCAATATCATAACCATGGTAACATGCTCTTATAATACCATGCTTAACTGGTTTGGCTGTATCATCCTATCCATAGTAACACAATCCGCTAGCAATGCCTAGGGGCACTCACCTGGGCCCAGTGAACTTCCCCCAGACATCTCTCCAGTTCTGAGTCAGTGTTTCAGCTGGACTGACCCTTCTGGTTCCTATGACCATTGCAAGACATCTTTTAGTGATAATCCTTAGGAAACCTTGGGAAAAAAAAAAGTTTATTGCTTGGAAACCTGAATTGTACAAGGCATGCTGGGAGGCACACAGTGAGGTTGCAGGTAGGGAAAGAGAACAAGAATGGACCAGGGGTCCTGCTTTTGTTGGGGTTCAGGCTGGAAGCCTAAGGTTTTGCAGGCTCACTCTTTATTGGTGAATTAAAACACAAGAGCAGGAATTTAAAGCATGGGAAGAGAAAAAATAGCAAGTTGCCCAAATGGTCAGTTATTGAAATCAACCAAGTTCTAAAACAAAGGAGGCTGGGTGGGATAGGTGGCTTCGCTCCTTGTCTAGTCACGTGGCTGGCACTGTGTTCATTCAGACAGCTTTTCTTAAGTGGATGCCTCAATGAGGTAGTCGAGGCTTAAGGCAGGCACATGAATTACCAAAAGAAAAAACAAAAAAAGTCAAGGCTTACGTTACTATTAGCATGTGTTTGTGGTGCTGCTGGTAAACCCAGTGAACTGCCAGTCTTGTAAAAGTGTAGCACATACAATTATAGTGCATGTGTGTAAGTGCACTCTACAAGGTTTGCACAACAACAAAACTGCCTATCGCTGCATTTCTCAGGACGCGTGATTAGCTGGGAGCCAGTACGGTACATTAGAAGAAGAATGATTGGAAGTCAAATAGACTTATATATTTTAATCTTTCCACTGCCCATAATTTATAGCCAGATGACATTTATTTATTCCTGAGTGAGTTAACAAACTTTTATTGAACACCTTTCAAGTACCAGGCACTGGGCTGTGAAGGGGGTATGAGGAAGGGGCTGTGGGCTTATTCTATTCACTAGAGGAAAAAATCAAGTAAATGAGGCGTGATAAGTGCTCTGACAGAGGAATGGGCAGGCTGTTTAGGGAGACTAGGAAGCAGCATCTAAATCCAATTATGGAGTAAGGAAAAGTTTGGAATATCAGTTAGCTAAAGAGATGGAGGGATTGCATGGTTGATGAAATGGACTTTGCATGCAGCCCTTAGGGCTTTAGCCCTCAATTCAACTTATGTCTGTGGATTGTTGGGTAAGTTATTTCACTGTCAAAACCTCAGTTTCCTTGTCTGTAAAGTAGCAATAGTCACTGGCGCTCTTTCATGGGAATTATATAAGCTATTCACATGGAGCAGTTGGCGAAACGCCTAGCATATGAGGGACTCATCAAACGGAGGCTGCGGCACGAACACATAAGCATGAAAGAGCATGTTGCATGTGCAGATCTGAAATTGGCTATGATAAAAAGTAAGAGCAGAGAAGTGGCAGGTGCTGATCAAAAGGAATAAGCTTAGATGTATTTTTGTACTAAGATGAGGGATTTGAGCCAAAATGTACAAAGATGGGAATGATGATGAGGGTGATGGTAGGTAGCATGGGGGTTGGTGGGGGAATAAGCGAGACTGTTTGGTGTTGTCGGCTTTAGTCCCCACCTGTGACACAAGGGTTCTCCTGAACTGAGACTGACCGCTTCCCTGCAGAGCGAGATGGGTCTGCGACCTGGGGGCCCTGCTTCTCATATTGGCCTCATTTCCGGGTGCAGTCATCCTTCTCTTTGCTCTCTTTACCTGATTTTCTGATTCCTGTTGCCTGATTCCCAGATGTGACACCTTTGGCCTCCTGTACAAAGTTATCTGTGAACTCACTGAAAACAAATCTCAAACTTAGAATACGGTAGGCGCCCACTAAATATTTAAGAATGTTAAATGGATGAAGAGTGGCTATTTTGAAAGTTCTTGCTGAACACCTTGCCTTCACTTTGTCTTGGCAGATCTTCCTAAATTTGACCACTGCTTGATTTATACTTATTTTACTATCTCTAATTCAGCTAAACTCACTTATAATCCTGAAAGATTTCCCCCCAGTTCTAGCATGAACCTTGCTTTTTTGTCCTGAATGGGTATATTCTTATTTAGTAATTATTAAGTACTTGAATATTACAAAGAATAAAAGATGTGTTTATCTTTTTTTGGTTCTCTGTGGTTTTAGCTCTAGTTCTTTATGTCTTTCTCTTTCTCTTCCACACACACGTGTGTATGTGTGCTGATTCCAGGCTTAATGAGAAACAGTGCAACGAATTCAGAATTTACTAATTGGTGTGTGTGTGTGTGTGTGTGTGTGTGTGTGTGTGTGTGTGTGTATGGTGTTTGGGTAGGGTCTAACATGTTTCCATAAAAACAAACCCATAATTTATTTGAACTTGGTCTCAATGCAACGTGGAGTTTGGTTTTGTCCTCTCCAGGTTTTCAAAGTGACTTGCTGCCAAGGTTTCAGTTGTCTGCTTTTGAAGATTTAATGTAAACTTTGTTCATTTAAATTGTGAAAATAGACTTCCCTGCAGAAGGAAGTCAGAGATGAAGTTGGAGGCAGGGAGTACTTTGTGTAAAGTGAGAAACCCCAGAGAAAGGAAGTTGTTCTTATTTTTAGTTTCTCCTTTCTGCTCATTTGGCCCATGGCTGCTCCCAGGGACCAGTTTGCTTCCTACACTTCTGTTGCTGGAACCTTCTACACATCTCTCCAATTATGAAAAAAAAAATCTATATTTTAGGTTTCATTGTCTCTGATAACTGAACAGCCTGGGTTTTCTTCTTCCCAACTTTCTCTGTGAGAAAAGATCAGGTAAAAGCTATTCTTCTAGCCGACTGCTGAAATGTTGAGAGAGTTATGCCAGCCATAGATTTTCAAACTGGGATTAGGAATGGACAAAGGAAGGAAGATGTAGGCAAGTCTATGAAAACTAAAATTAGACCTCAGTAGAGGAAACATTTTAGTGTTTGGGTAACACTAAACTCTTGTTTTTGGGCTTCTAACAGTGTCCTGTCGGCAATGTAGCTCACACTGATCATACAGACGTTACAGGAGAAATTGGGACTGTTCCGGTGACAGATTTGGCTTGGGGTACTTGTCTTGTTAACTTTGCCATATTATTTTTTAGCCTAGGATATGTTAACAACTTCTAAAACATACATGTAGGATAACATTATGGTTAACGGAGTGAAATAATTCTACACGTTATAGCTCCAGTCGTTTTTTCTTCTCTACTCCTCAGTTTATTCTTTGATGTTCTTCTTCTTTTTTTAAATCAGTAAGGATCTATGTCTTTGGCAGTATTCCCAACTGAGGGTTTTTTTCCCCTAAAGATTTTATTTATTTATTTTTAGAGAGAGGGGAAGGGAGGGAGAAAGAGAGGGAGAGAAACATCAATGTTGGTTGCCTCTGGTGTGCCCCCTACTAGGGACCTGGCCTGCAACCCAGGCATGTGCCTTGACTGGGAACCAAACCAGCGACCCTTTGGTTTGCAGGCCTGTGTTCAATACACTGAGTTACCCAAGCCAGGGATTAATATTCTTTATTAGATAGAAAAAATAATTTAAATTTCTATTATTTTGAAATTCCATACAAAATTTATGGGAAAAATAAGTTGTTCACAAGGAAAATGTATAGATTTTTCTACATTAACTGTCAGCACAGCTTGTTTTTTATTTTCTAGACACAAGACCAGCTTATTGTCAGCACCCGAGTGTCCACTGAGAATTCCCTGCTGTGTGTGTGTGATGAGATATTGAATTTCAATTATTCTCACAAAATGAAGATTCTCAACTCAAAATCAACCTAAATTTTTTAAGTTTAAATTATTTTATACAGTTGAACCAAACCATTAATCATTGTATGAAATTACTTAGTTTGATTTCTTTGTGTGGCAAACCTCTAGGGGAAGGGCTTATAATTAATTTAGTATACATAAATTCAAGAAACAAAGGTAAAAGGACTTTGTGGTGTATAATTAACCTACTCTGCTCTGAAATAAAGGTCAGATTTCTTCTGAATATATGTCTTTACTATTTGAATGAGTAAGTAAATGTGTGGATTGGTGAAGATGGAAGGGAGAACCATGTATAATTTTATTCTTTTTTAAAGATTTTATTTATTTATTTTTAGAGAGGGGAAGGGAGAGGGACAGAGAGGGAGAGAAACATCAATGTGTGGTTGCCTCTTACATGGCCCTCACTGGGGACCTGGCCTGCAAACAAAGCATGTGCCCTGACTGGGAATTGAACCAGTGACCCTTTGGTTCACAGGCCACTGAGCCACACCAGCTAGGGCGAATCATGTATAATTTTAATAATTTCCTAATTTACCAAAGCGTGTTTTAAGTTTTTTTTTGAAAATGCATTTTCTTTTCTGAATTGTAATAGTAAGTGCTTATGCAAATATTAGCTAAACCTTAATTTCTTTTTTGAATACTTTCCACATCTGGTCTTTGCCTTGCTTTTATTATTTTACTTCACAAGGCTTAAACTCACTAGAGACAATATTCTCCCCAAAATTGCCGTGCCGTGGTAGACTGATTATCATTGCATAAATAGCATCTCCAGAGAAGATTTATTGACTGCCCATCCGTGGAAGGCACTGAACGAGGCGTCGCAATAAATGTTACTGAATAGCTTCCACCTCCTGTCGTAATGTCTGTGCTACTCAACAGTAAGGCAAAAATGATCTCATATTCTATTTCCCCCACTGTACTCTGCATATAGATTTATAGTTGGATTTCTTCTTTCTACTTTGTGATCTGGAAACTCTCATTATGAAGCAGTTGTTCTTTCCATAAACTTTTTAGATCTTCGTGAGCTCTCTTTTATTACTTTTTCATGCTGATATGCTCTGGCATCAAGAAGTCCTTACAAGGGATATCAATAGGCCTATTCCTTGGCCATTATAGAAAACAAGACTTTTTTCCCATAAAATAAGAATTTGATGCAAATGTGAATCATATGCTAGAGTAATGGAACTTAATTTCATTTAATGGAAAGTTTATCACTATCCATCTATTTGGTAATGTTTCATGTATATTGGATTTAAAAAATTAATATGATGTTTGGATATATAATTAGATTTTTAAAACAGTAATATAGAGATTAAAAGAAAAAACAAAGACAGGTTTGATAATATTAAATATTTGCTTGAGTTTAGTATCATTTTGAAAATATGTTAAGTCATTTGTGTGAGAACATTGTGGATATAGATAAATAACAAATATACTCATAAATTTGCATCTTAGAGGGGACATTGGGACAGTGCCTTATTAGCCCTTCTGTTTTAGAGAGTATTGCATTCACTATCACACGCAGGGTTTGGCACTGAACAAAATGGTTCAAATCACGGTTTGTTTTACTTTATTGTATGACTTAGGACAATTCAAATTTTCAACCCTCAATTTCCTTGCCTATAAAATTGCAGCAGTGGTATCTATTTAGCTATCTATTTATCTATTATAGTGGTATCTATAATAGTCATTTAGGTTATAATGACTGTTATAGATAATTTAAGGTAACCTGTCTTAGACATAGTATTAGATATATGGTAACTATTAGTACAGCTCTTAGCAAGCCTTGCAAATGTGTTTAAAAAATAATTTAGCCCTTCAAAATTATATTTGATCTGTAAATTTTATTAAGCCCACCATGTTTAGAGTGATTTCCTTCCTGCTTCTCTCTTAGTTTCCTTATTGCCTTATGTTGCTTTCCTTCACCAATTAGTTTACAGAACATATGCAACATATAATCACAAATGAATTTACAAAAGCCTACATTGCAGGACTTAAACCCCCAAATGAGTCCTCTAAAGTGCCCCCATAGGGAAGCTCTATATTACACCAACATTACTGCCATTGTTTAAGGGCATTTTAGAACTTCCTTTTGAAAATTGCCTTCGAAGTCAATATGCAAGCCATCCAATAAAATTGATTACATTGCTTTAGAGTCACTTAATCGTACCGAAAAAAAAATTGTCACCAACTTTTACTCTTTATTAAGATAATATTTACCCTGAATTTAGCCCTTCCTACTTTTTCTTTTCTTTCCCTTCCCTTCCTCTCTTGTTTCCTTCCTTCCCCATTTTTTCCTTTTTGCCTACCCAATTCAGATTGTTCAATAACTATTTATTAAGCATGGCTACATACAGCATTTGTGAACAAAAAAGATAAGAGATTTCTGCTCCCATGGAGTTTGAGGTCTAGCATTCATTTCTGTTTGTCGTTAAGAGCACCCTGATTCCCTTTGGGCAATTTCCTCTTCATCTTGTGACAACTCGGTGGGAAGGTAAACCCATGTGCTTGCTTTCTCTATAGAGAATCCAAAACATCCCTGTGGGCTCTTTACTCGAGATCCCTTTTCCTACCTAAGTACTGTCAAGGCAGTTTGCCCGGTTGGACACTTTCTTCCGGGAAAACTGAGCCCTGAATGGGATAGTGAAAGATGAAACAGATTCATTCTACTCACAGTGGTGCCAGGTGACACTTGTAGTGGTTATAGATTTGGGAAAATATCGACAAAGTAAATTTACACCAGGAAGAAAATACTCAAGTAGAGGAAAAACATGATCTCAAATTTGCTTTTAAAGATCTGTTTACATAAATGTAGAAAAAAACCTGGACAAGGCATACTAAAATATTGACTTTGGGTAGTAAATCTGTGGGAAAGTTTTATTTTCTTATTTGAAACATTTTGGTATTTTCTTAATTTTAAAAAATGAATTTGTGAAATGGGCAAGGATTTTTTAACCAGGGAAAAAGTTATATTTATAGCTAAAGATTTAGAAAAAATTAATGAAATATTTAAATGGGTTGGGCAAGAAACAACAAATTAGACACATTCTTCAACAGGTTATCTTTATATTTGAAGTTCTGGAAAATCTCATGTTCTACTTTTCTGTGGGTAGTAATCCTTAATTTTTTTTTTTGTGATAATCATTTTTTTCTAAAGATACACTTCAGAAGGGTATTAAGGATTACATAGTGAATTAAACAAATATAGAGAGCTTGGCTGGAAATTCCAGCTGCTCAAACTGACTTTCTATTTTCATGGCACTACCACACCTTATTTCGCCTCCAGTCAGCCTCAGAAATACTTCAGTATCAACTCTATCTAAATAAATTCTACTTATGGGAGCAACTCAAAACTTCAGATGCCTTAAATTCTTAAAATAAATCCTTAAAAGAATAAATACAATGGAACCCCACTTCTTATATTAAAAGTTGGTCATAAACTTAGAAAGAATTCCAATTCCAATTCAATGGAGCTCAGTATTACTTATAAACTATATTTTTAAAAGTTTTAATCAACATAGTTTTATATGTTGCCCCAATTTTTCTTAATATTTTAAACTTTGGTGGTTTCTACTCAGATATGGTAATGGATTAGAAAAATTTGAATGTAGTTTCTTTCATGTCTCCAAATTCAAACCCCTCCCCTTGCTCTCTGACACTACGTGCTCGTGATGCGTGGGGCACACTGCCAACTCCAGTACCCCTAAAAGCAGTCGCGTGTCACATAGACATTGGATTAGATTTTTGTATGTACTGTGCTGAATAGTTAAAATTACAGTTTTCAACCGGTGTTGCAAGTATTTTTCAAACATGCAACACTTGACTGTTCAGTCAGGGGTGCTGACCTCTTTTCCCTTAGATTGTCAAATGGAAAAATGACAACAGCGAACACAATAGCCTTCCAGTGTGAATGAATCAAAACTATATCTATTTTTTGTCAGATTAGCAAAAAATATATTTTTGGTTTGTCGCAGAATTTCAGTAATTAGTGTATGTGTGCCATGAGATGAAAAGGCTGAAAATCACTGAGTTAAAACAGCGAGAAAAGGCAGCGAGTGCCTGAACACAACGGGCCTGCAACCATCTCCCTCAGTAACTGGACGTGCGCTATAGAGTGCCAACCCTTCTAAAATAACTCACGATTAAACCACAGTTCCCTTTAGGCATGAGGAATGCCTGAATAAACCAGGAACTATCTGCAAATTTTGGCTTTGAAATTTTAAGTAGCAATTTAATTTCTCTGGTCTTCCCAGAAATATGCTTGACTAGACAGTAGACATCAAATCTCTTGGATTTGTCATCAGAAAAAGGGATTGAATGTGAGTCTGTTGATGCCCTTGGGGGCGGTTGTGTGTGTAGAAAGACCATTCAGTATTTAACTTGCTTTAAAAAAATAATAGTCAATTGATTAAAGTTAGAGTTTAAATTCCTTATTCTTCCTTAAGCTTGTTGGTCATTTTGCAAAACTTACTGCATGTACATAAGTCTACAATAACTTTTCAGGGTCTTTGAATAGCATTAGAGTATATATACTTCTAAATTTTTAAAACTTCATTAATAGATTTAATATTTCTTTTCTTTTCTTTTTACTGGGTCAATGATATGACTGGCAAGTCTATAATTTAATAATTTCTTATGACTCTAATAAATTAAAATTACAAATATGGGAAACTTTAAGTTTTTAAAAATAATCTGATACTATATAAAGCTAAAATTTCTACTTAAAACCTCTAATATATTTAAATTCCAGTTACATATTTTAACTCAGAATTATAAGGCTGATGTGTTACTCTATTAAGATGCATCTCTTAAACTTAAAACATATTTAAAATACCAAATATTCACTGATTCACTGATATAGAAACAATAATTCAATGAGTTTGATTCTAGCCCAAATCTTTGCCTTTTGCTGGACATCACAAAGTCTAAAAAGTTAAAAGTTAATCTCAAACTTAACATATTCATGGTTGAACTTTTTCTATCCCAAACATGCTCGAATTGCAATCTTCCCATATCTATAAATGGCAACTTCATTATTACAGTTGTTCAAGCCCTAGACTTTGGAGAAATATTTGATTCTCCATACTGACATTTGGTTTTAAAATCCTCTTGAGTCTACCTATAAAATGTGCCTAGAATCAAAACATATTGAAATATTTGGAAGATGTAAGGGCAAAAATAATAGTTATAATCCCTGGATTTTTGTAAGAAGCAGAATGAATATGTCTGGGAAAAGTCCAGCCATTGTTAATATAACGAGAATGGTTTGCACAGCATTGCTGTGACCTGGCAGCCAAGGAGAGTGGGCTGGATGATCTCACTGTACTAGTCAGTGGGGTTGGTAAATGACTTTGAGTGAGCGTGTGTATGGTGTGGATGTATCACTCAAAATGACTGAGGGAGTAGAGCAATGAATCTGCATCCAATTTTGCATTAAGCTTGAACATTCCTCCACAGAAACTATTCGGATGATTCAGAAGGTGACAGTTATGGATAACTGGTGACTGGCAGCTTCATCACAACAACACGCCTGCTTATGCATCACAGTCTCTTGCAGAGTCCGCAAAACATCAAATCACCCAGGTGACTCAGCCTCCCTACAGCCCAGATTGACACCCTGTGACTTCTGGCTTTTTCTAAAACTAAAATCACCTTTGAAAGGGAAGAGATTTCAACCATCACTGAGATTCAAGAAAATGTGACAGGGCAGCTGATAGTGATTGGGAGAACTGTGTGAGGTCCCAAGGTGCCTACTTTGAAGGGGTCTGAGGCATCATTGTCCTGTGAACAATGTTTCTTGCATCTTGTATCTTCGTCAATAAATGTTTCTATTTTCCATAGTAAATGGCTGGATACTTTTTGGACAGACCTTGTTTTTTTTCAGCTGGACATTCTTTCTCATATCATGAGTACATCTTTGAATAATGTTTCTGAATTTGGTATGGTTATACTATAAGTGATACAATTTAGGTAACTGTCATAATCATTACCATATTCTAGATTGCTGTCCTATTCCTATCTCTAACTGCCTGCTCTTCCAATGAGACCCAAGAGATGCAAAATTTGGGGATGTGATTATGTAGCCAGCTGCCTCTATTAATGAAATTAATTTATATTAGACTGAAATTAAATGTTAAATTAATCTATATTATACAGAAATTAAATATTCCCTTAGAAGTCCTCTAACAGTGAACAGAAGTCCACCGTTTCCAATGCAATGTTATGATTTATATAAATCATATGGTATAAAAGAGTTTAGGAGAATTTAATGTAATATTCTATATTCAGAAAAAATTCACAAAATTATTACAAAGGATGAACATCTGAACTATTTAGGATTTCAGAACATCTCTAGAGAGAATATTTTTTAGTTTTTCACAGTATGTGTTCTAGTGTTAATACCACTCATTAAGTGCAAAATTTTCCTTATTCTGAGTATAAATTTTTTCCTTCTGCATCAAAATGTTATTTCTTTAGTCACCAATTGTAATTATAGTGATTCTTAAGCTGCCATTCTAGTGCATCTTATTTAGGTCTTGTCAACTTTGTGGTATATTCCTAGGTAACTGAGGGTTCATATTAGCCTACCATATCCCGCACTCAGATGCTAGCATTTGCAATCCTAAATGTGGGATCTTTTGGGTAAAATGACTTGACTTCCCTATACCTCATTTTCTCTTTTATAAAATGGAGCTAATAATAGCATGTAGAGCTCTCATGATTGTTTGTGTAGTAAGTGGAATTTTAGAAGTCAAAAATATGGGACATACCATAGGTATATAGCAAGTTCTCAATAAAATAGCTAATTTTCCCTTTTTATTCTGAGATCATTTATTTTTGACAAAGTAAAGATTTAGTGATTCCTGGAATCTATAACTTCAAGCTGAATTTCTCCAGCTGTTTCTTTCAATTTTGCTCTTTTAGTCAATAATCTGGCTAGATGTATTATATAGACAACGCAACAGCTGTAAGTGTTTGAAGGTGTCTTCAGCCATGTACTCGTTAATCCAAATCACTTTTGAAAGGCTGTGTATGCTGATTATTTTTAGTACATCCAATGACTGGGATCCCAGATGTATTGAATCACTGCAAGCCTGTGTATAAAAAGACATTTTCTTTCTTTTTAATGTAAATCATTGTCTGAAACAACTGGAATCATTTATTGTTGGTTATATCGCTGCCTAATAAAAGCAACTGGTCCCTGCCTTCCTTTTAGACATTTTCCCTTTATGCACTTGGCTTTACAGTAACTACGTTCTCCCGTAGTTGGCTTTGCTTTTGACTGAACAAGACTTAGTTCTTTTGATCCCTGAAAATGAGCCTGGTTTTCTAAACCTTGTATTTGATAACCTGCCCGTCTATCTATCGTTCTATATCTATATTAATTATTTTTTTCTTTCTGCTTGTTTTTTGTTCTCTTGTGAACCAATACAACACTTCATGCACTGATCGTGCCCCAAAGTACAGGCACTTTTCTAATTTTGTCCTAAACACTAGTGTTGAGAACAGCCACTGCTGAAAAATTACGTTGCTTGTTGTACATAATATGTCTATTAGTGCAATCCAATACAGCGTTTGCCTTCTGGTGACAGTGTTATACTGCTGAATCATATTCAATTCTTCATCCATTATTTCTTCCCTGGTGAATCAGAGAACATTTGTCTTTATTAGCTCTCTTAGTATTGATTTCTGCCTTTTTCTTCTTTTGATATCAAATCACATTTTAATCACATCTTTCAAACTAAATTTGTATATCTTAACATAAAAATGGGTAAAAATTTAATAAACTTGAGCAACCTATGCTTTATTGCATTCCACTGTGAAGTACAAGGTATGCAGAGTCCTGGGCGACAATAGGAAGAGCTCAATAAATGACCAACACAATTCTCTTTTGTGAAGTGGGCTTCATAGATACAAACTGCCTAAGTTAATTGGCTTGTGCTATTTTACCAATGAAAACTAAGTCAGGATTTTATGTTTACAAAGTCTATAGAATAGGTAGAATCATGCTTTTCATTGGCTGACGTTTATTGAGTACCTACAAATGTGCAGGACTCCATCTTAGAAATGATGTCAAATAGCATAGTAAATGGCAATAGTAATAACAATGCAAATAGCATTTTTTTAATGACTTAAAGGCATGCTGCCATATTATAAGAGTATAACAGGGACAGTTTAATATATTTTTAGCCAAATAAACATTTTTATGCAACAATTGCAGAATGTAATGGTTTTTCAAACTATAAACACATATTAACATTATGTGTGTGTAATAACATTATATTACACACTCCAATATATTTTCTTTTAGTTTCTATACTTCAAAAAATAATTTTTCCCACTTTTTATGAAAAGTTAGCTATTTATAACTTGTCCATTAGAAGCTTTCAAAGTGTAATCTTGCATGGAAAATTTCATTAAAAAAATAATATATCATTAAGTAACTGAGAAAGCTCCAAATTACCAGCTAACAGTTTACATATCAATAGGAAATAAAACATCAGAAAGTATCATTAGAGAATTACTACAAAGAATGATTAATTGGATCAGGTCTCTTTGACATAGGACTTTACTTTCTTTGTGGCCTGGTTTATTTGTGATCTCTAAGCGATATTTTAGTCATAGTAGGTATAGACAATTCATTATTCCTTTTAAGAAAAAAACCTTAAAATGACAATCCTTATTTTTAAATGATCAACTGCATTGTCCTCACTGTTTCTAGTAGTAGCTATTGAAATTGACTTTAAATGCTGCCATAATCTAAAAAGAATATTGGTTCTATCTACTCCAGCTGTGAAGATTCGTCAACTAGGAAAGGCCTAACTTGATTTGGTTCTCCATTTTTGATATTAAAATTCACAGAATTCCATAATAGTCTCAGGTGGGCTTCATCAAGGTGCACAAAGTCGATACCTCACCGTGAAAATCTGATACCACCTCCCAGGGCTGGTGCAGCACAGCGGGTTTGCACTTTACAGACAGAAAACATGAGGCAAAATTTCCGTCTGTTTCTTTTGAGTATAATTTACTGCGCAACTTAAACTCTGGACCTGTTTAATGGTCCTAACAGCAGAGTTTCTAGGCCAACAACTAAATCAGCTCTAGTGCTCTGCATTTGCAGACAAGTCTTATGATTTACAAAATTTAATAAGCTGGACCCTTGTGACATCTCCCCCAAGATACTGCTTTTATAATTGCTTCCAAGAAGGTTGTCAAAGGAGCTTATGCCCATTGGCATAATGAAACCTTACTTTTTTCTGCACAAAAGCATGTAAGTGTACTCCTGCTATTGGTAATTCATTAACAATCAATAAATTCTAGAGCCTTCCCCTCACCAGATACGGTAATACATTAGTGACTTTTTTTTTGTATTGCTTTATGAGAGTGATATTTCTTGGGTAGTATTTTTGTGAGTGTCTGCCAAATAGAGTACAAACGAAGGTCAGATGACTTAACAGTTTCTCATCTGCACACTGATTCTTTAAGTCAAGGTTTGCTATAAGTCAAAGTCCCTTGTCACCACTTGAAAGTTTATCTTTTGTAGTGAGGGAACATACAGTGTTGTTTTGATTTCTTTTTCTTTATTTTCTTTAACCGGTACAACTATTAGCAGCTTTGCCTAAGAGGCTTCTACTGTATCAGCCTGGATTTTGTCGCTTTGTTATATCAAGATGGCTCTTTCAGGTCAACTTTGGTTTTTAAATAGAAAAATAAAGACATTGGATGATTCTGTTTCAGTAAAATAGCACAACTGTCACCAACCATGCTTTGCTGGCCTTGGGAACCCTGCTTTGCCTATTGTGTGGTACAACTAAGTGAGAAGACTGCAAACGTCCCAACCAGACACGTCTGGAGTACTTTGTTTGGTTAACCGCCTCTTGGTAACTGGCACACCCGGTGGTATTATTTGCTATTAAGTAAAATCACACTATGTATCAAATTTCAATTAGATGTAGCCCTGAGGTCACTCTTTTGAGGGGATGCTGTTCCTGGTGGGATTGCGTACAAAATATAATGTATCTCCCATTGTTTTAGGCTTATTCATTCACCCTTCCTTTGAAAGATAGAGTTCCTGATACCAAAATGGCCACACACTTCCGATCTTTACACTGGTTTGTCTTCTGTGTCCTGTTTCCTGCCCTCCATTGTTCTTGTTTCTTTCATTTCTCTCAGCCAATGTCTTGTTTTCTGTTCCATGACTCGTGTTTATGTAGATTAGTTCTGCAGCTCCGCCCCCCCACCCCCCATTCAACTCCATCCTGGGAAAATTGTATCCTTACTACAAATATATGCATTTTATACTGTTTGGAAAGATTGGCTTAAATATAATGATGAATGTGAGGAAAAATAGATATATTCTATTATTATAACCTGCCTACTCTATTTTCTTTCCACTACAGGGAGTTTTCATGGGTGCATGGCAAAACAAATTGCAATCATCTGGGTGTTTTCCACCCTAGTCCCGTCATCTTGAATGATAACTGCATTTATTCTTTAGCTGAAAATTAATATATCTATACATCCATCTATTTCTACATATATACATATGTTTTTTCTATATGTATCAGCAGATGATAAGCAACAACTAAAGAGAACAGGTTGAGAATATTTTTTTTCTGGGGTTAAAGAAAAAATGTTTTATGTTCACATTTAAACATTTAAGGCCTGGGGTAAGACAGCTTTTAAGGTCAACCAGAAAGGAAGATTTTCCTTCCCTAAACATCTATCAACAGTCTTTGGAAGAGCAGTCAGCAATAGCATAATTTAGCACCAGCCTTCTCTGTGAAAAGAATACCTCTTTGACATCATGTCACAACTTGTGCTTCAACTGAAGATTTTCAGGTGGTCTATGCTTTGCTGTATTGATTTCCTTTTATCATTTTAGTCACAAACAGTTTCAAATCCCTGTTTTTTTCTTACGTGTACTACAAACAAGGACAATAAAGACTCACAAAACTCATGCCTTCCTCTGACACTCCCCACACTGAAAGGAACAGTTCTACCTTGCAGATGGTAGGCAGCCCCGGTCCAGGGTCTGCTGAGCCTGCAGGTCACTTGTGGCTAGACTGTGGTATGGTTTATTGGGAATGAATCATCAGATCTGACAAAGCCCAGCTGAGAAGAGACAGATAAATTGGATGGTGTCTTTTACCAGCAGGGGCTGCTGCAGAGCAGTAATAGTTGGGGGTGTTCTGCTGGTTAATTCAAAAGAGAGTGTTTAAGAATGTTCATTCTGTTGGGGCAAGAGATGTGGGAGAGGGAGGTAATGAAGACAATTGAAATCAACCAGGGAAATAAAATGTGTGTGTGTGTGTGTGTGTGTGTGTGTGTGTAGCAACATATAATTCAAAATTCTTGGAGAAAGAAAAATGCAGCAATATCAGGAGGATTTCAAGTTAGTACATGGGAAAGCCAACTTTAAAAAAAAATTTGGAAATCACAAATATTTTTGCAAATATATCTAGATTGCCAGTTCAAGACAGAAAAATGATTTTTATCCTCGCCCTCACTCTTCTTCCCCAACGATAAGCCACGCGTCTTGAAGACAGTGCAGTGTATTTTCTCCTGAGCAGGTATCTACTCAAAGAAATAGATCAAACATTAGTATACTTTCTTATCGTTTGTTTGTCTAAGAGAGGTTTCTGTGAATTTCAGTGCTTTATAAATATATGCCAGTTGCACAGATGGATAACATGAGTTATATATTTACCAAATAAACTTATCTGCAATATATGGGCTTATGCTAGTATGTCATATTTGGAATGAAAAAATTCAGCTATATTTTCTTAGAGTGGGATTTTCCTTTGCGTTTGGAATACTGAGATTTGTCAATATAATGATGTGTTCCTTGAATATATCCCCTCCACTACTGTCAGAGCTGAGTGAAGATACAGGAAAGAAAACACCAGAATACTATCTAGTGACCACACATTGTACAAACTGGGGAGGGTTGGGCCTTAAGTTTTAATTCTGTATGTAATCCAGAGAACCTTATTTATTTAAGTAGATCCAGTCTTTACAGCAGTCAGTAAATTCTTTAATAAAGAATTCTTGTTATAGTAATAGAGCAAGTAAGGAAAATGTACATAGAACGAAGAAGCTGAAGCACCTGTTGGCAGAATGATGGCGGAATGCCGGCTCTAACAGAAATGCATGGCTTTACCCAGCAGTTCAGGAATATCAGCTAAAATGTCATGCTAAACGAAGGAAAGGAAATAAAAAGAACTCTTGAGTTTAGCTTTATATAAATACTGCAAACACTTATGTATGCATTGGATTTTCTGATATCTAATTTAAACTACTATTGATCAGAATTCTTTTAAAATAACATTTGGTACCTTGAAAGTGGTCCAGAAACTCTTTATGAAATGGTATGTTATCATCTCTTCCAGGTATGAACGGGGATTAGCTGAAAAACAGGCTGGAAGTTAATGCATGGGTGAATCAGGTTATAAAGTTGATACCATCGATGAAAGTCTTCAAAAATTCAGTCCACTTCAACAAAAACTTATTTAGCATCTACTAAGTGTCAGATACTGTGTCAGAATAGCAACCGTTAGGAAAATAAGACCATTTCATTGACCTAATGGAAGTTAAAGATTAGTAGAAAAGACATCTGAATTTCAAAACAATAAGAAAAGTGCTATGAGAGAGATATTTCTCCAGAGCTAGAGAAGTCTGGGGGGTGGTGCCTGTATCTGCGTTGGGGGTGTGACGAGTGTTTCTCCCGCACTGGGGGTCAAGATGAGCTTTCTGTAGATGACACTCAAGTGGATTTCAAAGATGAATAGGAATTAACTAGGGATATAGGTCTTAAAGTTATCTTAAAAGGACCATTTGGGTGCTCTACCATCTTAAGTTTTAAAAAACTATATTATACATGTGACTCTATCTTATTTTTTAGAACCTTTAACTTAAATTCCTTTAAGGACAGCCTGACAGTTCAGAGAACAGGATTCAATCATTCAACAAAAAACTCCATTAAATTTAGCTTAGTTTAATATGATGGGTAACCATTTAATCCATTGACAAGCAATTAGTGAGCATCTACTACATGCCAGACACCGCTCTGTGCACTGGGGTTGGGGTTGGGAATTAATGACTTTCTCTGGCTCCCTTAATTTTACGTCACCCTGCATAGGCTTAAACAAAATCTGTAAACAATGGCTATTAAAGCTTGTAAAACCCTTTCCCATGCAAACATTAATTTATAACAGTTCTTTGAGACGGTAGGATATCTGCCTTTGCTCCCCTCCTTTGAGGCAGACTGTCTCACTTGTGCATCTGTGAAGCATCAACTGTGTGCTACAGAACCCAGGGACCACCTCTTCTGTAGTCTGACCTCAACCTGATCCTGAACTTCGATTTTTAAACTTTAAACTGAATCCTGTTTATAGCCCCTTGGTCAAATTTAACATCTTGAATTCAATAAATATTTGCGGTTACTATGGGCCAAGATCCCTATCTCAGGGAGCTTACAGTATAGTAAGAGGGGAAGAGTCATATAAACTCAAATAAATGTATAATTACACCCTGTGATAAAGCTGTAAAGAAAAGACACACTGTGCTATGAGCGGGGGGGGGGGGGGGGAACAGGGCAAAAGAGGGTAGGCTAGTGAACGTTTCCAGTAAGAATTAATTCATGTGGGTGTTTAGGAAGAGTAACTTAGAGTCAACTAAGAGAAGTTGTGTGTGTGTGTGTGTGTGTGTGAAAGAGAGAGAGAGAGATTGATTCCAGGGAGAGGGAAGACAGTGAGCAAAAGCAGGCAGGTTGGCGCAATCTCTTTCTAGCAATCAGAGGGCGAGTGTACGAGGTAAAGCTGGAGAGGTAAGGCCCAGTAAGATCCTAGGAGCCTTGGAAAACACTAAAGAATTTTAAGTAGAGGGTGACATGGTCCTATTTTAAATATCATGTTGATTACAGTGTAGAGAACCAATTAGAAAGAGTCAAGATAGATGTAGGGAAACCACTTAAGGATTAAGTACAGCAGCGTAGGGGAAGGTTGATAGTAGTTTGTTCTTGGATGGTAGCTGTGGGAATGAAGAGAAATAGATGAATTTCAGAGATGTTCAGGCAAAACCTCAGGGCTTGTAGATGAATTAGACATGGAGCTTTAAATATGACCCATACATTTATTTTTTATTTTATTTTAAAATTATATTTTATTGATTATACTATTACTATTTTCCAATTTTTCCCACTGTGCCTCCCTCCACCCAGCACCCCCCACTCCCTCAGGCAATCCCCACACCTTTGTTCATGTCCATGGGTCACATGTATACATTCTTTGGCTTCTTCATTCCTCATCCCGTAGTTTACATCCCCATGACTGTTCTGTAACTACCAATTTGTGCTTTTTACCCCTTTCACCTTTCTCTTATTCCCCCAACACCCTCTCCCACCTGGCTGCCATCAAACTGTTATCTATATCTATGATTCTGTTTCTGTTCTGCTTGTTGGCTTAGTTTCTTTTTTTAGATTCAGTTGTTGATAGATATGTATTTATTGCCATTTTATTGTCCATAGTTTTGATCTTCTTTTTCTTAAATAAATCCCTTTAACATTTCATGTAAGAATGGTTTGAGGACGATGAATTCCTTTAATTTTTCTTGTCCAGGAAGCTGTTTATCTACCCTTCGATTCTAAATGATAGTTTTGCTAGGTAGAGCAATATTCACTGTAGGTCTTTGCTTTGCTTTACATTTTGAATATTCCTTGCCAATGTCTTCTAGCCTGCATACCTTGCAAAGTTTCTTTTGAGAAATCAACTGACAGTGTTATGGGAACTCCCTTGTAGGTAACTACCTGCTTTTCTCTTGCTGCTTTTGAGATTCTCTCTACCTTTAACATTTGGCATTTTGATTATGATGTGTCTTGGTGTGGGCCTCTTTGCATCCATCTTGTTTGGAACTCCCTGTGCTTCCTGACCTTGCATGTCTATTTCCTTCACCAAATTAGGGAAATTTTTTTCATTATTTTTTCAAATAAATTTCCAATTTCTTGCTCTTTCTCTTTGCCTTCTGGCACCTCTATGATGCAAATGTTGTTATGTTTGAAGTTGTCACTGTGGCTTCTTATATTGCCCTCATTTCTTTTTTTGAATTCTTTTTTCTTTTTGTTATTCCGACTGGGTTTTTTTTTTTTTTGTTTGTTTGTTTCCTTATGTTCCAAATCAATGATTTGATTCTCAGCTTCATCCACTTTACTGTTGATTCTTTATTTCAATTAGTGTATAATTCATTTCTTACTGGATCTTTTTTATGCTGCTGAGGTCCTCACTAAGTTTCTTAAACACACTTATACCCAGTGTTTTGAACTCTACATCTGAAGGATTGCTTATCTTTATTTTGTTTAGCTCTTTTTCTGGAGTTTTGTTCTGCTTTTTCATTTGGGCCATGTTTCTTTGTCTCCTCATTTTGCCAGTCTCTCTGTATTTGTTTCTATGTATTGAGTAGAGCTGCTATGACTCCCTGTCTTGGTAGCATGGCCTAATGTAGTAGGTGTCCTGTTGGCCCCGGTGGCACAACCACCCCATCATCCAATCTGTACTCAAGGTGCACCCTCTGTGGGTCTGAGTACACCCAGCACTTTTAGTTGAGAATAGATTGCTTTTGGGAGGTCAATGGGACAGATTTACCCAGGCCAGTCAGCTGCAAGGACTGTATTTGACCACTGACCACCAACCTCCATCCTCCATGGAGGACCATATGTGCTGGAGCCCACCCCACAGAGCAGGGCTTATTTCAGCAGGGCTCTCGTGCCTACTTTCATTCTGTCCGAGCCACATGGCATAAGCTGTAAAGCAGTCTGCAGCTGTCTGCTACTCATGCTGGGCTTGGAGGTTCCCTAGCAAGGCCAGGCTGTGAATCAAGACAAATTGCTGCTAATGCCAGGCCTTGGGCTGCTTAGCAAGGTACTGGGGCTCACTGAGGCCAGCTGCTGTTTGTTTGAGAGGATTTAGGAAGGTCAGAAGCATGTGCCAAGACAAGTCATTCATATGGAGAAACCACTGTAAACTGCTTAGGTGGTCCTATAAACTGGGTAAGGTGGAGTCTCAGGGAATCAGCGGGGTGGGGCAAACAGTATGAGCCAGGTTGATGGAGCTCTGTGACTCTCTTGGGGAAGGGCTCAGAAGAGGACCCATGGCCTCTGCCAGCAGTTCTGTCTTAGAGAAAGCTGTCCCCCAACACTTGCTCTGAAGCCAGACATTTCAGTTCCTTCCTGCATACCACTGGTGCCTTTTAAGCTGCTGCCCTGGTGCTGGAGCTCAGAGGGAGGGAGTCTGAGTAAGTCCGTGTGTGAGCCCTTTAAGAGGAGCTGCCTGGAACTCTAGACATTTCTTCCACTGACTCAATCTCCACCGGTTTTGACAGCAGAAGCCACAGGGACTTATTTTCCTGGCACTGGAACCCTTGGCTGGGGACCTGGTATGGGGCTGGGACCTCTCATTCTTGAGATATCCCTCCTGATTTTTATCTACCATGTGTGGGTGTGGGACCAGCCCTCTTCATGTCTCTGCATTTCTGCATCCCCCTGCTCCTACCAGTCTGAGTGAATGTGATTTCTTTTTTAATTGTGTGGTCGTAGGACATTCAATTCAGTTTCTGCCAGTCTGAGTGATAGTTGTTCTATAATTAAGTTGTACTTTCAGTGTGGTTATGTGAGGAGGTAAGCTGTGTTTACCTAGGCCACAATCTTGGAGATCTTTTGAACCCATACATTTGTGGATTGTACAAATGACATTCACTGAAAGAAGCAACACCGTAAGGAAACCAGGTTTGGAACGGGAGATCTTGAGTTCACTTGGGGGCGTAATGAGCATGGGAAGTTTTTATACTACAAAGGTTTTAAGTAGGAAGTTGGGTTTCTAGGACTAGAGGCCAGAGGATAGAACTGGAGCAAGTATATACAATGAAGTATGTGTCATTAATACATATATAGATAGTGATTTCATCTACAGTCATAGAAAGACCACTTGGAGAGAGAGAGAAGGGCTTGCAGATGATGCCACCGGTAACCAAATACTCACAGCCAAATGAAGGAATATGGATCAGAAAGGAAGATTAAGAAGAAATGAACAAGATAAAATACAATAAAATGAAACAGAAGAATGCGGATTCTGTCACTCGGGCCAGGGAAAGAGAATTTCTAGAGTGAGGGAGTGACTAATGATATTGAACATTCTTATGAGATCAATTAGGATAAAAAATGAAAATGCCAATTGAAGCGGGCTCAAGGTAGGTGACCATAATGAGAACCAGGGGGTTCTTCAGTAGAGTAATAGGCTGGGAGCCATTTGGAAAGGTTAGAGAGGCTGCTGGCAACATGAGACTAATTAGGTCAGACCTCTCTACTGAAAAATCTGGCTTTGGAGGAGAGGTGAGAGATAGATGGTAACCTGAGGCATGGCCTACAGATGGCTTTTAAAATTGTAAGAGAGGCTTGGAAAGTTCTAATAATAAAAAGGGTCTAGTTGAGAGGGAGAAGATGAAGATATAAGAAAAAGAGGGATGATCAACAGATTAGGTAGAAGAAAGAAATGTACATAGGAAAGCAGGGGGCATAAAATTCAAAGTGTGAGTAAATAGATTTACCTAAAATTGGAGAAAGGATCATTCTGGTCGTAATAGGAGGGAAATGTTGACCAACCTTAACTTTCCCAATAGGGGATATATGCAAGCAACAAGTAATGAAAAGAGGGGGGCGGGGAGTGAAATTATATTTGCTATCTTGACCTGGACCAGACCTCAACCAGAAGCATTCTGGGAGGCTGGACTCATGCACAGAGGTCTAAAGTCCTGCCATCTTCAGCTCTCCCACCCCATCAATAAAACAAACAGCAAACTCGAATCTCACATCTTCTCTCATATCCGCAGATCACATGTAAAGGAGAGGGCTATAAGAGAGTACATGTGTCTTTGGTGCCTTGGATAAGCTCACCCCAAACCCAAACGGGGCCAAAGTCTTGGTTCAGCTGGTAGAGCATAAGCTCTTTTATCCCAATGCGGCCTCATTTTTCCAGGGACGGCATCCAGGGTGTGGAGCCCTGATTGGCAGACTGGAGAGGTCTCAGTATTTTATATCTGGGACACACACCCAGACCTTTCTCCCTTCCCTCGATTCTTGATCAGGGCACAAGATCAGGGCCACTGACCTGGACTGTGAGTTCAGTCCCCATTTGGGGTGTGTATGAGAGGCAACCAATCAATGTTTCTCTCTCACATTGATGTTTCTCTCCCTCCTTTCTTCCCTCCCTCCGCTCCTTTCTAAAGAAAAATAGAATAAAAATTGTCTTTCACTGACCTTGCTGTTCCAGATGCTGCTACTATTTCTTCTCTTCTTTCATAGCCAAACTCCTCCAAACCCTGTATCTGCTTCCTTTTTTTGGTCTCAGACTTCATTAATTCCTTATTTTTTGCCTTCTCCCCAGGTAGTAGTCTCAGAACTCACCAGTAACTTTTCAGTTGGTGAATCCAATTTTTTTCTTACTGCATATTACCCTTGATGATGAAAGAATTACACTCCACTCATTTGGCTTCTGTGGTAGTTTATCTTCCTGGTTCTGCTTCTGTCTAAATACTGTACTACTCAATCATGTCAACTTGTCCCTTCCTTCTCCCATTCTATCTGTGGATATTTATTAAAGCTCTGCCTTCAGCCTTCATTTCTTTCCCTCTTGTTTCTTCCTGGAAGACCTTTCATGATTCCAACTATCACCTCCATGCAGATAGATCCAAAATTTATTCTTCTAGTTCTGACATTTCTCCCCAGCTCTGTTCTCATATCTCCAGCTAAATTATGCAGAGGTCCTACTGGGCGCCCTGCCACTGTTTCATTTTAATAGGTCTAATGCTGAATTAATCATCTTGTGGACTTAGTTTCTTTTCTGGTAAAATGACTGGAAGATCATCTAGATGACAGCAGAGGTTCCCAGACCTGACTTATCATCAGAATTACTGTGATGTAGAATACTTCATTTGGTATTCTGAAAAGCGCTGCAGGTGATTCCAGTGATCAGCCAAGTTGGAAGCACTGTTCTAGTGAGAGGATCATCAAAGTAATTGATCTTACTTCCTAGGATGCCATAAATTTGTTCTGTACTCTCTCTTCCCTCAAATTAGCAATGATATTTAATAGCTATATAAAACTGGGAGACATGTTCCCTTGAGCCTTAGTTCTCTCGCCTATGAAGTGAATATCAGTGAATGGCAGGTTATTGTCACAATGAGTAAATGAGGTTAGATGTATAAAATATGCAGCTTAGTGACCTGTAAACATCAGGAAATTTCAAATTTGCTTCTTTCCACCTCTCTCCTTTCTAGTGCACTGTCCACACCCCTAATTGATTTCCGGTGTCACTTTTATTTGTCACTCTACCTCATGAACTCAGTGATTTCCCATTACCTTCAGCAATGGTACTAAGACCCCTGCTCTAAAGGCAAATGTGTCTCTCCAAGAACAGTTTGTGGTCTTTAATTACCTTTAATTTCTGATTTACAATCCAAGTAATTCAAAATTTAGAAACAGATTGCTTTTCTAGAAGTATGTATAGGTATTAGTAATTCTGAAATTTGGGTCACATTCCCCCACTGAATGACACTAAAAATGAATTATTATCTTGCAATGCTGCTCCACAAAAACACAATTGACCTTTTGAGGCAGAAACCCATATTCTTGTAATAAAAATATTTTAAATAGTGGAAATAGCAGAAAGCAATTCTACTACACAAGTACATTAAACACTTTAGGTATATGGAGTTCTCTAGTCCAGGAGCTTCTGGGAAGAGACTCCTGAGTTGTTCAGCCAGATCTACCTTGGCTCTGAAACACATCTGACTAAGCTATAAATGATTGATTTCAGATCAGCCTTTGAGCCGATAGCAGGAACGGAGAGAGCATGGAAATTTTGGATGCCCGGATTGAATCAGAGGCAGTAGCAAAAACAATTTAAGTGTCTTACTAGCATGGCTTCATTCTGTTGGCCTCCTTCAATCCATGTGCGTCATTTGCCTTTTATATAGTCTGGTGCATCGTCACTTTACTTTCTCCAGTCCCCTCAATGATTAGAGTTGAAGACTACTGTTGTTAACTACTTATAGTACTACGGCATTTCCCAGAACTTCCCAAACCTAAGCTATTTTCCAGATGGGCACCAAGACCCTAATAAGGAAGGGATGCTGGGGGCTATTTCTAACACTGTTCTAAATCTACTTCCCTTTTTTTAGTTGCTTATTGTTCTGAGTTCTGGCTCTTCCATGATTTATGCAGGAACACTTTTATTGATGGGCATTTTGCCCCCCCATTTAAAAATTATCAACAATGATATAAATAATATAACATACCAATGTGCATTTCTTTAAAATTGATTCCTAAAAATAGAGAAGGGAGGCCCTGCTCTGGGCATGAGTGCTCTCACTGTGGGGATCAATGCTAGCATTCCCCAGAGCCGCCTTTAGAGAAAAGAGGCAGGTGGTAGAGTGGGGAACAAGTTGAAGCTGAGAATGTTCTTTTTTAAAAAAATATTTACTATCCACTTTTGCAAAAGCTTCATATTTTTAAAGTATACATTTATTATAACATGAATTTTTCAATTACAAATGATCAGTGTAGAAAGGCCCCCATACACACTGGCAGGAAGAAGAGAACACAGTGACACCCAGGAGCCCTGTTTAGAGTGGCCTTACCCAGAGCCAACAGAAAAGTTTATTCTTCTTCCTGCAAGAATGCATGTGTGCACACACAGACAATATGTTAAACATGAATTTTGCTTATAAATGGCATGTTTACCTCCAAATTTGCTTTTATAAGAAGTGATTAATGGGGCCTTCTACTTCTCATGCTACTGCCTGAGTCTCCTTCTTTGTTACTCTCCCCTCAGCTATACCCCTCCTCCTCTTTCAGCCTCCCTCCTAACTCTCTACCCAGCCCACTTGTAGATCTGGCGTTGAGACCTGGAATGTTCCTCTGGATTTCCATTTTGGGGCTTATGGAATATATTTTGAAATAAGGAAGTGTGATGCCCCCAGTTCTGTTTCTCTTTCTCAGAATAGATTAGGCCGTTTGTGTGTGTGTGTGTGTGTGTGTGTGTGTGTGTGTGTGTGTGTGGTTCCATATGAATATAGAACTGCTTTTTGTATTTCTGTAAAAGTGCCATTGGGATTTTGGGTAGTACAGATATTGTAACAATATGAAGGCTTCCAATCCACCAAAATGAACTATCTTTTTGTTTATTTGTCTTTTAAAAAATCTTTCATCAATGTTTTGTAGTTTTCAATACACAAGCCTGACACTGACACCTCTGATACAGCCTCTAAGGAAAACAATGTGGACATTCCTCAAAAAATAAGAAGTAGAATTACCATATGACCTAGCAGTTCTACTTCTGAGTATTTACCCAAAACAATTGAAATCATGATCTTAAAGATATATTAGCACTCCCATGTTTATCGGAGCACTATTCAAAATAGCCAAGATATGCAAACTGCCTAAATGTCCTTTGACAGATGAATGGATAAAGAAAATGTGGTATATTTTAGCCTTACGAAAGGAAATTTTGAAGTCTATATCAACACAGATGAACCATGGGAACATTATGTTAAGTGAAATAAGAAGCCAATGACAGAAAGACAAGCACTCATGTTTCCACTCATATGAGGTATGTAATATATATAGTCAGACTCATTGAATCAGTTAATGGGAAGGTGGTTGCCAGGGGCTAGGGACGGGGGAAGTAGGGAGTTACTAATCAATTGGCATATAGTTTCAGTTAAGGAAGATGGATAAGCTCTGGAGATCTGCCCTACCACATTGCACTTATAGTTAACAATAATGTGTCATACAATTAAAATTTGTTAAGAGGCAAATTTCATGTAGAGTATTCTTACCACAATAAAATAAAATAAATAAAACTGCTATAAAAAATGTAGATGAATAGAGAAAGCTGGCTCAGTAACCTGGCCTGCCACTTATGAGTTATGCTGGCCCAAGTGAGAAACTTACTTTCCCAGAGCCCCAGCTTTCCTGCCTGTGAAGTGACATTGCAGGAATCCCCATCACACAGGGTTATTGAAGGAACCAGGTGAGAGACTCTGTGGGGCTGTAATGCTATTTCTCTATTATCCAAAGCTCCTACTATAGCTCCTGGTGCATGTTTGGTACTGGAGATATAAATATGTATATATTTATTTAAAGATTTTATTTATTTTTAAAGAGAGGGGAAGGGAGGGAGAACGAGTGGGAGAAAGAGAGGGAGAGAAACATCAATGGGTAGTTGCTTCTTGTGTTCCCCCTACTGGGGAGGTGGCCCAAAACTCTGGCATGTACCCTGACTGGGAATCAAACCGAGGACACTTTGGTTCGCAGGCCAGCACTCAACCCACTGAGCCACACCAGCCAGGGCTGGTACTAGGAATGTATTTTGACAATTTTTTTATTAGTATGTGCATTAGTCAGTACCACATCTCTTTCCCTTTTGGCATAGCACATGCTATTCAAGAAGGAGACAAAGGAAGCAGAAGGAGAATTATTGATCATTTCTCCTGATTCCCTTAAGTCTGCTTTTACCTTTGCCTTTGTTTAGGGCTCTCTTTTACTTTTAACCTGCAGGTGAGGCATATAAACACTGTTTACAAGGTAATTTTGTTCCTCCATGCCCTTACAATAGTTTCTTTCACCTTCTCTCCACCAGAAATGCTATAACAATGTCTACAGTGGCTTGTCCAAGAGGAAATGGACTGTCAGTGGAGAAGCACATGTCCATTAACTCACTCAGGAAGAATTTATAGTCATTAAGGCATTCTTCTATAAGGGGGGTTGTTCATCTGACTGTATCTATTATAAACATAAAACTCTTCCTCCTACAATAAACATTTCTTCATTTTTTTCAGATAGACATATACGTGTTCTTATAAAAAAAGGAAATGAGAATAAAGTTTAAGAAGTTATGAGACTAATATCTGGAGATTCTTTTAATTAATGGAAATTATTTCACTATATGAGTATAACATAACCCTTCTTACTAAAGTTCTATTGATTGATATTTAAGTTGTTTACAAGTTTTACAACAATAATAATGCAGTGATGTATATTTGTGTACACAATGTATTGCCCATATGTTCAAATATATTTTTTAAATAAATTCTTACAGATACAATTTCTCAATAAAAGTATGCATTTCTAAAATACTTTTTTTTAAATGAATTTTTTTAAAGATTTTTTTAAATTTATTTATTTTTGGAGAGAGGGGAAGGAGAAAGAGAGGGAGAGAAACAGCAATGTGTGGTTGCCCCTCACATGGCCCTCACGGGGACTTGGCCTGCAACCCAGGCATGTGCCCTGACTGGGAATTGAACCGGGACCGCCTGGTTCCCAGCCTGCGCTCAATCCACTGAGCTACAACAGCCGGGGCTTTCTAAAATACTTTTAATATGTATTTCTAACATGTCTTAAATAAAAGCAGGTGTCAGATCACAGAAGACTTTGTGAGCCATCGAAAGGCATTTTAGATTTAATGTAAGAACAAGGGTTATCCGTTTAATTATTTAAAGCAGGAAAGTGACATGGTCAGACCTGATTTTTAGAGACTTTTATTGGTCAGGATTCAGTAGCAGACAGCTGAAGAATCTCCAGCCAGTTTTGTAGGAAAGGGGTTTATTACAAGGTGTTAAGCAACTTAGAGACTTAGAAGATCTGAAGAAGCTGACCGTAGTCTGTGCTTCCAGAAACAATAATTGCACATCACATTGTCATGCTGGCTGGCCAAGGAACTGCTGTGTTTGTGGTCACCACCTCCTACTAAAGACCATACTGTGTTGGTCACACTCAGGAAAACTGCTGAATGAGGAGACACTGCTGCTACCATGGCTTGGGCTTGGCAACCAGAAAGTTAGGGGCCAGGTGGACATCAGAGTAATTTTTCTCAAATCTGGCTGGACATCATCATTTTTTTGGAATACTTTACAAGGTACAGTTGCTTAGTTTGCATTTCCAAAGACTGTATTTAGTTGACCTTAAGCAAGGCTGAGTCATAGTATAAAAAATAAAACAAAAAAACTCTCCAGGTGAGGCACAGCCAAAGTCAAGAGCCATTGCACAAGAATCTCCATGAAAGCTGCCACAGGATAACCAATTTTCTTTCCTGTCCTTGCTTTCAGAAGGGCTGTGTGACGGCCCCTTTATCATATTTACTTCAGTTCTATAACCTGGAAGATAATTCTGCTGGGAAATTCCGAATGGAAAACCCAGATTGAAGGTAGATTGGAAAATGCCGTTGTTAAGCACGCCAGCCCCTGTGCATATTGGCAGGAGGTGCTGAGGTGGTTTTAAGGGAGCTACACTAATTCAGAGTAAAAATAATGAGAGGTGTGATCTCAAAGGACACTGTTTGCTATGAGACCAGTGGGGAAGGAGTAGAGGCTTTCGTTATTAGTTCGGGTCTGACTCGGAACACTGATAATAGGAAAAGGGTGGAGGACCCTATCTAGAGAAGAATTTAAGAGACAGAATAAGGTAGACTTGGACATTTTAGATATGTGGGTTTATGGAAAGAAAAGGGGATAGCAGGAATTTTGGCTTGGGTAATTTGTTGAATGGTTGGACAATTCATCTTGGGAGAAATAGGTTAAGGTTTCGGTGGAGAACAATTCAGATTTAGCTGTGTTCAGTTTTGGAAGTTTATAGGACGTGCAGATGAAGGTGTACAGTAGACAGTAGGATAACCAAATCTGGATCTCAAGAGAGAGAACTGAACGGGAGGTAGAGATTTAGCCATGGTTGATTTTTAGATTTTAATGAATGTCTGGGATGGATGAGGTAACCAGGGATAGGATCAGGAACAGAATAATAAGAAATATCAATATTTAAAGTAAGGAATGGCAGAGAATGAGGATCCTGCACAAGAGAGAGAAAAACCAATAGATTATGATCATATAAAAGTAAAGGGAAGAATAGTTGTTTTTCCAAAGAAGACATACAAATAGCTAATAAATGCATGAAAAGATGCTCAACATCATTAGCAATTAGGGAGATGCAAATTCAAATCACGATGAAATACCACTTCATACCAAATAGGATGGCTATAATTTAAAAAGGACAATAGCAAATATTGTCAAGGGTGTGGAGAAATTGGAATCCTCATGCATTGTTGGTGTAGCCACTCTGGAAAACAGTTTGGCAGTGCCTTAAAAAGTTGCATATAGGCTGACCACATACCCCAACAATTCCACTTTTAGGTATATACCCAAAGAGAATTGAAAACATTTTTGCATAAAAACTTGTACCTAAATGTTCATAGCAGTATTGTTTATAAGAGCCCCAAAGTGGAAACACTCAGTACACATTAATTAATTAATGGATAAACAATATGGGATACACCCATGTAATGGGATATTATTCAGCCATACAAAGTTTTGATACATGCTGCTTTAGCTGATAACAAAAGGCCATATGCATGGTTCCATATTATAGGAAATGAACAGAATAGGTGAATCTGCAGAGGCAGAAAGTAGATTAATGATTGCCAGGAGAAGAAAAAAATAGGGAGTGATGGTTAATGGGTACAGACTTTCTTTTTGGAGATGATAAAATATTCTGAAATTAGATAATGGTAATTGATGCACAACTTTGTGAATATACTAAAAAACATTGAATTGTACTTTGTAAAAGGATGAAGTTCATGGCATGTCAATTACATCTCAATAAAGCTGTTATTTATAAAAACTCAAGGGAAAAAGCATTCAGGAAAAAATATCTAGAGGTCAAAATGTCAATTGCTGTGAAAATGTCAAGCTTCTATTACAGCAAGTAACATTGGCAAGAGCAATTTCAATTGTCTGGTGTGGGTGCAGATTATACTGAAGAGTAAATGGGAAGTGAGAAAATATAGATTGTGTGTTTCGATAACTCTTTCAAGAACTTTTTATGGAAAAAGGAGAGAAATAGGCTACAACTCAAGGAGGAAAGATGGAATTCATTTTGAGGAGCAGTTTGTTTTCATTTGGGCAGGAAAGAATCATGCATGATTCAATGTTGATAAAGTCAGTAGAGTAGGACAGCCGAAACAAGAGAAAAATACCTAGATTGCAGTGTCTGAGAAGTCAGGAAATAAGGCTTGCTGTTTGAGAAGGCTAGAGTGTGTTTGTAATAACTGCTTTGGAAAATCCGAGAAAAGATGACCAGGAAATGAAGCTGTTGGGTGGCCCTGGGTCTCATACAGGCTAGAGGCATTAAATTTACGGTAGCGAACATTTATTAATTCATTCATGATGCTATTCTCTGAGGAGCCACAGTGTCCTAACAATAGTGTACTAAGTGATATGCTTTGTGTGTGTGTCTGTGGGTTAATAAAGAAAAAAATAGAAAAGTGAAGTGAGGAGAGATCTCGGTAGGGTCAAAGGATCACAGAAAGAACTATGATTGTATGCTTCCTCAGTGGCATCATGCTAAATGCTATGGGCTATAATATCCTCTCAACAACAACCATTATTTCCAAAAGAAAAAAAAGCAAAGGTTTAGAGAGATTAAGAGACTTGCTCATGTTCGTACCTTTTGAACATGGCAGAATTGCTGTTAAGCGTAGAGTCTCTGAATCCAAAGTACTTGCTGTAACCATGGGACTGCTTTGCAGCTACAGGTGTTATATAAGTAGCCGAGTGAGAGGGTTGGAGAAGAGATGTTGTAGTTATTAGATTGTAATGTTTAAATTTAGGAAATCAGACCCGGACATTTCAAGTGATGGCAAAGGAACAGCACCTATCCATGGGATGTGGGTAGCAGAGCTAGAAGGGTGGGAATGAAATTATGGAAATAAAGGAGTGTTTGAAGTCCCCTTTTGAGTATATTGTCCACCTGTATGCTCAACTTTCTGGCAACAATGGCGAACCTTGGAATAGAGAAGAAAACTGTGAATTAGTTCATGAAGTTTTTAGCAAATGAAAAGATGTAAACGGAAGTTGGTCGAGGACAGTGATGCCGAGAGGAGAAACGTGGTACAAAATGCTGGGTGACGATGGTTAGGAAGCAGCAGTGGGAACGAACCCCAAGGCTGAGATTTGTGAAGTTTAAGCAAATGAACAGACTCTGCAGGAGAGAGCAGGAGGGGAAGAACTGTTTTCAGAGCAGAACTCAGGTTCAGTTTAAGGCAGCGGGTCTTGCCTTTTTTGGGGAGGGGATTTCTTTGAAAGGCATTTGAGAATTTGATGAGAGTCACAGACTTGTTCCCAGGAAACTGCATATAAACACACATATGCACAAAAATGATATACAATGTATTCTACTGAGTGGAAAATTGATTTCTTTTCAGAGACAAAATGTAAAATCAATTTCTACAAATAATTGCATCTTTCAATCTTGCTTTTTCATACAAACAACAAATAGTCATTTCCTTAAAAATTGACACAATTACAAGTTATTCAGATTTTAACAGTAAATTTTAATGTTCATTATAGCAAACCTTAATGAGAAAGCAAGGTTTATTCACAAAAAGGAGAGAAAGAGGAGGGAAGGGAGAGATGGAAAGAAGAAGGAAGGAAGGAAGGAAAGAACATAACTGGATTTTGATGAGTGAAACACTTGCCCAAGAATTACTCAAACACTTATCTTAATTTTGATGTCAAGAAATATGGAACACCCTAACTTAAAAAGGTTGAGTCAGAAAATGGAAATCAACCCTCTCATTGCTCACTTGTCTGATTAAGGGGGGCTTGTGTAGGGAATTACAGTTATCATCAAATTTTCCATGTTGAATAGTTAAATTCACGTAACATTATTTTTGTTGTTCTCAAATCAAATAAGTTACCATTAAGAAAGACTATGACACAGGTGCTAGCAATGTCAGCAAGAAAACTATAATGAGTTTATGTTTTGATTCTAAGTTCACCTGATTAATATTCAAAAAAGCTTTTGTTTGTTTCTTTAATTTCCAGTTATCTGCAGCTTTCTGCTGGCAGAGACTTTCAGGCTTTGCCATTCTTAAGTCTAGACTGTGAAAATACTTCAGTAACATTACATTTATATAGTGCACTACCTCCAACATTCTCTTCAAAAATGAGGAGCTTGAACAGAAGTGTACACTTTTGCAGTGATGGACTTTGAGTTCGAGTATATATGTATATATATATATACACACACGCACACTCATATATATACACACACTCATACACACACACACACACATATATCACATTACTGTGGCCGAACATTGCTTCCAAATAAGGCAAATCATGAATAAAATCTGTTATTAAAAAGCATTCTTAGAGTTGCCTTTCTTTTTCTCTTTTTCTAAAAAGAAAAAAAGGGTGAAGTATTTGCTCTACTGTTAATCAGATGCTTCAAGATTTGCCCTGCAGGAAATCAGAAAACTCTGGTGTACAAGTAAAGAGTTTCACATTCTGCTTTCATTTCTTGATGAAACCCCAGAAAAACTGGATTCTGATTAGGTTATGATTCCTTAGTGGGAAACAAAGACTTGATGCCAATATATACTGATGGAGGCAGCAATGAGTCACATGGACACATGGAGCTTCTTTGTTCAATGAGCTATCAAAAATGTCAAGCCTCTTCCATTATCAAGTCTTTCTCACTTGTTCCTTTTGCTTAGAATATTCTTCTTGCAGGCATCTGTAGAGATCACAACTTCCTTCAGATCTCTGCTCAAACTTTGTCATCCTAGCGAGGTCCCCTCTTTTCCTTCATAAAATGTCACTGTGTCCTTCCTCAGCAGTTAGTATCCCCTGCACCATGCTTTATTTTCTCCATGGCTTTTATTACCATATGACATCATTTATGCTTGTTTATTTATTGTTTGTTTCTTCCATAGGACTCTATATTCCACAAAACTTGAGCTGTGGGAGTCTTATTCACTTCTATTATCTCCAGCCCCTAGAAGAGTGTTAAACACTGACAATATAAATGTTTCAAACAAATTTTCATCTGTGCAGAGAATGAAATTTTGTCTGAGAATCTCCAGAAAAGGTAGGTTCCTGTATTTTCCAGTTGTTGCCCTTTTCTGCACACTCCGAACTCCTGCTTGAGTCTTCTCACGAACCTTCTGGTCTTTCCATCACCACTCTGCAAGCTGCTGCCCTCTCTCCATATTGCTTTGTCTTAAGCATAAATACAGCCTATTTATTTTCTTCTCTACAGTTATAGTAATGTGCTTTACTAAATACATGAGGCTTTTATAAGAGGATTCATAAAAGTAGAAGAAGAGGATTTCATAAGCGTGGAAAAAGAAAACTTGGAATTCAGCTCATTTGACATTATCTGTCACAGGGGGATCCTTGTCAACTTGTGCCCTTGGCTGTAGCCATCCCACAGGTCAGTACAATCTGTGATCTGTTCCTCTTCAGATCAGAGCCTTTTCTCCCCCCTCCTCTCTTTTCTAAGCCCCGACTACTCCATGAACACCAACCCCCCCAAAAAAGAATAACTCCTTTCTCTGCTTAGGTAAGTGACAAGTTAACATCCCTTCACATTAACAAAATTCAAGTCAACTAAAAGATTTCTTCATTACCTTATATTACGTGTGATTACAGTACAAATTAACTCCAAAGACTTTAGCCTTCCAGAAACGAAGTGATTATTTGTTTTTCCTCTATGTAAATACAGCTTTTTCTCCAACACATCTTTCATCCAGAATTTCAAATATTTGCAGGTTCAAAAATAATCTCAGTGATTTCTCTGTTTTTCTCTTTCTCTTTGTCTTGCAATATAAGGATCACCCTGGCTGAGTGCAAAATTGAGGGTAATGAGGAGTAACACCAAATGTGCAGAAAAGATTGTATTCAATAACAACTGTAGTAATAGATAACATTGACTGGGACAAGAGTGAGGGTTGTGGGTACAGAGAGAAGTGAATGGATTTGAGAGATATTTAGAAATTCAATCCATAGGAGTTGGGAAGTGAATAGATGAAGAGTGAAGGCTAAAAGACATTGAGAAGTCAAGGATGGATCTTGGTTCCTGGCTCAGCAAATTTTTGGCAGTGTTCCAGTCTTTCAAATTCATGTGTTTTTATAAAAAAAAACAGTCTACAAATTCAAGGCAAACTTTATATTTGCTATATTCGTGCTTCCATTTATAGAAACCTCTCAACACAAAAAATTGTGGCTTCTGTGCCCATTTTAAAGGTAAAAGTAAAACTAGATGGCATGGAAGCATCCTTATAATTTGCTTCCTTTGAGGTTTTCCTGCAAATTTATGCTTAAACAATGATAGATCACTTTAGTCAAAAGGCAGAGACATTGATTTAATTTTTTTCAATAGGAAACAATTATAAATATTATAATATAGTTTTGATGATTTGATTGCATGTTATTTGATCATACACTCAAGACAACTTGGGCTTATTTCTGGTTAGGATGGAGGCATAGGTAAACACGTTTCACCTCCTTGTGCAATCACAGAAAGAATTACAACTAGACCTCAAAAGAAAAATAACACCTATAACCATCAGAAAATCAAGCTGTATGGAAGTGCAACAACCAAAGATTAAAAGAAACCACATTCATCCAAATGGGTGCCTTTTCTACAATAGGCCATGCTACTAAGACAGGGAGTCAAAGCAGCTCTACCTAATACAGAGAAACTAACACAGGGAGGCTGCCAAATTGATGAGACAAAGAAATATGGCCTAATGAAAGAACAGAACAAAACCCCTGAAAAAGAACTAGATGAAATGAAGATAACCAACTTGTCAGGTGCAGAGTTCAAAACATGTGTGATCAGGATGCTCAAAAAACTCATTGAGTACGGCTACAAAGTAAAAAAGACCCAGGAAGAAATGAAGGTTACACTAAGTGAAATAAAGAAAAGTCTACAGGGAAACAACAGTGAGGGGGATGAAGCTGAGATTCAAATCAATGATTTAGAACATAAAGAAGAAATAAGCATTCAACCAGCAAGAAAAAACAAGAATAAAATAAATGAGGGTAGTATAAGGTGCCTCTGGGACATCTCCAAACATACCAACATCCAAATCATAAGGATGCCAGAAGGAGAAGAGGAAGAGCAAGAAAATTATAACTTATTTGAAAAAATTATGAAAGAAAACTTCCCTAATTTGTTGAAGGAGATAGACATACAGCCCTGGCTGGTGTAGCTCAGTGGATTGAGCGTGGGCTGGGAACCAAAGGGTACTGGTTCGATTCCCATTCAGGGCACATGCCTGGGTTGCAGGCCAGGTCCCCAGTGAGGGCCATGTGAGGAGAAACCATACATTGCTGTTTCTCTCCCTCTCTGTCTCCTTCCCTTCCCCTCTAATAATAAATAAATAAAATCTTTATAAAAAAAAAGAAATAGACATACAAGTCCAGGAAGCACAAAGAATCCCTAACAAATTGGACCCAAAGAGGACCACACAAAGACATATCGTAATTAAAATGCCAAAGGTTAAAGATAAAAAGAGAATCTTAAAAGTAGCAAGAGAAAAGCAGAGAGTTACCTGCAAATGAGTTCCCATAAGATTGTTAGCTGATTTCTCAAAAGAAACTTTGCAGGCAAGAAGGGACTGACAGGAAATAGTCAAAGTGATGAAAAGCAAGGACCTACAACCTAGATCACACTATCCAGCAAAGCTATCATCTAGAATGGAAGGGCAGATAAAATGCTTCCCAGACAAGGTAAAGCTAAAGGAGTTAATCATCACCAAGCCCTTATTATAGGAAATGTTAAAGGGACTTATTTAAGAAAAAGAAGAAGATCAAAACTATGAACATTAAAATGGCAACAGATTCACAAGTGTCAACAACTGAATGTAAAAAAAAAACAAACTAAGCAAACAACCAGAATAGGAAGAGAATCATAGATATGGAGATTATTTGGAGGGTTATCAGATGGTAGGGGAAAAGGGGGAAATGGGAGAAAATGTGCAGGGATTGAGAAGCATAATTGGTGGGTACAAAATAGACAGGGGGAGGTTAAGAATAGTATAGGAAATGGAGAAGCCAAAGAACTTACATGTACAACCCATGGACATGAACTAAGCGGGGATTGCTGGAGGGAATGGGGATAATTGGTGGAGGGGGGCACCGGGTGGAAGGGGGCAAAAGCAGAAAAATTGGGACAACTATACTAGCATAATCAATAAAATACATTAAAAATAAAAATAAAATACCAAAATAAAAATTAAAAAAGATAAACTGGTCTCTTTGCAGTAGGAGATATCATTATAACACGGTGACAATATTTTTGAAAAAGACGTATTTTACAATAGCAGGAAGAAAACTTAAACATTAATTTTTAAGGCGTATCTTTGACCTCTTGAAACACAGTTCATGTTTCGAGACCTCATGTAACAACCTCTGAGTTTTAACCAAGTAGAAGATGTATTGTTTAGGAAGAGTTTAAAGATGTAAGGGTTAATCGGAGTGGAGTTCCAGAGAACACAGTTGAAAGATTTGGGAGAAAAAGGAACAGTGGGTGTGAGCTGGTGGAAACAAGTGCCTAGCAGCTTGGGGGTCAGAGGACGGGATACACAATAACACTTCATTTGGTCAGTCACAAAGATGCCTTGAGTGTGAAAGTAGCTGATTTGAAGGTTGGCATACAATTTACCTCGGCCATTCTGTCATTGGCGGCGCAGTGCACGCCGCTCAGAAGATACCAAGGACATGGGTCGGTTGCAGCTCCAAAGAAACCCTAGCCTCTGGTGGGCGGCACACCGGCCCGGGGGAGTCAGCAGGGTTCCATGCTGATAACGTGGAGTCTTGGAAGGAGCTAACACATCTTGGAAGCATTTCAGAATTGTTCAACGTTTCTTTCTTTTAAGGCTTCACTTTGGCCTCAGTGCCCTGTTACGAGGAAATGTAAAGAAAGTACACTCATCCTTGTTTTCATTCAACTGGAAACGAGAAAGATGAATTCCTAAAGAGAAAATTGATGGAATTTCCCTTTCATATCTATTATAAAAGTGCCTTATTGAATGCATGTCACTTTTGTTTAATTGAATTAATTGGGGTGACATTGATTAGTAACACTGTGTGTGTTTCAGGGTACAATTCTATAATACATCATCTGTACACTGTATTGTGTGTTTACCGCCCAAGTCAAGTCTCCTTCCATCTCCATTTGCTCCCCATTTACTCTTTTCTAGGTCCCCCCACCCCCTTTTCCCTCTGGTAATTAACATACTGTTGTCTGCCTAGGAGGTTTGTGGTTTGTTTGTTCTTTTACTTAATCCCTTCACCTTTTCACCCAGCCCTCCTACCCCTTTCCTCTGACAGCTGCCAACTGCATGTCACTTTTGGGTCTCTTTTCACTTCTGGAAGTGATTATACCTGGTTTATCAAAAGGATCCAGACATTTTCTTATCTCTTTTACACAATTGACACATTTCTCATGCCATTTCATATAGTGACACCGAAATGCGTTGTTCTGACTTTTCTCTGCTGTGGATCCATTTCTTTCCTCTACCTCTATCATAACTTCACAAATTATTATTTTCAAATTTGATTATTATCTCTCACTAGACTATAGATGTCAGGGGAGCAGGGATCACACTTGTATTTCCCCTTAGACCCCACTCCTAACACAGTACCCGGCATGGGTAATTGCACAATATACTATTTTTTGATTGATTAAATATATGCTTAAATAAATGTTTGCCATTTTCCTAGCTTTCTTTACATAATTTCTATGAAGGAAACATTTCAATCTCTTTTTGTGGCAGAACATTTTCTCACTTCATTGAGGAATCTGATCATGTCCCAGAGAACAAATTGTGCGAGATGGTTCACAGTACATGTGTAAGCATTTATAAATGAAAAATATCCTTTGAGTGTTCGTTATTCAAGTTGGATATTTACATTATCCGATTCTTACTAATATTGTGCAATTTTCTCTTTGGTGAGATAACTAAACTTCTACGTATATTGCTGAAAAGAAAAGCAGTAAGGTGTTGGTAGATCTTGGTTTCTGGCTTCACATGTGACTGGGGGTAAGTCATAAGCTATGAGCTTCGTTAGCTGTAAAACTGGGAAGAGCTTGCATGACTATGTGTTTTCCCCACAGAATGTGGTGAGAGTAAGATGAGGTTATCATATGCATGCACACACATGTACTTTCCTCTTTTTCTTCACCTCTAAATATTGGAGAACCCTAGAGGTCAGACCTAGAAACACTTTTCTGTTTTAATATACTCTTATAGGAATCTCACTCCATCCTCATAACTTAAACATATATTCTGATAAGGTCCACATTTTAAAATCCATTCTTGACCTCTTTCCTGAATGCATACTTATATATCCAAAGTATATAAGTCGATCGAATATTCTCACCATGGATACCTAACTAGTATCTCTAACTAAATTCTTTGTAGTTCTTCCTGTCTTTTCACCTGTTTCTTATAGCCTCCATTCACCAAGTTATTTTAGCTGCAAACTTTGGAATTATTCTTATTTTCCTTCTCACAGCTCACATTAAATCTATAAGAAGTTTTGTTGAGTCTCCTTACAAATCCATGTATCTGACCACTTTCAGCCAAGTGTCATCTTCTTATTTTAAGCCACCACCATCTCTTGCCTGCTCTGTTGCAGTTGCCTCTGCCTTGTCATCCTGCATTTATTCCTGGTTCCCTGAAGTCTATTCTCCACATGGGACCCAAAGTGATCCTCTCAAAGCAGAAACTGATCATGATACTCCCCTCCTGAGAAAATGGCCAGTGCCTTCCCATCACTAAATAAAATTCAAAAGCCTACTATATGGCATATAAATTCCTGTATGATATAATCCCTGGCTATCTTTTAAATTAAGTCACTGAGCACCAGGCTCACAGATCTCCCTGATTTTTTTCTCAAATTTGCCGGAGTATCACAGGCTGGGATGTTTACATTTGCTGTCTCTCTGCTTGGAAAGTTCTTCCCCAGATACTCACAAGGGTCACTGACTCACGCCCTTCAGGTCTCTGCTCACAGGCACCTCCTCGGAGACTTAGCAGCTCCCACTCATGTTTGATCACTATTAGCTTATCCAGAATTGTTTTCGCTGGAACGATCACTGCTATCTGAGATGACTTTTTCCACCACTTAATTATAGCCTGCACGTGGGCAGTTCACCGCAGTGTCTGTGCTGTTGAAAACTGTGCTTGGCATATGGTGGTGTAAAAAAAATAAAATTTTTATTGCTGCAGAACCTCCTGTGGTCAGTCTGACTTTCTTTCCTCAATAAAAAAACAACTGAGACTCTGTCAAAATCACATAATTAGTAAATGATACAGTCAGAATTTGAGTACCAGTCTAAGGGTAAATATTGTACTTTTAACCACTATGCAATACTACTTCCTTTTTTATATGGTATAGTCTTCACTCAATATATAATTATCTTAGAAATTCAGGATCCCAAGACTTCTATAAACATGTTATAATTGTTAAAATATTTCTACGTGTTCTCACATTTTGGCATTTGTTGCCTTTCTAGAATTTAAGGTCCACACACGTCCACACTCAACAGTTTATGTTTTGGCTTCCCTGAAGGGAGACTTAAAGAGGAGAAAAACACCTTCCAAAATACATCGATGCAAAAGATTGTTAAAAGTAATCAATGACACATTGAATAAATGTGCAGGTCCTAAGAATTTTAGACTGTAAAGTGAACGTGATATAATCAGGTGACTTTCATCTCTTTGATCCCATGCTCAAGTTTCGAATAGGCCTGAAGCAATACTTACACCTTAACACCGCAACCAAAGGAGCTATTGACTTCAGCATTAGAGAAGACCTAATGCCGGTTACCGAAGTCAGGTTTTACTGATTTTTAACACAAAGAAAGATTTTTCTAAAAGCAGATCAGGCAGTGTTTTTTTTTAAAGATGCTCTTAATAAATGTTAAATTTTCTCCTCTGTTAACTGTTACTCCATTTTCATCTTGTCCCCACTTAAAAAAAAAAAAAAAAGCAAACTTCCTAAGTCAAAACACACAACATACCAGTTTTGTCCAGATTTATGTCAATATGTCAAAGTTAGGATGAAAGGTGAAAACCAGTCTCTCTTGTCTGATGCCAAGAGTCTGATATTTGAAAGTACCTTAAAAAACTTTCACTTTTGCATGAAACATTGTAATTGTTAGCTTTTATGGAATCCCGGTGGAACTACCAGCTATATAACTTTGTGCACATTGCTTCTTTGTGTGTCAGTTTCTTAATCTGTAAACTGGGGATAACACTTGTACCAACGTCATGGAATTTGGGTGAGGGTCAGATGAGATAATATTAAGCACTTAACCTCTAACAGGACGTGAGGGCTCAGGAAACATCAGCACTTAAGTGCGTATGACTACTCGATCAGGGTTTCTCATGCCTGGCACTGTTAACATTCTGAGTCTGATTATTCTTTGCGGTGGGAGGAGGAGGGGGGATGTCCTGTGTATTACAGTGTTTAGCAGCGCAACAGCCAAACCCTCCCCAATCTGATAACCAAAACTGTCTCCAATCATTCCCAAGATGTCCCTTGTGTGGCAAAATCACCCTGTGTTGAGAGCAATTGTATCAGAGGAATGCTTTATGTATTTTACCTCTTAATTTTCGCAAGCTTACAGGGTTGGTAATTTTTACAAATGAAAGTAGAATTTAGGAACCTATAGTATTTGCCCCAAGACACACAGCTGGGGAGGGCAGAGGTGTTACTGGAATCTTACTCTGACCGATAGCAAGGTTTGGATGGTGTGTTAGTTACGGATCTTCAGTTGGTGGGTTGCTCCCGTGTAAAATGCCAAAAAGTCAATGTTCCCTTGCATGTGTGCTACCCCCACTCCAGGCCTGCAACGGGTTTACTCTATTTGGCTTTATAGACCAGTGTCCTTTCTGTTTAAAATGTGCTCTTCTCGTCTGCATTGAAGACTGCTCTACTTCCCATCAGGACCCAGCTGATGAGTGTGTTTTCTCAACTGTCATAAAATATCAGTTGCACTCACTGCTTGACATTAAAGCAAAAGTTTCCACCCGTGAGTGGCAACAAATACAATCTGTACCACTGCTCCATTCCAATGAGAGTAACGTTGAACTGACTTTTGCTTAGCATTTCTTATGAGCTTGATTGAGAAGAATGAATTCAGGAATTTCCCTCAGGAAATCCTTTACCTAAAGGATTTGTAGTGCTTTGAGTACAAGGCAGAAAATAAACAAATAAAATAAATAGATAAAACTTTCTTTGCTTAAAAATTAAGAACAGACAACTCCTAAATAATATGTGATTGTGCTGATCGTGGCCTTTCCTAAATATTTCTTCATCTAGGTGTCGAAGTTCTTTCCACTTTGAATAATGTAGATCTGTGTTCAGGAGGGGGCAGGCAGAGAGAGATTTGTTTTTTTTTCCCACCTTTATCTCATTGGAGCTCTCTGCTGCATTTTCACTCTTGTGGCTTCATGATATTAATGTGTTATGGGTCCTCCTGAGTCTGTTCATCTCAGCTCCTCGCTGTTTTCTTTCTTGGCTACTTTTAATCTCAAATAATTCTTGTGCATCGAGAATTTGAGTAGGCCCCTCAATTCACAACTTATCTTACTTTCTATATGCTTGGAGCAATCTCCGCCAGCCTCATGGTTTCAGATGCAATCACTCACCAGTGGATTCCTAGTCTGTGTCTTTAACTGAGGCCTGTGCCCGGAGCCTCCGACTCACCCAGTCAGCTACTGCCTGAGCACCTCTGCAGGAATGTTCCAAAGAAAATCTGTGCAGCATGTTCTCCCTAAATTGGCAACTTTTTCTTAGCTGGTGGGTGGTACCACCCAGTTGTTCAAGGTAGAACTAGTGCATCATGTAGAATTTTGCAATCTTTCCTCTCTAAAGATGCCCAATCAATCACCAGGTTCTGCTAACTCTAATCCTAAACATATCTTCAACGCATCATCTCGTCTCAAATATTTACTGTCACCATCAATATCTTTCATCACAATTGCTGCCCTCACTTCCCAAAAGGTCATTAGGACAAGATAACATCCAAGTGATTGGCAATGACTGTGAGACGTCCTGCGGTGCCCTTGTCTACCTCTATCTCTGCTCGTTTTCGCCCCCTGCCTTGCGCTGGACACTCAGGCAACACTGAGCTGCTTGTGGTTGTCTACACCTAACAGACTGATTGTCACTCCTTGGCCGCCCAGCCGTCTCCTTTGGAATGGCCTTTCCCTCATTCCATTCGGAAAGTTTTTATTAAACCTTACTGTTTTCTCCTTAATAACCCCCTTCCACAATCCTCCAATACAATTATTCTGGTTGCCTTTTATAGTTACTCTTCCATAGTGCTTTCTAATTATTTAATTCTCTATCTTTATAGATCTTCTGTACACACACAATCAACTCTTTGGGGCAAAGACATAGTGAATACTCCATAAACATTCATTGAGTGAATGACTGTCAGCTCTCTCACTGAACTGGTGGTAATCTGCTCAAAGGGCTTTTAAAAATAATTATCTCTCAAAACAGTTAAATTTTTGTGTGATTTACAAATGGGAGTTAGCTTTGACTCATACATTAAGTAGAAGACTATTAGGTTTCTTCACCTAACAGCACCCTTTACGAATGCTTTCTTGGCATGTGACGAAGATCCTGAGCTGTGAAACTAGAAGTTGGTATAAACCCCTTATGCCGTAGGGAACAAGGGGTAGCCAATGGGATTAGATGCTGAGTAGGAAGGCAAGCTTTGGATCCTGGGCCAGTACATTTGTAGCATCTCTTTGCTCCAACATGCTGCCCTTGAAACTATACCTCTCAGTATTATTTCTGGGGGAAGAGAGGAAAAACATTCCAACAACAAAAGCATGTATATATGCTTTAAACTTTTTTACACCAAGTACACCATTTAAATATCATAGGTATAAAAAAATAAAGTTGCCAAACAGGCTAGTTTTTCTTGTTACAAACATTTCTGGCTTTACTAAAAGGTTCATTGAAAGATACATTTAAGCAGTGAAATCTCAGTGATTTTAAAAACTATTCACACAACTTTTCAGGAATGGATCAGAAATTTTAGAAGACACCTGTTCTTTAGATTGACAAACATACATTTCCTTATTAGTCTTTATATTGCTATATGAATATACATTCAATAACCCTTTCACTGTTGTTTAAATGTGATCTCACTTATGACAAATTTTATGTATTTGTATATGCATTATGTTCACGTGCAAAGGAATAAGCCTTTAAAAATACCATTGTCCTGAATACTTACAAAATGCCCTCTCAAAGTTAAAAACGACTTTAAGTAATAGATGCATTGTGGCATGTGCAGCCTCGCAGTAGTTGTGGAGGACATCATTTAATGTGCATTATGAAATTCAATTACTGGAGTTTATAATGTTTTGTTATTGACCCATTTTAACCCAAATCTCAAGAAGTTTTATGATTATTTTCTTTGTCAAAAAGAATCTCTCTCTCTATGCTGGAAGGACATCTATTCAATTGTACATAGTGTCATAAGGATGTTAAACTGGACTCAGGTGGATCAGCAAGCCATTACTCCTCTCATTTGTACTCATTTTTAATGATCAGCCGCTGAACTTGACAGTGTTATCATGACACTTTCAGCCTACGAGACTGAGGGAGCTGCCGTTTATCCCGACCTCAATGGAGACATCAGCAGTAACGAGCCGACTCCTGCACTGCCTGGTGCCAGCTGTGGTCACACTGGTGTGAAGGCAGCCGTCTCTTGGGTGGGCCATACCATCCCTATTTCCCAGACGACAGCTGGCCCAGAGATCTCACACTATTAACATCGATGTGAACTGAATGCTGCATAACGACCTCAGGTACAGGCAGGGAAGTGGGGCATGACTGGTAGAACCCACGCATGTTGCCCATAAGCTGAGGGAGTCACATGTGGCAGGTAAACAAAAGAAGTCATTAGACTTCCCCGTATCCATTCCAGTCAACCAACACTGTTACCTCTGCTATTTTAAATCAAAATGAATAATTTCAGGGCTACAAACACGCTGCTTTTAGAGTGGCATGGTTTTCTTTTCTAATAGTTCATAGGTGTCTGCTGCCAAACAATAGGAGTTTATTCATTAAAACAATTATTTTGATTTCTCAATTATGTACATTCTTGAGAGTCACTAATATTAATAATATTTTCTATGTGTGTGTTGGGGGGAGGAAATTACCATATTCTTTTCAATGTGAGCATTTTCTCTGTTCTTGGTAGAGAAATTAAGCTCTCAGAACAAATATGACCCTGAAGAACAGCTATTAAGAAAAAAATATATTATTGCATTGCTATTTATTGAAAATTTTAAAAAATAGTTCGGATTGACAGAGCTTTGTATAATAAAAGAACCTCCTGATCCTTTGTACTTTCAATCTTATATTAAGATAATATCTGGTCATTTCTGACTGGTCTGGCTCAGTGGATTAGGTGTCATTACACAAAGAGAAAGGTCATTGGTTCGATTCCCAGTCTGGGCACATGCCTCGGTTGTGGGTTCAGTTCCTGGTCGAGGAGCATACAAGAAGCAACCAATCGATGTTTCTCTCTCACATCGATGTTTGTCTCTCTCTCTTTCTCTTTTCCTTCTATTCTCTCTAAAAATAAATAAATAAATAAACTCTGAAAAAAATGGTATATGATCAGTTTGTTAAATGTTGGCCGTCTAGAACAGCTCCTAGTAAGATTTCTTTCTGCTTTAAACAAACGATGAATGAATTTGGAAAAGACTGTAAGTATCCTTTAAATGTTTGGCTACACAGTGGCAGAACAAACCGTTGAAAATTGAAAACTGGTAATTTGTCTTATTTCAGCTGAAAAGAAAGGCGAGGGAAAAATCCCATTATTTGAACTTAATTTTTCAAATGAACTAAATTAGTTACTGCTGAAACACAAATTGAAGCTAGATTGGAAATACATATTTTAAGGGGACATTTTTCTTCATACTTCAGAAAAAATAGTTGTATATTCATTTTTTTCTGTTGCAAATAGATTAGTTCTTTTTGCTGTATATCTTACCATTTGGAAAATAAAACCACGAGAATCACTTTTTTTTTGCCCCAAAGGAAATAGTAGTATCATCATTAAATTCTAGAAGTGGATAAATGCTGAAATAACATAAACAGATTCCACCATATATAAATAAGCCGATTTAAAGTAATTTAGCAAAGGAAAGGCTCTATTGCTTTCTTAATTTTTTCCTAAACAGTTTGCTTCATTGTAACATGTACTAGGCCTACATGTTTTAATGTTCTTTTTCTCTTTATGTTCCCCTCTGGGATTTCAGTCCAGTAAATTCAAAAATCATCGCCTTTTGGGGATTTATTGGTATTTAAAAGCAGATCCCAACATCTTACAAATTGCAGTTGTAGTCGGTGTAAGGAAATGGTCAATGAGTAAGGGAGAATAAGAACTGTAAAGCTAGATTTGAAGGAAAAAAAGAAAAAAGCTTACTATATTCTTTCTAAACAAACAAAAAGGCATAATTAGAAAAATTCATTTTTACGTTTCTTTGCATTAGATGGGACCACTGAGTGAAACATTCACTGATGAATTACTCCTGTAATCTGTGTAGGAAAACAGCTACTGGCAAATTAAAGAGTCTTGGAACAGAGCCATGAGAACTAAATGGCTAAAAATGAAAACAGGCAAGCATTTGAGAGTATTCTACAGAATATAGATCTTTCAACACCTCCCCCTTTTCACTGGTTAATTCATCGTCATGGAAACAGAATTTATCAAAATGTTCTTGCTCACTCCTAGTGACCCAGTGAGTAGACTTACTTAGGCTAAAGCAATTTTTACAAATGATATGCTGCAGTTCACAAATTGGTGAGTTTTGAATGGTGCCATTGTGTCCGTTGAACAGGTTTCCAACTCTCAAAGGATTCACTTTTGTTTGTTTGTTTTTTTAAAAATCTGCCAGCCAGAGAAACCAGAAACCTCTGCAAGTGATAGATCATGGATGACCAACCCTATGGAAAATGCCCGATTTTAGGGTTTAACTCATTTTTTGTCTCAATTTGTGCCACCCCTTTGTCTAAAGGATGTTTAAATCCAGTATTTGCTAGCATTTTCTTTGGTTCATTCATCTGCCTCAGCACCTCTCCTAAGCTGTTGTGCAGCTCAAAGATGCAAAAATTGTTCACTCCTCATTACAGCCATCTCCCCTTATCGCTAACAGAAGCCCGGTGTTGGCAGTCACAGCCGGACAGATCTAGGCCGCTTAGACCTACACCTTCGCCAGACCAGTGTTAACCCCGCAGTGGAGTGGCTCTTCGGTTTCAGGAAAGTGACTTTAGAATTTCCCTAAGGAAAAGTGCCATTTCACTATTAAAAAAAATAGACATCATCCATTGTAGCTGCCAAATTCAGGGAAGGTTGATTTTTTACTTTATGTTTGCAATTAGTGACTTGTTGTCATGGAAACCACGCTTCAAATGATTCTTGAACTTAAATGGCTGGATCTGATCAGGCAGAAGCCCTCCCTCTTTTTGAGGCTCAGTAGTCAATGTCTGTCTCTTTGGTTATTCTGATAACAGAATCACATAACACATCTATAAACATGCAAAATAATAGCACAGGCAACATCAATTAAAGCTGAATATTCAATAATTCACTCTTTAATTAAGGCTCTTTCCTCTTTTCCTGAAGCTGTAACCTTTCAAGTGTTAAAACAGACATAAGAACTAAATCATTTAGTAAAAGAAATCTTTTCTAATTAGCAGTTTGTGATACATTAATGAAGAAAAACAATATTTGAAATTTCTTTTTGGTTTTTAGTGTTTAGTATAGGAAGCAAATTCAAAGGGCTTTATTTGGAAAGTCTATTCAAGGTGAAATGAGTGTGGTTTGAGGCACTAGCATTTTTCTGTGTGTGTTCCTTTTGTCTACGTGTGAGGCAGGGTGGGGGTTTATCATGGAATCAGCACAGCCCACTCTTGGCTCCAGCAGCCAGAAATCATTAACCTACATTGAGACTGCAGGCATAGTGTCCATGTTTGCATATGTGACTGACTACTCTGTGTTGGAGCTGGGAAATGAAAACCTCCAACCATCAGAGCAGCTCATCTTTAAAAAGAAAATATCAAACACTCAGGCACTGTGGATTTATTTGCTGACCTCTGTTTGAATACAGAATTCAGTACTCTGCAGAAATACTATTATGCAGCATGTACACTAAGCCGTCTATATGTGTCTGGTTTTCTTTACTCTCCAGGTATGGGAAGTTCACTTTTCTCACACCTTCATTAATGCTAATTCATATATAAGAGGCCCTTAGGAGAGGGAACAAAGTAAGCCTGCTCAATTTTCTTTTTCAATTTAGGAAAGAGTCTGACTTTTTTTTTTTATGGTGAAGAATAAAGTTGACTTTGAACATCTCTTCAATGAAAACAGTGTAAATTCACAGTATGTTTTATGTCACTGAGGTACAAACAAACAGTTGCATTATGTTACATGAGACATATGTTACATGAATTTATGAGATATATATATGTGTATGTATATATATATATATATATATATATATATATATATAATATATGTTTATCAGAGGCATGAGCTGCCCAATAATAACAGCCTTTTTTTGTTGTTGGTAGTAGAATCTTTTTTATTCGGACATCCCTCGCTCCAGAAAGAAGTTTTCCAACCACACACAGGAGGGGTATGGGTAGTGGGAGGTGTCTGTCGGTCCGTCCCTGGTCCCCCGCCTGCGTGGTTTTGGCAGCGATAAGGGGTGTGGGGTAATCCTCAGTATAAAAGTGGCAAATGTGTGTGTGTGGAAAGGAGAGGGGAGCAGAAACAGTGGGGAGTGGCAGGGGGAGGGGAAAGACCCGGTCATTACTGGGAATGCTGCAGGTGGGAGGCTGTTTTATAACCTTTCTTGTTGATCGTACCACAGGGGACTCCTTTGTTGCCCATCAGCAAGATGAGGGTCTTGGCAGACGTGTGGCAGTGGGGTTGAAGGAGGGTGGAGGGAGCTCGGACGATGCTCTCGGTACAATCATCCGTGGTAAATTCCCCATCTTGCAGCCCTGATTATATGCATGTACATGGGGGGAGAGAGAGAGAAAGAGAGAGAGAGAGAGAGAAGTTAAGGGTCCTCAGATATGGTTACATTTGTAGCTATTGTGTGAAAATGTAAGTGAAATGATTTCCCTGATAATCACTAAGCCAGACTTAAAAAATGACCTCATTTTGCAGTCATACTGCCTTTCTTTGCTTTTTTCCCAGTCCTCACCCGAAGATATGTTTATTGATTTTAGAGAGAAGTAAAGGGAGGGAAAGAGAGGGAGAGAAACACTGATGTGAGAAAAAAACATCAATGGGTTGCCTCCTCTACGCAAGCCAGGCCAGGGATCAAACTGCAGCCTAGATTTGGTGAATGGGACCATGCTCCAGCCAAATGAGCCACCTGGCCTGGGCTCCATTTCTTAGTTTAGATACACCACCTACCCTCTCTGTGACTTAAAATGGAAAAAGCGTCTGACTGTTTTAAGTTCCCACAGACATATAATATATAAAGACCATTGGAGTCTGGAGGCACTCAATACAATTTGATGAATGAATAAATGACCTTGGTATTTTTTTCAAATTGAACAGTGACAACCGTGACAGATTTTTGGGAGGTGGAGTAAGAAAAAGGTGTTATGGAAAAAAAGGTACTGAAAACATTTGCTTCTTCTAAAAAAAAAAGATTAGGATAAAATGCATTGTTTATAGCTTTTTAACAGTCAGATTATAGGGCACACGGGGCCGGAGAAGATGGGTACAATGGGAGCCCTGTAGTGCTGCACATTTTGTGTCTTTCTTAAACACAGATCTCTTACTAGGAGAGCCAAAGGTAACATTCTGTTTCTTGCCAAGAAACGGTATGCACAGAGGACACAGATAATAGGGAAGACGGGATGCAGGAGGGCACCTCTTTGGATCCTGGGGCCAGAGAGAGTTAGTTAAACAAGAACAGGGTTCTTATCTTTTGTCTCCTGGCCTTTACTCACGCCCGGCCCTTTCTGTGCAGACGAAGTGCTCTCTTCCTCCCTGAGAAAGGTGCTCTCGCGGGTCAGACAGAGTCAAGAACTAAAAAGGATGACGCCGGTGCCTGGTGCCTTTCTCTTGCTGCTGTGTCATATGTACGCAGAGAAGTTAGTTGACTAGGATTCTTTGAAAGCTAGTGAGAAAGAAGCACATTCATATTTAACTTAAACTCAAGCAAAAAGTAGCACTAATAGAATACGGTGCTTTCTTTCTACATTGATTTTATCTGCTGCAGAAAATGAACAGCCTAAATGGAAACAAGGCAGATGAAAAAGATGTGCTCAAACATACTGAGCTCTTGAGGGGAAAATGACACACACACACATACACCCATGTTTTAGTACCTACATCTTTCCTCTCTGCCTCTTACAGCCACAGGCTTGGTAGATAATAACTCAAGAGTAGTTTGGGACAGGTGATATAGCAGAATAACTCAAGGAATTGGGACAGCTGAGCTTGAAAAGGTCAGATCAATTTTTGTGCTCTCTCTGTAGCTGCCTGCCCTGGTCTGTTACGACAGTTCTCTAGGTCAGGGGCAGCCTGGTCCTGGTTCTGATGGCTCTCAGAGTTTACCTCGGGACTCCCAGCAGCAGAGTCACCTTTCGTATTCCTGTCGCTCCGTCAGTGGTGGTGGTGGGGGTATGTAACATGGTATAAACCGTAAGTGAAACTCAGGGAGAAAATAATATATTGAATGAAATGTGCCATTTTCTTTGGGAAATTAAGTTTGCTTTTTGCAATCTGTTACTAAAATGCCCGACAATTTAAATTCATAACATACTAAGAGACGACCTTGCCAATAGTCTTTTCCAAACATGAACTAGCAAGCAGCATCCTGCTCTTAATTTATTTTATCACGAGATCCGTCTGGTTAGCGCAGAGATGGTTGGGACAGGAATTGGCACCCGAGCCAAACGCTGTACAGCCATCGCATAGGCTGGCCAGCAGCCTGTAGGCAGTTTGATGGAGGGATTCTGTCCGGTACGGATGCTGATGTTGGAGGGTTATTAACTCAGTCAAATTCTCTGTTATTGAGTAGAATAGGAACTTACAGAGATGGACACAGACAATAAATTGATCACAAAGCTAAGAGACATACAGAAAGAAACCAGCAGGCATCAGGTGATAGAAGCCACATAAATTAAGGACTTTCAGCAGAGAGAGAAAGTAGTCAGAAAGCAGGCCAACACATTCAGGTGTGGAAAATTTACCTGTGAGACTAGCGACTGCCAGATTACGTTGTGTGACCAGTGGAGTTGCTACAACAGCATTCAAACCCTCCGTGACCTTTCCCCTTGGCAGCTGAAGACGGTGTCCTACCCTCCCTAATTTCCCCCTCTACCCCTGCAACAAATCCTTATAGCTTGAAAATTCTCAGCAATTAATAATACTTGAAATATTTCTCCTGATCCTCTCTCTATACTTCTTCTAGTGTTCCTATTATGTATATGTTATACCTTTGTATTTGTCCTGAAGTTTTGGGGTATTCTGTTCTTTTTTTTTTTCAGTTTAAACAAGTCTCTTTGCTTTTCAATTTGAGAAGTTTCTACTGACATATCTTCAAACTCACTGATTCTTTCCTTGGCTGCATCCAATCTATTGATGAGCTCATCAAAAGCATTCTTCATTTCTGTTACAGTGTTTTTGATTTCTAGCATTTCCTTTTGATTCCGTCTTAGAGTTTCCACTACCTGCTTACATTAAGCATCTATTCTTTCAAGTCGCCCCCTTTACCATTAAGGTCTTAGCATATAGTTAAATTCCAGGTCTGATCATTTAAACATTTTTATTTATTCATTTTTTTTTTCAGAGAGAGGGAAAGGGAGGGAGAAAGAGAGGGAGCGAAACATTGATGTTAGAGAGGAACCTCCATCAGTTGCCTGTAGTGCACCCCTAATTGTGGACCGGCCTGCAACCCAGGCACGTGACTGGGAATTGAACTGGTGACCTTTTGGTTTGCAGGACAATGGCCAACCCACTGAGCCACACCAGCGAGGGCAGGTCTGATGATTTTAAAATATCTGCTATACCTGAGTCTAGTTCTGATGCTCTCTCCTGTTCTTCAGATTCTTTTTTTGCCATAGAGCACATTTTATAATTTTTTGTTGAAAGCCAGCCATGATGCATTAGGTGAAAGGAACTAAGATAATGAGACCTTCAGTATGAGGTTTTATATTAATCTGGGTAGGTGTTAGGTTCTGTTTACTATATGCTCTAGCTGTGATGTCAGATGCTGAAATTTCTTGTGGTGTCCTTGACGTTGTCTTTTCTACTGGTTTCCCTAAAGGCTCCTTTGCAAGTGAGGTCTGAGACACGCTGTAATCTCTTTTTTAAAAATACATTTTATTGATTATGCTAATATAGTTGTCCCGTTTTTTTTTCTCCCTTTTATTCCCCTCCACCCTGTACCCCCCTCCCACCAGCATCCCCCACCTTAGTTCATGTCCGTGGGTCATACATATGAGTTCTTCAGCTTCTCCATTTCCCATACTATTCTTAATCTCTTCAGTTCTTTTTAAATGTAATCCGCTGTCATTATTCAGCAAATAATTATTATTGGTAAAATAGATTTCCTTAAGGTAAGTATCCATTAAGGAGAACAAAATGCTCCAGCCATATTTCAGAATTGTTACTTTTTCATTCCCCTTTAAGAAACTTGAGGAAATTTTCCTCTGATTTCTCAGTAAGAATCTGGTGGGAGCTATTGGAGGTAAAACTCACGAAAGTTTGTAGGTACCCGCAAGGCTTGGTCTCCAGGAGTTTTTATCTCTCAAGCTAGTCCATGCTCACTCTTTGGCAATTAGTCGATTACCGTACCACTTAAGTATGCCTAGTGGACGCTGCCTCTAGCTGCGGTTTCTTCTCCCACAAGCTGTCATCCCTATTGTTTCCCGGTCTCTCCACGTTTGGGAATGGTGGCTTTCTCTGTGACTTCAATTCTATGACGGATTTAAAAATAGTTGATTTTCAGTTTGTCAGCTCTTTTCTTGTTGTGAGGATAGGAGTGATCACTTCCAAGTTCTTTACATGTTGGTCTGGAAACTGGAAGTGGTCCCTTTTGTTACTTGAAGTAACCTAAATTCCCTTCTGTTCTTTGCAACCTATAAAAGTATAAATAACAAACATTGTTTAAGCCCCAGAAGAGACCTGTTTTCTTTCTTTCTTTCTTTCTTTCTCTTTCTTTTTTATTTCAGTTAGTCAGTACTTGATCCCTTTTATAATATTTGAAAATTCTTATTAGAGGTTCAGGAACTTGTCTTTATTCAATGTTGAGATTAGGCAAGTTACTGGACTCATTTCTTTCTCAATTTCTTTATTGGAAGGAGGGCGGGGGGAGAGAGAGAGAGAGAGAAAGTATATAAATAATCTGGCAACCACAGAAGAACACTGCTAGGAATCCATGTATGAATGATGTTTGAAAAATGTAGAGTGTTATGTAAATCTAAATAATGTAAACTTGCGTGCCCCCATTGACTATATTGAAGCACCATATGAAAGTATTTGTATTTATTATTATTTATTCATTACCGTTGTCTCAATTTTTCCCCCTTTGCCCCCCTTCACCCAGCCTGCCGCCCGCTCCCATCGTCAATCCCCACATCATTGTCCGTGTCCGTGGGTCATGCATACATGTTCTTTGATTAATCTCTTCCCCTTCTTTCCATCATTTTCCTCCTTTCCCTCCCCTCTGGCAGCTGTCAGACTGTTCCATGTTCCATGTCTCTGATTCTATTTTGCTTGTTAGTTTATTTTGTTCATTAAATTCCTCATATAAGTGAAATCATATGGTATTTGTCTTTCACTGACTGGCTTATTTCACTTAGCATAATAGTCTCCAGTTCCAACCATGCTGTTGCAAAAGGTAGGAATACCTTCTTTTTTTTCTGCTGTGTAGTATTCCATTGTGTAAATGTACCACAATTCTTTAATCCACTCATTTACTAATGGGCACCTAGGCTGTTTCCAGCACTTGGCTATTACAACACTGCTACGAACACAGGGGTGCATAAGTCAGATACCACCTCACACCAGTCAGAATGGCCATCATCAACAAAGCAACGGATAACTGTTGGAGGGGATGTGGGGTAAAGGGAACCCTACTGCACTGTTGGTGGGAATGCAGACTGGTGCAGCCACTGTGGAAAACAGTATGGAACTTCCTCAGAAAAATGAAAATGGAACTGCCTTTCGACCCAGCAATTCCAATACTGGGATTATACCCTAAGAATACTGAAAAACCAATTCAAAAGAACCTATGCACTCTGATGTTCATAGCAGCACAATTCACAATAGCCAAGTGCTGGAAACAGCCTAGATGTCCATCAGTAAATAAGTGGATCAAAAAAAATTTTTTTAAGGTAATATATTTTGGCGTAATTTTCTTCCTTTAAATCCCTTTTCTACCTCTCAGTTTTAGACATGCTATTATTTCAGATAACTCTTCCATGTCTAAAATTTTATAAGAATAATTTATGGGCAGGTATATCTTGAGGAAATATTTTCTTATCAGTTTTGACAATAGACTGTTATATAAAGGGAGTTTATGAAATAGAAGCTATAATATCAATCATCATTTTAACAATGCAATTTATATACTACAATAGTAACTTCCTCACTTTCTCTCCATTTAGTTTGTTTTGTACATTTTCTGTGCCTATACTCTATTAACACCTCTCGCTTGGGCTAAAGTAATATTTTCATGAACATAACAAATTTTATCTTTCTGTGCATTAAAAACATGGTGGGTGAAAAGATCAACGTACTGATTCAAGTTTATATAAAATGAAGCATTTGCCCTTGAATTTATATGATCGTTATTGCTTTGCAGTATCTTCAAAAGAAAAAAAAAGCAAGTCCTTCAAAATGGCAATGTTTCTGTTTTTCCTTTTATTTAGCCAAACTGTAGCCTTGAAAGATCACCTATCACATCATCCTGGAGATGTTTTCTCCTATTTATTTATTTAACACTGTGTGAGGGGGAAAAATGTGTGTAAAGAAAAATAATTAGGTATGCCAGGTTATTTGACAACTTGCTAACATAAATTAACCTTCTTTTAAGACTGGCTGCGTGTGAACATCTAGTTTTACTTGGGCTTGATGATAGGGTCTCAGCTGTTGGGACCCTCCTAAAGAACATCAAGTTCGGAGGGAGGCAGTTGAGGAGAGCAAGGATGTGACTGAACTGTTTTGAGCGCTGTGAAGCTTTCCGTGAACAATGCGATGTTTTTGCTTGGTTTGGGATCTGTCTATTGATGTGTTCATCTCGGAGCTATCTCCAGAGGATATGAGTACTTCGGGCAAGAATGCCGTTTTTCCTTTCTCATTTAATGGTTGAACAGACTAATGCACAGTGAAATGATGTGGCTAAGGCAGGGCCGTGAACTTGAGATCAGCACTCCCCGTGCTCATGTTTGAATCCTGTTGTTTCACCACTAAGCCATTGTCTTAGTCTGTTCGGGCTGCTATAACAAAAACCACAGGCCTGGTGACTTACAAACAACAAAAATGTATTTCTCACAGTTTCAGAGGCTGGAAAGTCCAAGGTCAAGGCGCCAACATGGTCATCTTCTGCTGAGGGCCCTCTTCCTGCTTCAAAGCCTTGTGTGTTCTCACTCTGGCCTCACATGATAGAGGGGCTAGGGATCTATTGCTCTGGAGCATTTTTTTTTTCCCATTAAAGCACTAATCCATTTGCAAGAATTTCACGTTCGTGACCTATGCATCTCCCAGAGGCACCATCTTCTGATACCACCACTTTGGGCATTAGGATTTCAACAGATATGTTTTTGAGGGAGGGGCATAAGATCCAAACTGTAGAAGCCATTTTGCTGTGGTGTTCTTTCAGAATTAATCCTTTATTGAAACCTCTGAGCTCTTTATATCTCTCTTAAGGTATCTGCCACAGTACATACTTACGTATGTCTTAAAATTTCTCTTAGTTTTGGGGTGTTTGAAGACAAAAGAAACCTGTCCTTACTCTTGTACATAAAATGCAAACAGCAGTCCATAAATGTGCTAATAAAAATAAGTTGCCTTCCATAAAATAGTTGTGCAATTTAAGCAATTATTTTTATATGCCATATGAATGAGAATTCCACATGGTATTTCACTAACATATTCTAACATGTCTTATTTATTTATTTGTTCTTTTTTTAATGAGAAAGAAATAGATACAAAGTAAAGCGAAAGGCAGTAAAGGACATCAGTAAACCTACAAGACAACCCTCATCTTTTAAATTTCTGGAACCAGAAGAAAGATTTGTTTGAGATGAATACAATTAAAGAACAGTCTCTCATAGCACTTAGCAGAAGATAATAGGAGACCCAGAGCTTGCAGAAGCTTTGTGTCAGTTTCAAGCTTTGCCTGGTGAAGACTTCCCCAAGCCTCTCTCCAGGCACGTCTGTCTCTGACATCAACAGCGCCACCTCACAGAACTCAGCTCGCACCCGCTGGTCCCTCCTAATTCACAGGTGAAAAGCTGGTGTCACCACTGTGGACATCATCAGCTCCACCCCCACCTTTTTTTTTTTCACCATGTTAGCATCTGACCTCTCCCTTCCCTGACAGCCTGGTTTGAGGAATTTGAAGTTTAAACTATTTTTTTTAATCTCTGTACATTCCTGATATTGGTAATAGAATAGGTTGGCTGGAAGACAGATTGTGAATGAGAAACTATGTTTCTCCTAAACTGTAAACCTGGCTTTATATTCTTAAAAGAATCTAGCCTGAAAAATGACTTCTGCTCTCCTGGTATAAGATAACTGCAGTGTCTGACCATTTTCATTTTGCCTCTTTGACATAACACCAGTTGGAGAAGCAAAGAAAAGTGCCAGAAGTTCCTGATAGAAGATACCTGCCCTTAGGTATCAAACCCAGGGATTAATTGCAGATTAAATTTACAGTATCTTTGGTACTTGGCTAAATTTTAATTTCATTTCTTAATTCTAAAAATTATTAGTTTCATTTACATTTCTTTCAGTTACTATTACATCCTGTGGGCTTAATGCATTTGATTTCAGTGGCCAGTCAAGTGACTTAGACAGCATGAGGACAGTAGGTATCTCATGGGCATCACCAAAGTTTGGTGAGCAGGGTTTGTTTGAAATGTGGTAATGGGAGAATAGATCCAATTGAGTAGAAATTTCTCCAATTTAGTGGAGAAATTTTCAATAATACTCTCTGTTGATATCATTTATGCCTACACAAAAATCCAAAATCCGAAGAATAGAAATTTACTGGAGATCACTGGTGCGTGAAGGAAAGGTGAAAGGACAGATGTCATGTTGTTGTAAAGACGTGCTAAACGGTATTTTGCCGAATTGTAAGAAATAAATGACTTATTTCTGATTTAGGTCATACAGGTTGTGTAGGTATAATATATAGTGAGAAGGGATTTTGAAAATTGAGGGGTATATAATGGAACGCCCATTCAGCTAATAGCACAACATCTGGCAAGTTCTTTACTTGCTTTGTTTCAAAATGTATCCCCCAAAGATATTGAAAATGTCTGGGAATAATGATTACTTTGTATCTGTATTTGAGTAACAAAGAGAACATTTTTTGGCAAAACAGGAGTTGTTTTATAACTAGGGAAGACATGGCCATATCCTCCAAGGTATATGTTAGCAAGCAAAGGAAAAAGAGTAGGTGCACATCTCCTGAATTCTGGGGAAGTCGATTTTAACACGGTCAGCATAATTCTGTGGCATGGAAATCCGGAAGGGCAGGTGTCTCAAGAGAAGTGTGATAATTGAAAGTTTACCATTTAGAACAAGGATTGTATGTATTGAATATAGCTCTAAACATGACAACTAGAATAGAGAAGATGGAAACTAGAGAAAAACAGATTTTTCAGCTCAATGTTAGAAACAACATTCTAACTTTCAGAACTGTCCAAAGATAAAAATGGGCTGTCGTGGGAAGAGGAGAGTTATTCATCACTTGACTAGCCAAGCATAAGCTGGATGACTTCTTACCTACATATCTAGAGAAGAGTTGAGCATCACGTGGACAACTGGACTCGGTAATTTACGTTTCTTTTAATATCGAAATGTGTCAATTATTGACAACAACTCTTGTCATAGTACAGCTCAGTTATTTAACTATACAGTGAGTTCATAGTATTTAAAAAACTTATACACTCGATTTTCTTCTGTCCTGTCAATAATTACTAACACTGTCAACTAAAGCTTGCTTTTTTCCCCTTTCCAAAGTACACATAATAAGTTTCTACTGACTCAACTATACCCACACTTCTTCTAGTGGGGCATAACACTAACATTGTGCTGGTTACTGACCTCACTATAGTCACTTAAACAAGATGGAAATTTTTCTCCCACAATCCCACTGGAGATAGAAACTGCTGTGTCAGCTCCAGAAAATCATGGGAGACCCAGTCTCCTTACATCTTTCTGTTCACCATCCTTAAAATCACAAGATGACGTTTGGAGCTCCAGCCATTGTATCTTCATTCCAGGCAGGAATAAGCAGGGCAGGGGCAGCGCTGTTTACCTGCAGATCTTGTATCTCAGTGACTTCTTCTATTTACAGATGTGGTTGGGAAATACAGTTCTTTAGCTAGGCTCACTTCCAAGGGTTCTCTTATTAAGCAGGAAAGAAAGAAAAGTGACTTCCTATCTTTGCCACAGGCATTTTATTTCACATTTCCATAGTTGGGCAAGCATATAGCCAGGTCAAATGACTTATAGCCAAGGTCAAACATATTTTTATGTTTCCTGAGAAGGTTTATAATTTGGCATCATTTTAAAAGTTATTATTCTTTATTCATTCAATAAGTATTTTGAGGAGATGCTGACTTTTAATGAAGGAGGAGGCAAGGGAAACAGCTGGTGGGTGGGTCCTCAACATTCTTATATGCATCTAAAAATGGTCAGCACTGCCTTATTAGCAAGAGAGATGACCTATAAGTGATGGGACATACCCTTCCCTTTTTAGTAGCTAAGCTACTAAATCTGGTCTAAATCTGGTCTTTTGAATCCATCTATATATCATTTATCCAGTAATCCAAAAATGCTATTGGACAGTTATTATATCTGGGTAGGGTTCTAGGCACTGGGAATATGGAAATGAATGAAATGGACAAACTTTTCTATCACAATCACACATATAATATGCTTCCAGAAAGGCATTCTGGGGAAAATTTTTCTCTTTACATTTTATTTGCCTGCCATTACAGATTGGCATCGGAGACCACTCTTTGGCTGGTCCATCCTTTGATCTAGTTCTGTGCTTGACGGTTGCCTCTACAAGAGAAACCAGTCAAGATGCTAATTCACACTTTCCATTTCCTGCATCTTTTTCTCCCCGAGTCCTTACACAGCCCTCTGGCAGTTCCAAAACCCCGTATGTGCCCACAACACCCTCCAAAATTCTCTCTCTCTTTTTTCCCCTCAAAATTCCCAGAAAAACACTCATCTCTTGTCAGGTGGAAGGCAGGTTAGTTACAGGATTTGTTGTTGTTGTTGTTGTTATTGGTTTTTTGTTTTGTTTTATTTTGTTTTGTTTCTAAAGCTCACAGTTATTGATTGCTTACACCCCTGTGCTGAGAGCTCATTGAAACCTCATAAGAAGTTTGTGTAATTGGTACTACTATTTTCAGTTTAGCAATTAGGCATTAAACCATAAAGAAGTTAAAGAAAAAACTCAATGTAATTGAGTGTTTTGCTGGACTCTACCTCAGGTCTACCTGGTTCAAAGCCTGGCTCTTAACCACCATGTACATGCATACATTTCAGTATTTCAAAGCCTTTTGGGATTAACTCCCTCAGGGAACATTTGGATTATATTTCTTTTAAAAGGTTGCCTATTAGCTTAAATACCTAAATGACTTGATGTGTATGTGATATAGCCTTTTCTTTCACTAACATATTGTTCTGCAACAATTTATTTCCCAGGTGAAGACAAATAATAGTAGGCATCTCCGTTTCATACTCTTTAGGAAGGTAGAGATAAAAAAAATGTTTAACCCTGGACAAATCTAAGCTACAATTACAGATGATTGCAGTTAGTAAAATGAATTGTTTTTATTTTTAAATTTTTTAAAATCCTCTCCTGAGGGTATGTTTATTGATGAGAGCGAGAGAGAGAGAATTAGTTGCCTTCCATATGTGCTCTGACTGGGGATTGAACCCACAACTTCATTTTGGTGTACGAGATGGTGCTGCAACCAATGGAGCCACCTGGGCAGGACAAGCTTCGCTTTAAGTAGGGCAATTTTTGACATCAGGAATAATGAGTTGAACGAAAAGGAGGGAAGATGGGACAGAGGAAAGAGCGTAGCTCAGAGTTGGTCTTGCCTTCACTACTTACTAAGAAAACATAAATTATAGTACCATTCCAAATATCAATTTCTTTATATTTCGGTGTAGATAAATACATATTTATTGGTCATATTGTACAAACTGTTATAATATGCTTAGTAAATTTTCATCTCATTTGTCTGTGGTGGAGCCTAGGTATCAGTATTTTAAAAAACTCTTCAAGTGGAATTCCAATTAATACATGTTCAAGGATGTAGACAAATAGAAATTCATTATCAGATATTGTATTATTCAAAACAATTGTTTTATACAAGACCTCTTGATGGATGTTAAAATTAGTGAGTAAAAGTTGGAGGAGAAATGAGATTTACATTGTTTCAAAATATCAAGATATTTATTAATTATTAAGGGAAAAATAACAACTTTACAATGGAGAAACCCAGAGAACTGGACTTTAACCAAGTTATAAAAGTTAGTACCACCAGGAAGAAGACACTGATACTGTGAACCTCTTGATAGGATGCATTGAAGAGAGTACATCACTTCTATGGTGTTCTTAGCAAAATTACTTCAGTGAGATCACGAGGAAACATCAAACCCAAGCTGAAGAATACTTTATAAAATTACTGTTTAGTACTCTCCAAAAGGATGAAGGTTATGAAAGACAAGGGAAGACTGAGGAAACATCATTGATCAGACAAGACTAAGAAGAAATACCAGTTAAATGCAATTTCGAATGTAAAGAAACGGACATGAGTGAGCCACTGGTAAGATTCTAACAGAGTCCGTAATTTAGTGAAGAGTATTGTGCCGATGTTAGTTTCTTGGTTTTGATAATGGTACTATGTAAGGGGCTAATGTAAGAGGAAGCCAAGGAAGGATATATGAGCACTCTTTATATTATTTTTGCAACTGAGTCTAAAATCAATTAAAAAATGTCTCCGGTGATTCTAATGTGTAGCCTAGATTAAGCACCTTTGTTTGGAATGTAGTAGATTCCCAACAAATGACAGCTATGGCCAAACCTGGCTAAATGTCATGCATGACCAGTCAGTTCTGCTGTTCAGGAAGCATGGTTCGTTTTTTGTTTTGTCTAACCTGCATTTGCATTTGTTGTTACAGACAGTGGTAGCTGATTCTATTCAAATACAATGTTGTCTTGAAAAATATAACTAGTCAAAGGGAATTTTGTATGATTCAACTTTAAAAATCATTCATTATTTTAGATAATAAGGGAGTAAGGGAACACTGCCCACTTCCCTGTCAAACCTTTTGCATCAAGAATGTGAAAAACCTTCACCCCTACACAGAATTTGTTTTAAAGTGTGAGTTGTCTCATTCCTCGATCATTTTGTGATTTTTTTGATGAATAGGATGGGTTGCCTCTTTAAGTCTTGTTTCTCATAGGAAAAAAACACAATAGCATCTGTTAGTCATTGGATGTTTTCTAGGGCAGAACAATTATCTTGGTTTGATTAATAAGGAAGGAAGGAAGGAAGGAAAAAGAGTTAAGGGGGGAAACTTCTGTTTGTTTTCCAAGCCCTAATTTAGAAATTCATATTGTTTCTCTTAAGTAGAAAATATTAAGTAGAGCATAAATATTTTCTTCAGCACGTATCACACACAAGAGCATTTTTAAACAATTACTTGGATAGGCAAGACTGTTTAATTTGAAAAAGTTAGATAATTGGGAATAATAACTTTGCTCAGTTTTGTTACGCAGTTTGAAGTTTTTACTTCTTTCAAAAGGATCTCCAAATATAGGATAAGTTGCTTTTGTGTTAAAATGAAAATCAGAAAATTTAAATACTCCAATGGAAAATATTCAGGGTTTTTCCCCAAAGTGATGAAGCCTTACCTGTAGAAGCAAGGAGCCCAATAGCCAGTAGTTTAGAATGTGGTATGGTTACTTGCATAAGTTGTTTAATATCTTTATATTCTTTTTCTTCATCAGCGAATGAGGCTAATAATAGCAACTTCCTCATAGCATTGATAGAAGGAGAATATGATAGTTTTTTAAAAAAGAGCCTAGCATGGTACCTGATACACGGTAAGTACTAAATGTACGTTACCATCCCCCCCCTCCTCAAGAATGAAAAGGAAAAGGAAAAAAAATGGGTTAAAGAAAAAATCTGCACCTAATTTTGGTACAATGCCTAGATACTGGCCTGCACCTACAGCTTCCTATCTCAACTGGGTATTTTTGACTAGTTCTTGACATATATTAGAATTTTGATGATTATTGCTGAATAAATTAACATAATCATGCTCTTGCAAATGCCTTTGACTCCTCTGGCTCTCTGTTCTGCTCCATCTGTACCCTGCGGTAATCCATATTTACTTGATATCACATACCCGGCTTCTCCTTGTTTATCCCTGATCGTCTGAATATTGCTGGGGCAAGTTACATGGCTGGGCTTTAAATTACCACACTCCTCAACTGGACCTTCAGCACCACTCAGAAATTCTTTTCTCAGTGACTTTGCTTCCCAGCAAGACTTAAATTTCAAACGTTCTCTCTTTTCACACCTCCCACTCTCTCATTCTTAGCTGAATGCCTCATTTCATTTTTCATTCAGAAAATAGAAAACAGAGAATGAAAACTCCATCTGCCCATAACTAAATCTAAAACCTGAAGTTCATTTGCCCCCATCTCTGCTGTGTTGCCAGCTGTTACCGTGGAGGTCAGACTCTCTACTGGTGCTCTGGAAACCATCCACTGACTCTCAATCACCTTTCCCAATATACATTGATTTTCTGAGGTGCTCATTTTTTCTCTCTTTTCTTGATTATTCTGATGCATGCATAAACTTATGATACTACTTTCTGTCTTAAAATATGAGGGTGGACCCCCACACCCCAAAAAGTAGAATTATCTTCTAGAGGGGAGGTACCATATATACAGGCTTCCCCTGCTGGGTGAGTGTTCTAGGAACACATCTGTATGACTGTGCGAGCTGGTGTTGTTGTGAGAGGCTGTGTTTGGCTTCAGTGAATCTTTTTTGAAGGCTCTTTCAAGCGCACTTGCCCATTTCATGATGCGTGATTTGCCAACGCACCTGCCCGCACTACACTGAGTGTTCAGCAGTTTTTTTCCAAATATGGCATGATCCTGGTGCCCGACACTCCCTATTCACCTGATGTCACCCTGAGTGACTCTTTTTTGTTTGTTTCCCTGATGGAAAAAGTCCTCTAAGGGAACTGTGTGGCAGATGTGGAAGAGGTGAAACAGAACATGGCAGAAGAACTAGAAGGCATCAAAATTGAGTTCAAAAACTGTTTTGAGCGGTGGAAAAAAGTCTCAATAGGTGTACTGCATGAAAGGGAGAGTACTTTGAAGGTAACTGAGGTTTAAACACGTGCAAATAAATACATATTTTTTTATAAATAAATTCTGGGGTTTTTGGGGGAGGGGGTTCCTGCCTCAGAGTCTTCCATTGATCTGACACGCTTATCTGCTATTACTCCATTTTTCCGTTCCTCTTCATTGCTCAACTTTGTGATTTATCAAGTCTTTTTTTCTGTCTCTGCTTCTTCACCTTGTATTTGCTTTTCGCCCTTCCTCAGTCTGACTTCCATCTTCACCATTCCACTGACCGTGGTGGATTTGTAGTTTGGTGGGTTCAGTTCAGTTCAGAAGGACATATTAAAAATGTCATTTGGCCTTAAATCCAAGCCACAGTTTCTCATTTAAACCCATCATTAAATGATAATTTGAATTTTAGTTCAGAATCTCATTCAGAGTTTTGGAATAAAAAGAAAAGAAGTTCATTTATTGGTCCCTTGAAACTCCAGAATCTTTATGAATTAGCTGGGAACATTGAAAACTAGACAAGGACTAGAAATTGGGACTCAAAATAATATGTACATAAGATTTTCTAAATGATTGTTTGGTCGGTTGGCTTAGTAAGTATGGATCATGTTGATTTTGACCTTGGTTGGCTACAGCAGGTAATATCGCTGATGTCTCAGGAGCAAGGGTGATTTTGGCTAGATGAAAGCCTGGGTCAACACAAGCTTTGTGGACTCACGGGGCCAGTAGATGTTGCCTTGGGTTGATGTAGCTTCAACCCAAATGGCATAGTCACTGTGTGGATTAAATTGTCTGAAAAATCATCTTTCACTCGAGTGAAGATTTGCCTCAGTACAAGCAGAGCTTTAACATATGCAGTGAGAGCAATTGGAGTTGGGGAGCTCAAGAAATTGACAGAGAACGTGTCGGGTGACAAACAGAAATGGAGAACCAGAACCGAGTCAGAAATAACAGTCTGTAAATTTAGTTGGGGTTTTCTATAGAAGAGCAAGAAACGTTTTGTTTAATTTTGAATTGCTTCCATGAAAAATAAGAATATTTTAAAAAGAATTTTGTCATTTGTGTTAGCTATTTGAAAAATTCACTCAGATTAGTTATACAAATCTTCCCACTTTTAATGGGTAATATTGGCTCAACCCTCAATCCCTATCTTCAACCATTTCTACTGCTTTAACCACAGTCCTGGGCATCACTCTCTTTTACGTGGGCATTGCAATAGTTTCCTGGTATCCCTCATACGCTTGCCCCTCTAGAGTCTGTTCTGCTACACAGAAGCCAGAATGACATTTTACAAATGTAAATCAAATCATACCACTCTCTTTGTAAAATCCTACAGTGGTTCCCATAGCAATTAAGTTAGAATCTGTATTACTCACCATGATTTGCAGGGACCCTACATAATCCAGTCCCAATCATCCGTTACCATCTTTCCTCTTGACAATTCAGGTTCAGCTGCAATTCCAGATCATTCTTCTTTCAGAGACTTTGCACGTTTCATTCCTTCTGTCTTGAAATGTTTCCTCTTCCCTCTCCCCTTGCCCTCTCGTCCCTTAATTCAGACCTTACTGAAATGTCAGCTCAGAAAGGCATTTCTTGATATCATCACCTAAAGCAGCATCCAGTCTCATCCTTTCTCCTTGTCATCTTCTAATCCATGAATGTTTTACTTCCACAGCCTTTATCTCTCTCTGAAATCACCCTGCTCGTGTGTCTGTTTGTTGTCTGCCTGTCTCACTAGAATGAAAGCTGTATGAACACAGGGTCTTTGGTTCATGGTTATATCCTAATATCTAAAACCATGCCTGACAGCCAATGAATGTTTTTTTTTTTTTTTTTTTTTGCTATTTATTAAGCTATTTGCCTCTCAAGATCAAATTTATTTATTTATTTATAAATTTATTGGTGTGACACTGGTTAATAAAATTACATAGGTTTCAAGCGTACAGCTCTATGATACATCATCTGTATATTGCGTTGTGCGTTCCCCACCCCGAGTCAAATCTCCTTCTAACACCATGTATTTGACCCCCTTTATCTTTTGCCACTCCCCCATCCCCTTTTTCTTCTGGTAAACACCATATTGTTGTCTGTGTCTATGAGTTTTTATTTGCTTTCTTGTTTGTTCATTTGTTGCTTTTAGTTTTATATCCCACATGCAAGTGGAATACGGTTATTAACTTTTTCTGTTGTATTTTGCCTAGCATGATGCTCTCAAGGTCCATCTCTGTTGTCACAAGTGGCAGTACCTCATTTCTTCTTATGGCTGCGAACTCACCTTTCTATATTCTGCTCTGTGCAGCTGGGGCTGGGCCCTGGTGAATCACATTTGTCCCTTAGAGTTGGACCCCTCTTAGGCTTTGCCAACTGGGGCAACAGGAAGAAACTGCAAGGCTGGGGAAGGAAAAGACTTCTCCTGCTTTGCCGTTGCTCTTGTTGGCATCTTTGTAGCAGCGTTTCTTCACCTTGGCTGGGACAGTTGACTCACTGGCAGTTGGCTCCAATTTGCTGGTATCTGCACTGCAAGGACCAGATTCGTCCTTCTCTCTCAGACACATCAGCATCATCCCGCAGCGTGCTTCTCAAAAGGCTGAGCCCCAGCTCGGGGGGGGGGCTTCTTCCAAGCCTATAAGCCAGCACTGACCAATAGAAAGAACACAAAAGTCAGAACAATTTAAGTTTTCTAGTAGTCATATTATAAAAGTAAAAAAGAAATAGGTGAAATAAATGTTATTTAGCCCAATGTATCCAATATATTATTTTAACATGTAATCAACACAAAAATTATTAATGGATTCTTTTACCTTCCTTTTTTTCATAATTAGACTCAGACATCTGGTATGCATTTCATAATTTCAGTGTATCTCAGTACAGACTAGTGACATTTCAAATGCTCAGACCCATGGGGGTCCATGCAGCTCTAAGTTTAGTTTTCCCAGCGTCTCACCTTGTTTTCCAGGCCTAGGGGAGGTAGTTGCTTCCTCCTGTTGCTGCCTCTGTGATGCTTCCTACTTTCCAGTTTTGTAATACCTAATCAATACACCCTTGATGTTGAAATAACTGGTCTACTTTCTATCCCTTAATTGGATTCTACTGAATACTTTTGTTCAATAAATAAATGATGCTACTGGGAAGATGAGATGTTTATATCTTAAAATGCTACACCAACAATGGGGTTTAACCGTACATTTGGCAGCTAAAAGAACCGAGTAATTCGGAAGAAGCGGAGCGCTGCAGAGTGGACATGCCACCTGACGTTGGCTTATGTGGGAGCTGGGGAAATTAGAGCAGTCCAATTGTGTCACCTCTTCCCTCCGCTCCCTGTGACACCTCACAACACAAGGAGAGACACAACCATTATGTGATGGATTTGGTCCAAGGGTTTTACAAACCCGTAAGATGGCTTTTGGAATTGTCTATGTATAAAGCCAAAATAACTTTTGCCTCTAACAATTTAGATAAATTTAAAAATGTGTATCTATTGTCAGTTCCATCTATGCAAAGCCTAGGTAATTTAGGTTAAAAAACAAACAGATGAAAGCAACCACCACAACAAAAAACTAACTATTTGCTTGATTACAAGAGTCTGGAAAGCAATTTAATTGTATTCAGCTTTTTAAATTCTGCCAAATTGTGTTTTTGTGGGGGCAGATACAGCTTTGGTGGTCAGTGTATTTTATATTAGGAACCTGAATGTGAGTAAAATATTTCTTTTTGCCATATGACAAGAGGCTAGACCGTATCTACATTTGGTTTTTGTAGCAGGGAGCTGATAGCATGGGATAGCTCTGATTTCATAAAATCAAGGTAACAATTCTTGCCTTTTACATAAATTGTGGACTAAATGGCTCTTTTCCTAGCTCCTGTTAGAGAGACTAGGAATTTCATTCTCTGTTGTTTTATCACCTGCTGCCTCCTCTCTTCACTTCTGTTCTTTGTCTTTTCCTTCCTTCATTCCCTGGTATTTTACTGTTGTTTTTGCTCTACTCTCTGCTTGGAATTCCTAGTCTTTTGTTGCCTAAAGGATATGCTTCTCGGCCCTGGCTGGTGTAGCTCAGTGGATTGAGCGTGGGCTGGGAACCAGAAGAAGAGGATATGCTTCTCTTTAGGGCTTGAGGAGCATGCCTGAGCCAACACAGACAGAGGAAGTCTTTTTTTTTTTTTTTTTTTTTTTGGCAACCTTTCCTACTTCCTACCCTGTTGCATCTGATCTCTCATCATTCCCTTAAACCTGCTTCAATTTATATTTCTCATTTTAACTTTCGGTAACTTTCCATTCCTTTTGTCATTTCCCAGTCTTTCTCTTCCCACTAATATCAATTTTCAGCACTTAAACAGAGACTTTTCTCTTCAAGGCAGTATGTGAACTTTAGTTAATCCTCGGTGTATGCTCTTTTATTACCTCTGCATGTAATGCAAGATTGAGACTTCCCTGGCTCCCAGAGGGGTCAATTTGGTGTCTGAACTAGAACTCTGATAGGGCTCCTGCTCACTTCTTTATTAGGACTGAGAGAAAAAGGCTCTATCTCTCGCTCATAATAGTTCCCTGGATTTGGACGGTGCCCTTTTCCTGAGGATCCAAAAGCTTTTGAACACAATTTGCCGCAGCTTCATGGTGTCCGAGGAAATAAATGCTTAGCAATATACCTGTTTGCCAAATGGAATCAGAATACGTCAAATAGGATTTAGTCAATGGGACCAAAACAAATGTAATTGTCTCCCTCTTCCTTCCTTTGGTTTCTGTTTGGATCTTGCAGGGAATCTGTGTTTATGGGAGAACTCTGTGTGTGTACTTACTGCAGGCAGATGCTTGTTTCCTTGGCAGAGCTTCATGGTATGCAAATCAGCAGCTCTGGGAGACACAAATCTCACAGGATGAATGGATTTTCTGTGGGCCAAAGGGCATTTACAAATTAATTGCAAAGCTGCCCTATGACACTGTCGTAAAGTAGGTTAGAAATTTGCCCAAAGTCACATTGCTGATGAATCCTGGGCCTGAAAGAAGAGCACCTTCTCAGGAAGCCTTCCTATTACTTCATACTCAGCCTCTGATTTCTCCCTTCTGGTGAGTCATACAAACTGACGTGTGACCAGAATGGCTCCAGTTGCAACTGGCAGCGGGAAACGCAATGGAAGGGATGCCGCCTCTTACCCATCACCTAACTCTCTTATTGAGTGGGGCTAGGCTCCTCTGCTTCCACAGAAGGTTGAATTTTCTTTGGTGTAAGGGTACCCAGGAGAATGTCTGTGTTCAGCTGTCTTCAGTTAAAGCAGTTAAAGCTCTGCCTCTTTTATGAGGGTACATGCCCAAGGCTCTGAGCTCATCGGTGGAACTGCTGAATTGCAGACTGAGTGATAACTTTCACTATACCCTACTGTACCCGAGGTGTCTGCATTAGCTTCCTGTGGCTGCTGTAATAAGTTACCACAAACTTGGTGTTTTAAAACAGGATAAATTTATTCTCTCCCAATTCTGGAGGCCAGAAGTCCAAAGTCAGTATCACTGGGCCTAAAATCAAGATGTCAGAAGTCCATTTCTCTCAGGAGGCTTTAGGGGAGACACTCTTCCTTGCCCCTTCCAGCTTCTGGTGACTCAAGAGTTCCTTGACTTTCAGCCACATCACTGCATTGTCGATATCTGCAGTCTCATCGCTTTTTCCTCTTCTGTATTAAATCTCCCCTTGCCTGTTTCTACAAGGTCACTCGTGATGGCATTTAGGGCCCACTGGAGTAATCCAGCATCATCTTTCTCTCTCAAGAACTTTAACTTAATCATATCTGCACAGATAATTTTTCCAGGTAAGGTAACATTCACAGGGGGCCTTATTCATCCAAGGTAGGGTGCTAGATCAAGGTGGGTAATTGTCTAATTTATAACCTCTCTAAAATTTTTGTTTTAGTTTCATCTCAAAAATTTAAAACAATTTCTTTCTTTAGGGATGTAGTACAAATGAGCACTAGCAGAGGAACTTAAAAAACTCCTTGTCTGTGTTGTGTAGTTTTGTTGTAATGGTTGGAGAATTTTCTGGTTTGGCCATATATTTTCTGGGCTATAGCCAAGGGTTGTAATGATAGAATATTGTTTTTCCCAGATCAAACCTATCAACATGCATTTACTGCATTTGTACTTTTGACCATTCAGACAAGGAGCTGTGAAAGAATAAAGTTCCCTTGAGTAAAATGTGAGTTAGATTGCTGTGTGGGGTTTTCTTTATGAACAAACCCCTTACCTCATCTTCTTTCTTATTACATGTGATATTTTTAGTACCCCATGGCTTTCATATCTTCTCAGAAGTCTATGTTACTTTCATTCGGAGGCTTAACAAGGTGGTATGTTTAGATTTTCACTGTTATTCCTTTCCTATGTTCAAGGTGCAGTCTTTTTATTTTTATTTTTTGTATTGTTTTCTTTTTTTGTCTCATCATTGATATAGTAAAAAGCAGACTAGATGATACTTGGAACATATTCAAATTTACTTACATTTATCTTTGGCTGAGATATATCTTGATAGAGAACTAAACTTCCTATATAAATTTCATGCAGACTTCTGGTCAAGATGGAGGCATAGGTAAACATGGCTCACCTCCTCACACAATCACACCAAAATTACAACTAAAATATAGAACAACCATCACTCAGGACCATTAGAAATTGAGTGGAATGGAAGTCTGACAATGATGGACTTAAAGAAACCACATCCATCCAGACTGGTAGGAGGGAGAGAGATGGGGAATGGGCTGGTCCCACATCCACATGTGGTGGATAAAAATTTGGGAGGGATATCTTGGGAGTGAGGAGTCCCAGCCCCACACCAGGTCCCCCAGCCCAGGGTTCCAGTGCCAGGAAGGTAAGTCCCCACAACTTCTGGCTGCTATAACCAGTGGGGATTGAGTTGGTAGAAGAAACTTCTGGAGTCCCAAGCAGGTCCTCTTAAAGAACCCACACATGGACTTACTAAACTTACTTACTTTGAGCTCCAGCTCCAGGGTAGCAGCTTAGAAGGCACCAGTGGCATACAGGGAGGAACTGAAGTGTCTGGCATCAAAGTGGGAGCTGGGGGACAGTTTTCTTCCAGACAGAAAGGTGTGCAGAGACCATCGTCCCTTTTTTAAGCCCTTTCCCTTCAAGAGCTGGTAAGCAGGTGCCATATCTGAGACTCCATCAACCTGGCTAACACTGTTTGCCTCACTGTGGATATCCCCTGAGACGCCTCCCAACCAGCTTATAGGCCTACCCAAACTGTTAACTTTGACTTTCCACATGAATGGATGGTCTTGGCTCCTACTTCACAACTTCTTAAATCCCATCAAGCAACAGCTATCCTCAGTGAGTCTCCAGGCCCAGTACCTCTTGCTACCTGGCACTAACAGTAGCCAGCCTAGATTCCTGTCTTGGCTTTGCCTGGGAATCTCCAAGCCCATAACAAGCAGTGTGCATCTTAGATTGCTTTATAGCTCATTCAGGATGGCCCTGGACAGAACAAAAGTAGGGGCTGAACTTGGGCCTGTACCACCGAGGAAATCCCAGGTCCTGTGTACCCAGTGGACAGCTACAGACCACGTCAGAGCACCACCACCCTGCCCCTGCCCAGTTAATCCTCCACAGAGGGCAGAGATTGGTGGTCTGTGGTCATAGTTAATCCTTGCAGCTGACTGGCCTAGGTAAATCTCTCCCATTGATCTGTCAACAGTGACCAAGGCTCAACTACAAGAGCAGGGTATACTTAGCCAACATGAAGGGTGCACCTCCAGTATCCAGATTGAGTGATAGGGGAGACTGTGCCACTGGACCCTACGTGATATCTACTATATTAGGCCACACTACCAAGACAGGGAGTCATAGCAGCTCTACCAAATAAATAGAAACAAACACAGGGAAGCTGCCAAAATGAGGAGACAAAGAAACATGGCCCAAATGAAAGAACAGATCAAAACTCCAGGAAAAGAACTAAACAAAATGAAGGTAAGCAATTTATCAGATGCAGAGTTCAAAACACTGGTTCTAAGGATGCTCAAGGAACTTAGTGCAGTCCTCAAAAGCATAAAAAAGGTCCAGTCAGAAGTGAAGGATACATTAATTGAAATAAAGGAAAATTTACTGGGAAGCAACAATAGAGTGAATAAAGCTGAGAATCAAATCAATGATTTAGAACATAAGGAAGCAAAAAACAAACAAACAAACAAGCAATCAGAACAAGAAGAAGCAAAAAGAGTCCAAAAAAATGAGAATAGTGTAAGCAGCCTCTGGAACAACTTCCAGTGTTCCATCACTCACATCATAGGGTACCAGAAGGAGAAGAGAAAGAGCAAGAGATTGGAAATATATTTGAAAAAATAATGAAAGAAAACTTTCCTAATTTGTTGAAGGAAATACACATGCAAGTCCAGGGCACAGAGTTCCAAACAAGATGGATGCAAAGAAACCCACTCCAAGACCATCATAATTAAAATGCTGAAGGTTAAAGATAAAGAGAGAATTCTTAAAAGCAGCAAGAGAAAAGCAGTTACCTACAGATGAGTTCCTGTAAGACTGTCAGCTGATTTCTTAAAAGAAACTTTGCAGGCCAGAAGGAATTGGCACAAAATATTCAAAGTCATGAACAGCAAGGATCTACAGCCAAGATTGCTCTACCCAGCAAAGCCATCATTTAAAATTAAAGGGTAAATAAAGAGCTTCCCAGACAAGAAAAAATGTAAAGGAGCCCTGGCTGGTATGGTTCAGCAAGTTGAGCACTGGCCTGTGAACTAAAGGGTTTCAGGTTCGATTCCCAATCAGGGCACATGCCTGGGTTGTGGGCCAGGTCCCTAGTAGGGGGCACACAAGAGGCAACCACACATTGATGTTTCTCTCCCTCTCTTTCTCTCTCCCTTCCCCTCTGTCTAAAAATAAATAAATAAAATCTTAAAAAAAAAAGAAAAAACTAAAGGAGGCCGTCATCACCAAACCATGATTATATGAAATACAAAGGGACTTATTTAAGAAAAAGAAGAAAATCAAAACTACGAACAACAAATGGCACCAAAAACATATGTATCAACCATTGACTCTAAAAAACAAACTAAGCAAACAAAAGAACAGAGACAGAATCATGGATTCAAATTGTGTTTTTATGGTTGCCAGATGGGAGGGGGGTATGGGGGAATGGGTGAAGAGGTGAGGGGATTAAGTACAAATAGGTAGTTACAGAATAGCCATGGGGATGTAAAGTACAGTATGGGAAATGAAGTAACCAAAGAACTTAAGTACGTGACCCATGGACATGAACAATGGTGTGGGGATTGCCTGAGAGAGTGGGAATGCTGGATGGAGGGGGCATAGGGGGAAAAATTGGGACGATTGTGTAATAGCATAATCAAAACCTAAAATTAAAAGAAAAAAAAAAAGAACTTTTAGTGCATTAAGAAAGACACAATGGTTAAGATTATTCAGATCCTAAAGTAATTAATAATTCAAGAAAGGAATATTAAATAAGAATCATATTGAAAAATAAATAAATTTCATGCAAATGTGAAAAGAATTTTAATCTATTCTCCATTTAAAAACTGAGAGAATAAAAACCTAAAGGTTTATGTTTAGATTTGAAGTTTGAATTGTAGGTTTAAAGAAAGAATCATGGGATGTAAACTCATATGGAATAGTGATAATGGAAACATCTTTTGTTTTGAGCATAAACAGGAACACTAAATTTAGAATCAGCAGATTTATGGATGCCTTTATGGCTGGTTTATTAACTGCTACTTTACTTGAGGAATAACTTCAGTCATTGTTCTTATCTTTTCCGGTAATTTTGAATCTAATATCTTGGGTATAATGTTGCACATTCCACTTTCCTAGAATAATGAAAAATATCTGTTAATTGGATAGGAAGTTTCATTTCTCCCTACCAGTATTGTTAGCCCATCAATATAAACAACTAGGTGCAGCCCACACAGCTGTCTCGGGTGACTTTATAGAATGTTTAACCACTAATAGTGTCCAGGTTTCACAGATTATGTTTAAAAAAGAAAAAAGACATGGTACAAAAAAACCTGGAGAGCAATTTCTTCCTTTTTAAATTCCTACATCTATATATCAAGTCCTGTTACAGCTTCTTCCTCCTCAACACCATTCCAATTTATCAGCCCCTTTCACACCGGCTCCACTCTCCTGAGTCAGGCCAGCATCGCCTCGTACCTAGGTTACTGGGACAATCCCTAGACTCTCTCCAGTCTTATTTTTTTCCACACTAACATCCTACGGTCTTTAAAAACTGAACCTATGCAATTGAAACTTTTGAGTACAACGTAGAGCCCTCAGGATAAAATCTGAACTTTTCAACTTGTCCGATCAGGCTTTCCGCGACCTTGCTGTTTGTGTTCTCAGCCTGATCGCCTGGCTCCCGTTGCATTGCAGTCTATAAGATACTGAAGTTTGTAACCCCCTTCAAACACGCGTTTCCTTGATTTTGCAGATGCTGTTCCACAGACTGCAAAATCCTCTCTGTTCTCTGACTCCTTTCCCATTGCTCTGCCAGCCTGTTTTGCTAGATTAACTCAGTTTCGCAATGACCTCTACCTGTAAGTCCTTACTAAAGCCCTTTCTCTCAGATTAGATTATTTTTTCTTTCCACCTGCTTCCTCAATTTTGCCCTTATCATACCTTGACTTTATCTTTGATTTTTAATCTACTTGCTAAGATTCAGGGCAAGGAATGTGTTTTGTTAACTATGGTGTTCATCTATAAGCACACAATAAAGAATTATTGACTGAAGGAAGAGCCTCAGTCAAGTAGGTTTGTCACGAAGAAGAGAACAGACAAGGAAAAGACAGAACAGATGCCGAGATGAAGTGCCGTCAGCCACGTTACACATTAGCTATCACTGAGAAGAACCTTACTTTTTTTTGTTCTGCTTTCTTCTCCTAAGAAGCAAAGGTGCTAAAAGCAGAACTTTGCAGAACAAAACTTCTTGTTTTCTCACAACTTATTTATATAATATTCTAAATTGGCTTTCATAAATAATTATTTATTATCACCAAAGCTCTTCCTCCAACTTTAATTTATTGAACTATAATGGTTTGATTTTTAAAAAGATTTTATTATTTTTTTCAGAGAAAAAGGGAGAGAGAGAAACAGCAATGTGTGGTTGCTTCTCATGTGCCCTCAGGATAAAATCCAAACTAAGTAGGGACCTGGTCTGCAACCTGGGCATATGCCCTGACTGGGCATCAAACTGGTGACCCTTTGGTTCGCAGGCTGATTCTCAGTCCACCAAGCCACACCAGCCAGGTAATGATTTGATATTTTTTTTAAGTATTTAATGTATTCTTATTTATTTCCATAAGAATTTTTGAAGGGTCTTTGACTGTCATCAGAGAAAAAAAGACTATAGTTGAATTTTTGGAATGTTGTATTTCACGATTGTGACCATGACCATGAAATGCAGTTGCCTAGGGAGGAGGCAGCAACCAGACAGTGTACTGGAGGGACCCTGTACTCTTTCAGTGGTATAGGGAATTGTCAAATACTTCATAAGCATAGTCGAATTTGAACTTACTTTACATAGTTGCACCTTGATTGAATAGTAGGCCTTTTCTGACTTGCATAACTCCATTGGCCTTAAGCCAAAGTGAAGAAAGTTAAATATTTAATAAAACATGACTTTTCCTAAAGGATTTGTTTTTTTCTCTGTCTCCCAACAAGTTAAAGTACAATTTAGAGTGAACCTTGTAGTTATTGAATTGTTTCTGAAAGTCTAGTAAAACAAAGTAATTTGCAAGAAGACATGAATAGGTGCTCAAACTTCTGTCCACTGTACTCTGTGGATCGATTGGATATTTCTCAATGAATGCTTTGTCAAGAAACTTAATATATACAATACTAGCTTGTTTTTTTCTTTCTCTTTCCTCCCTTCCTTCCTCCTTTCCTTCCTTCCTTCCTCCTTTCCTTTCCTTTCCTTTCCTTTCCTTTCCTTTCCTTTCCTTTCCTTTCCTTCCCTTTCCTTTCCCCTTTCCTTTCCTTTCCTTTCCTTTCCTTTCCTTTCCTTTCCTTTCCTTTCCTTTCCTTTCCTTCCCTTCCCTTCCCTTCCCTTCCCTTTCCTTTCTTTTCTTTTCCTTTTCTTTTCTTTTCTTTTCTTTCTTCATTTACTGGTTTCTATTTCCAAGCATAAAGACCCATGCCCACCCTTAAGGAACTTATCATTAGTATGAGAAAAATAAAATAAATTACTATTAAAAAGCATGTTCATAAATGCAGTGTTAGAGCTATGAATAGGTGCTGTGAAGAGTCTTCTACTCTGTATGGGCCCAAGGCAGAATGAGAAGAAAGGGTTAAGATTAGAGGCTATTTGGAGGAAGGGAGGCATGAGCTGATATTTTGAAATACAGGTAATAAACAGGAAATATATCTAAGTGGAAAAGTAAAACAGAAAGGGCGGGCAATGATAGTGTGAAAACGTAAGGAGAAAGAGCAAAGAATACTCCAACACCTGTGAATAGTTTGATATACCTAAAACTGGATCTTGCTTGAGAGTTAGGTGGGGATTGGTGGAGCTGTTACAGACAGGACACGAAGTTAGAGAAATAGGCAGGGTCAGATGAGCAAGGGCTTTGTACAGGCCAAAATATATTTTCAAATATCTATATTAATAGCTAGGCATTGACAATACACAAATAAATTATAAAAAGTCCCTGCAATAAAGGAACTCCAATTTAGTAGGATAGAAAGACATGGCAAAAAAATAATTGCAATAAATTCGATGCTGACAAGTATTTGTATGTTACCTGGAAATGAATGAGAACATGTGGAGAGTTGTAAGTGAGAGGAGAGTTTGACTACATTGCATTTTAGTATCTTTCAGCATTTTAAACAATGAAATGAAAGGTTGTAGAGATTAATATATAATTTGAGAGATTCTACTGCAATGGTCTAGAAGAGGTATGACGAAAATATCAGTGAGAATGGGCAAATGGAGGCAGAGTTGTGTTGCTTTCAGGAGACAGAAGTGAAAATTGATGCGACTTGAGAGTTGGTTGTCTGTTATGGAAGGAGGGAATGTTGGGAGAAGGTGACTCCCAGGTTTTGACTTAGGATGTAGGGTAATGAAGATTTCTTTTCTTTTTACCCTGACAGAAGTCTGGCTTTTGCAGGAGCATGCTGAGAAGGAAGCTCCTCTCTCTCTCTCTCTTTCTCTCTCTCTCTCTAGTTCCTCTCTCCTTTGAAGAAGAGGATTGATTATTCTGCTTAATCAGTGTTTGATTCTCATTGGACAATCATATATTATGGGGTAGAGTTACTGTCTTCAAACTCAAGGAGGAGGCAGAAGACGTCCCATTTCTTTGTCTGTTCTTATGGGAGGGGTTCTCTTCTGTATCCTGTCTCCACCTGGGTTGTGAAGTTGACCCAGGGTCTGTCCTGTAGACATACTACTGTTTCCCACTTCAAGTGGGCTGAAAAGTAGAGGTTCTGTTGATATATCTCTAGTACAGTGCCCAAAGCTTACTTTTTGTTGTTGGATCCTCACCAGTCATTAATAAAGTTGGTATTTTGGCCCTATTTGCCACTGATCCTTGCATGTTATTCTCTAAGGGCCCGAAACTTGGAGCAAAGATTTAGGTCCTTGCTTCTAATGAGTGATTGATTGCTATTCACCAAGATAGGAAAGCACAGAGCTAACTATTTTATTCCTCTGAGTCTTTTTTTCATCCCTTTTCCTTACTCAGGTGATGGGGTAACATTTACCTTCACTCAGGCTCCAAAGCTTGATCATCATCTGTAATTCTTTCCTCTCTCTCATCACCAAGTTGCAGCAGTTTCATCCTTGAAATGACACTTGAGTCCTTCAATTCATTTCTATTTCAGTTATCACAGTTCTGGGTCAGGCTCTTGTTATTTCCAGCTCAGACGACTGCAAAGGTTTTTTAAGCAGTCTTTCTTTCTCCAGTTTCTTCTCACTGCTTTCAGAGTTTTCCTTAGCGTGTGCATACCTGATCACATCACTCTGATGCTCAAAAACTTCAAACTCGTTATTGCTTACAAGAGCCATCTTCTGCAATTCGATGCCTGTCTACATAGGAGGAGTGCCAAGAAAACTGGTTTCAATGGCAGACGACTTGGGTTCAGTTCTGGCTAGATCCAGTTATCCTTGTGACCTCACAAGTTACTCCAGCTACTTTTTGTTTCTTTGTACCTAAAACAGGGGGGTGGAACTCGATGTTTTCACAGGTCCTATCCAGTTTTACATTCTTTTTTACTGGAAATAATAGGTGATTTTTAATAATTTTGCAGTATCAAAGGCCCATATTTGAAGATTACTTACATTTCTATATGTCATCATCTAGTTAAAATATTAAATTTTTGAAAGGGCATCCAATAATGAAATACCTAGAAACGCATCTTTTAAAATGTGCAAACTTTCAAGGCGTAGCATATAAAATATTGCTGGAGATGAAAGAAAAGCTATACAAATGGAAAGACGGTCTATGTTTAGAGACCAGAAAACTCAAAATGTAAAAATGTCAACTCTCTTCAAAATAATTTGTGATCTTAAAAATCCAATTAAAATTTCACAGTTGGGCAGGGCAACTTGACAAGATAATTCTAAAGCACATTTCGGCCTGTACAGAGTCAAAATCAGTTAACAAACTCTCGGAAAGGACAAACAGAGGGGACCCGTTGCAGCTGCACATTCCTTGATGCCACTTTCCTATATTCCTGGTCTCATATTTTGCAAATAACTTGAAATACTTACAACAGGATACCCATAGCGCCATAAATACCCTCTTCACTTTCTTGTGTACTGCGGCTTTGTTATCACATTTGTCTAAGAAATCTTTTTTTCCCTATTTTCACTGATTTTCTTTGTCGAAGTCCTACTCACCTCGACTCCCAGACCGAATCCAACTTTTACTACCAATCCTCTCATGATTCACTTCTGTTGGAATCAATCATTGCTTTGTAGGTGCTCTCAGAGCACGTTGTTTATAAATCATTTAAAGTGCTCTTCCACTGTCCAAGAACCTATTTCTCTCTCCCCAACAGACTTTAAACTCCTTAATAGGGAGGGTGCACGTGTGTTCTTATTTGAATCTCACCGTCTTGGGACCTTACACATGATAACGTCTCAGCTGATAAATGCTGCTTAACTGAGTGGACATGATAAACATGCTACTCAGTAGGAGAGTTGTTTTACAATGTGGTCACTTTGGGGATCTCACTCATTAGACTTAAGCAACAAATTCCCACATGAATTCGGAAGTTTACAAAATCACATTCAGCCTCAAGGAACAAATATTTGGTAAGTGAATGCATTCTCATCTTTAAATTAAATTCCAAAACAGAGGATCGAAAAGGCCCAGTGTAATGGAAGAGTGCTTGAGTTAAGCATAGCCTCTCGCAGTAAACAACGGACAACACGCTCTTGGCTGCAGTTCTCTGCACTTGTCTTATGAAATCACTAACAATATATTTGTTTGTACTTTATAACCCTCCGATGGTGATTAAATAACTTTCTTGTTTTTACAATATTGTCTGTGCTGAAATGACCTATTCTCATGGAAATAGAAAATTGCTTGGTAACTACACTCTCCCTAAGCTCTTATTTTAATGTTGAAGATGCTGGCCATGTTGATGATTCTTTACTCTGAATACTCATCACATTAGCGCACAAAGCTCTAATTTTCTTTGTAGGCAGAGGAGGGTGATTAATTGCTGCTTATTCAAAAAGTCAGTTAATGGGAAGAGAAAGAAAGCAGCCCAGTGTGGGGTTGCGTTCCCCTTTTCTTGGCCAGAGATGCTCATCGGGGCACTTGTCTGATTTAAGCTCTTCAGATGTGGAGATAAAAACTTCAGCTAATTGTGTCTTTAGAACAGGATAAACACTTGGGCCTTTTCTGAGTTTCAGCGGAGAGGTTCGGCATCATCGATGATGCTTGCTTGCCATCTGAAATTGTGCTGGCACCATCAGAGTAATTTTCCATTTAGGAGCCTCCTGCAGCAGCTGAACCCTGGCAAGTGCACTCCGTCCGGTCCTCGCGCTCGATAACGCTGTGGCCTTTGTAGTACTGGGGGTGAGGAAGTAGGTAGAGAAAATCATCTTATATTTTAGCAACTAATTGATTTAGTAGGATCCATGACATTCAACAAACATCCTTGTTACTTGCCCTGTCTTGTCCTAAATCCATCTCAGGACGCTGTGACATGAAAATGCAATTTCTTTTTGGAGCTCCTTAAGTAACCCCACAGAGTCTAATAACGTCCAGTGTCCACTGCATCTTCTCAGCATGCTGTTTCTTCGGTTTTGTGACCTGATTTGAGCAAATGACATGTATTTTGGGGAACGGTTGATGTGTGGATGATTAAAAAAGAAGAAAGAAAACAAACTTTCAAAGGGAGATTCATTTTAAAATGGAAGAAATGATGCAATATCAAGATTTCAATATGCAAATTAACCAAAATAAACGGCTGTAATGTGCTTGACATGCACTGTGTCATTTAATGGACATAGTTATCCTAGTTATTTGAACTGCTTAACGATCATTGTTAGCATCTGGTGAGAGTCTGCCAAGTTTTACAGCTAATCTTTACACACACAGGACTGCATATTGGTTACAAGAGAATAGATACACTTGCTCATTTTCCCACTTGGAGTTCTTTGTCTCCTTTCTGCACCAATTTAAAATAAATTTTCAGTGGTCATTCTCTCATTCAGGAACTAATACTTTGTACCAAAGCCCCTTTATTTATGGCCCTATATTTAAATGTTGGGAAAAGGGATATATAATACCTGAGAAAGCTGGCTTGAGAAGGAATTATGTAAATGATGTATACGTGAGGGAAAAAAGGGGGGATGCAATTTACCCAGTGAGATGAGAAGGAGTTACTGAGGGTTCTAGGAACAAACATTTCCTGCATCAGACATCAGGTATTAGTGGTACGAATAACCACCCTGGCTGCATTATGGAGCACAGAGGGATTTGGGATTGTAGGGAGAGGATACAATACTCCAGGAGCAGGGTTTGTAGAGGAGGCTGTGTCCAATCATTTATTCATATGGAAAACACATTTCCAGGTTGATTTTTTATAGTAACATTTTGGGGAGTTGCCACTTTAATCTAAAATATGAGTTACAGATAGAGAGCAGGACAGCTCTGGGGGGCGTGGGTAAGGGGTGGAGGAATCAAGCAAAACCTAAAAAGGACTCATGGACATGGACAACCGTGCGGTGATTGTGGGGTGGAAGAGGGTATAAGGGGGATAAATGGTAAACGGTAATGGTAAAAAAAAATGTAATAAATAAATAAGTGGAATAACATTTTAAACGAACAAAAACGAATTTATCCAAGTAGATTCCATAAAAGAATCTTGGTTTCCTTTCCTATGTAAATGTTGCCAAAATTTTCCATCAGTTTTCCAAACCAATTTCCTTTTTCTTGGAGTATGCAAAATGATTCTGTAGTAGTTCCTACCAGTAGAATTTGTTTGGAAATATCACTCTTTTACTTTGTTGGCTGGTCTTAATAATTTTTTTTCCTTTGAGGGATCTGAGAATTTGGTGGCTTATTCTTATTGAGGATAAAGTAGCAATTTCCAAATGCCCAGCAAAGTAACTGTGATTGTGACTAGTTGCCCAGTAGAATAATATAGCTGAAATGATTGTTTTTTAAATGGTTATCAATACTGAATTATCCTGGTAAAATGGTCTAAGATCCTATGATGAGAGAAACTGTATAAATATGAAATCACATTGTCAAACAACAGCTGCATCCTGAAAGGATATTGGAAATTTACTTATCTAGATTTAAATATGAGAAAGAGCATGAAATGTGTTAGCTTTTGAGATAGGGTTGTGGATAAATTTGCAAGTTCATATACACTGTTTATTTGAACTCTGTTCTGATTTATCCAGCTGGCTCTTCCCTACTGGATTGATAGTAGATTTTAATATTCTGTGTTTCTTTCATGTTTCAGCCAACCATAGAACTTGTGCCATTAGGTGGTGTGACTCGGGGCCTGCTCTGGGAACTGCTGGCCTTCAATAACCAGGGAGCATCGTCTTTGTTCTAAATAAAGAGAAATACAAGCGGCAAGCTTAATGTGCTGTTCTAAGTCCTTTATATTTATAATGAAATGTTTAAAACATTTTGATAGAGAAAGTTTCTTTAATCTTTCATCTTCCCTTTTTCTTAAATGCTTATTAGGGTGAAAGGTATAGAATATTTATTTATCCAGGGCTATGCCAGAGACCCAGCAGGGAAGGTCAGGGCTGTGAAATGCCTGCATAAAAGCGGGGTATTGTCCTCATTACTCACCCTGAGGGTGTCTCCTTTTTGTCTTATGCCTATGGAATCTTATTGACATTGCTTTCTTTTTCTTTAAATGTTTCCAGTTTTATTGAGATATAATTGACATATAACATGCAAGTTTAAGGTGAACAACACAATGATTGTACACACACACACACAAATGATTAACACAGTGAGTTTAGCTCCATAAACTCCATTAGCTCACATAACTACATTTTTTTTTGCCTGTGATGAGAACTTTTAAGATCCACTCCCTTGCCTTGGCCAGTGTGGCTCTGGTTGAAGCATTGTCCCATAACCAAAACGTTGCAGGTTTGAGACCCAGGTCATGGGTTTGATACCTGGTCTGGGCACATATGGGAGGCAACCAATCAATGTTTCTCTCTTACATTGATGTTTCTCTCTCTCCCATCTTCTCTCCCTTCCTTTCTCTCTAAAAGCAATGAAAAAGATGTCCTCAGGTGAGGATTAAAAAACAAATCTACCACCTTAGCAACTTTCAAATATACAATACAGTATTGTTAACTCTGGCCATCATGTTGTAATTACACCCCCAAGACTTATTTGTCTTATAACTCAAAGTTTGTATCACTGTCACCTGATTTCCCTACCCTCACCCCACCTCTGACAACAAATCTGACAGCACCTTTTAATGTTTGCCAGCCCTATCCTCTCGTACTGCTTTTCTCTCTAATCTGTAAGCCATTGCATAGAATTGTGGGGAAATAGGGAACAATGGAGTGTGTGGGGAAAAGCACAGAAGGGATTCCTTAGGTGCTTATAGCTTATTTCACCTTTGCATGCATCTTTCCAAACTCGATTTATAACATGGGAAACCTAGAATGGGTAATGTGAGAGAAGGAAGCTTTCACACCTCCACTATTTCTGAGGCATATTCTCATAGGGTTTGTCACTCTAAAATGGACCAAGGTTAGCCTTCCCTACACCTACATTCTGTTGATTTTCTAAAATTCCTTTAGGGGTAAGATTGTTAAATATAGCAAGTAAAAATTCAATAAATAAAAATATTGCATGAGGCATATTTACAGTAAAAAATCATTCATAGTTTATCTAAAATCTAAATTTAATTGGCTATCTTGTATTTTTTCTAGCAACTCTATCTGGGAAACATTCTGGAGTTTTCTTCTATCTCCAGTTTTCTCAGGTTGAGCTTTATGTGTTTACATTTAGAAAACATTTTTGTAACCAAAGGAGTCCAGCCAGATCTGAGTAGAACTCCAAATTCATCTATGTCATTGGCTAAAGGCCTTGCAATACTTCCTCCTTCCAAATTGTTTTTGGTAAATATTTCATATATCTTTTGAACAGAACAAATGTATATAATCAGGGTTTCTTTTAAAACTCTCCCTGTGCCTTCTGAACTGTTTCATTTTCTTTGGAGGACCTTGGCTTTCACTGCAGATGGAAGTAGAGTCCGGGAGGAAGCGTCACTATGGCCTTCATAGTCTCTGCAGCCCAGAAGGTTTTTGACAGAAGTTGAGAAGGTCCCAGAATGTTAGAGGGGGCCACTTCTCTGCAGGGCCACATCAGCAGGGTCTAGGAGAGCAGCTGTGCCTTAGGAATAACACTGCCCCTCTGCAATGTCCATGTCTCCACCATTAGGAGTCTAGAACTCTTTAACTCCTGAATAAGAGCCTCCTTGCCTGAATGGGAACCCACTTATAAAGGAGAGAGCTCACAGCCATTACATTGCTTGGAGCCATGAGAACTGATCTCATCATACTCTTTACTTGTATTCAGGTCAGTTAACAAAAGAAGCCCAGAAATCCCAAATCATTCCAGGCCCTCTTTCCTCGTCCTTACTTTTCGTTTCCTGAGCCACTTTAACTTTTCTGAAATGAAAGGTCAATTTGCAAAAACATCCCTATGTCCATAAGCTCATCTGTGGAAGTTCCTTTCACTTCTCCTGTCAGAGGAAAGCAGATTACAGCCCTGCTTTCCCCCGATGGCATTACTTCCCCTGGGGGTCCCTCAAATATGGCAGTTTTCTCTCCCATGTTCCTCATAGAAAGGTGTACTGGGCAGCTTCTCTTTTCTTTTTGATGACTTCCAGATCATTATTCTTATCCTTCTCATCCCTAAAACCACTTATTTTTCACTCTTCTGTCATCAGACTATAGCATCTTCCAATACACCTTTTGTTGCAACCATCTGCTGCTCCATCCGTCTCTTTAGGTAGTCCCCTCATTCCTCGAAGATTTTAGTTTACTGCTTCTTACTCCAATAGCACTCTGGTCATCATATCTTAGTGACTTCAAAATCCATCAATATGATCATTTCAGTATTCTGAATTCTCAGTTTCTTGGCCTTCATTGGAACTCAGCCATGATTTTGATTTTTAAATTACCCATATGCACATCTATTACTTCAATTTCAAACATGTCATTAACTGATTATCACGCACCCCTACCTTCCCATCTTACTCCCTCAATTATGTCAATTGCAACAATCTTTCAATTACACCCCCTCCATTTCTGCTTCTTTTCCCCTGTCTCTAACTTCCTCTCTAAATCCCTTCTCAAGCATAAAATCTATTGTTATTATACTCTTTAGCTTGCAAATACTCTCAACTTCCTTGTCCCTTTCCTCTTCGTTATACTCACTTGGCTAAATCTGGTCCTTGTTAAAATAAGTTCTCTGAATACTTCCGTGATTGAAACCAGCAACTAAAATAAATGGGACAAAATGCACAATCAAGATAATTGGTTTCATATTAAACACATGATCATTACTTTCGAGGCAGACCGTGATGCGGCCAGCCATCCTACCAGGCTACACATTCCCCCAGTCTTCTGTGCCAGTGCCCTCCCACCCCATCCTCTCACCTGACAGCCCCGCTTTCTTCCCTGGGAAAGTAAAAGCAATCAGAAGAAACTTCCACATTTTCTTATTGCCTATGTTCATCTTAATCCAGATTCTCTACCTTCCCTTCTTTGACTATATATGAACTTGATATTCTTGGCCAAGGCCAAGTACTCCATGAGTGGTTAGACTCCATCTTTTTGAGACAACGTGTCAGCAGTTCTCTTTCTTTTGTAGAAAGAAAGTTCCCACTCTATTGGATTATTCCAATTAATTTATGACCATAAACAATTTTTCCAATATTAAAAAGTACTCTCTCTTGATCTCACTTCTTCCTTTAGATACCCCATTTCTTCTTGAGTTACCTATGTTGCTGACTTCCTATTTCCAGTAACGCTTCTCCTTTTTCTTTTCAACCCCCTCAAATCATCCTGCTGCCCTACATTATCACTGAAATCAGGTTCATCAGGGTCACCTATGATTTCCTTACTGCTAAGCCTAAAGATTATTTCTCAGATCTCATCTTACTGGACCGATCAGAAGCACTTGCACAGATAATCACTCTGTTCTTTAAATAGTGTCTTCACTTGATTTCCAAGACACCACATTTACTTAGCTTTCCCTTTACTATTCTAGACACATCTTTACCATATTCTTCATTTCTCTAGTTTCTAAATGTTGGAATGTGCCATAGCCCACTTAATTTTTTCTTTTCTATTCATTCCCCCCTCCATCTACATAATTATGATGTCTATATTTATGTTTCCTGTCTGAACTTCAATATTCATATGCATTCAAATATTCTGTATACACAATGCTTACTTGATGTTCCACGGGGATGTCTAAAAGACATCACACATTTAACATTTCCTGAATAGATCTGCTGATATTCCCCCACTGCCAAATCTGTTCTTACAGCAGTCTTTCATACTTTTATTAATAGAAAATGTACCTACCTACTTTCTCTAGCCAAAATGCTGGTATTAACTGTTCTCATTCCTGGCATTCTACATGTGATTTGTCATAAATTCTACTGAGTCTACCTTCCAAAATATATCCTTAATTTATCTCATTCTAACCACCTCTATTACAACTCCTGAGTCACTTGTCCAAAGTAAGGCAATAGACTCCTAATTGATCTTTCTGCCTTTGCTCTTGCCTCTTTTGGACTATTTTAAACTAAGCAGCTAGAGATCTTGGAAAGTACAAGTTGGTTCTTGTCATTCTCTGCCCACATGGCTCTCTGTCTTCTGCCAGGCCCTATGCTATTATCCCTGGTGCCCCTCCAGCTTAGCTTTCTGCCGCTGTTGCCTCCATTCCTTCCACTCTGACCGCATAGGCTGCAACTCTTTAAAAAAATTTCATTCTTGTATTTTTTTCCATTACCGCTTAGTATCCTTATAACTCCCTCCCCCAGCACTCACCACACTGTTGTCCATGTCCATGAGTCCTTTTTCCTTTTTGCTCAATCCCTCCATCCCTTTACCTCCACGCCAGCCACTAGCTGTCATCCTGCTCTCCATCTATGAGGTTGTCTCTGTTTTGCTTGTTAGTTCGGTTTGTTCATTAGATTCCACATATTAGTGAAATCATATGGTATTTTTCTTTCTCTGACTGGCTTATTTCACTTAGCATAATATTCTCCACGTCCATCCTTACTGTCGCAAAGGGTAGATTTTTTTTTTTTTTTTATGGCTGAGTAGGATTCCATTGTGTAAATGTCCCATGGTTGTTTTATCCACTCATCTATAGATGGACACTTGGGCTGCTTCCATGTCTTGGCAACTGTAAATAATGCTGCAATGAACATAGAGGTGCTTATGTTCTTTTGAATTAGTGTTTTGGGTTCCTTCGGATATATTCCCAGAAGTGGAATCTGTCATATTTGCCAGTACATCTGATAAGGGGTTAATATCCAAAATTTATAAGGTACTTACAAAACTCAACACCAAAAAAACCCAACCCAGTTAAAAAATGGGCAAAGGACCAGAATAGGCACTTCTCTAAATAAGACATTTCATGGCCAATAGGCATATGAAAAAGTGCTCAATGTCACTAACATCAGAGAAATGCAAATTAAAAGCACAATGATATCACCTCACACCTGTCCAGATGACTATCATGAATAAATCTACAAACAAGTGCTTGGAGAGGATGTGGAGAAAGGAGAACCCTTTTGCACTGTTGGTGGGGATGCAGACTGGTGCAGCCGCTGTGGAAAGCAGTGTGGAGATACCTCAAAAAATTAAAAATGAATCTGCCTTCTGACACATAGGCTTCTTTGTTGTTACTTAAAACATGCTGTCACTGCTCCACCTCAGGGCTGTTGCACTTGCTCTTTCTTTATCTGGAAGGTTCCGTTTTCAAAATCCACATAGCTAGCTCTCGTGCTTTATTCAGATTTTCACTCAAGTCATTTTCTCAGTGAAGCCTTACATACCACTTTATCTAAATTCCATCTCCTTACCTCCATCTTGACATTTCTTTCCATCTTTCCCTGATTTGTATTTTTTAGACTAACCACTCTATAAATTTCTTGGTTACTTTGTTTACTGTCTGTCTTCCTCACTAGAATCTAAACTCAACAAGGGCAGAAATGTTAGTTTGTTTTATTCTCTGCTATATATCCTTAGTGTCTGGGCACATAGAAGGAGATTAAATAGTTATTGAAAAAAATTAATGAAAATATGTACACTCATCTGGAAGATATCCCAGAATCTATGAGGCATATAAAAAGAGTAATATTGTGGATTTTATTCACTTTATCTATTCCTTGGTGTTTTAGGGATGTAAACATACATTTTCCAGAAGACAAGGGAAAGAGTCCTAGAGAAATGTGTGTATTAGGGATCATCGCTTGGGGGTACAAGATTATTTTAAGTGAAGAAATGTTGTTTTAATGGAGTCAGGATCATGCTAGGAGCTAAAACTACTGGGAGGAAAGGCAGACCATTCTCTATGCATGTGAGTAAGGTGGCAGAGAAAAGGGGGATTTGTGAATAAAATGACCAGCTTGCTCAGCTACAGTAAATTATCTTGTATACTGAAAAGGACCAGGAATCAAAAGATGCAAGCATGTGAGCACAAATGAGGCTTGATTGTTTTCATTTTTCAAAAGGAGATATTAATATCTGCTCTACCCTGACTTTTGTAGTGAGCTTCTGTGATTACCGATTGATAGGGGTATAGAAATGTACCACAGCTTCTGAAATGCTACATAAATGTAAAAGGTTATGGTAGGGCACTGCCACCAAGAAATGATCAAGTGGCAAGTGTGAAGCATTCAGCAGTCAACAGAATGAAAATACTAATTTATGTAGTGGCACATTGTTAGCTAATAGGGAGAGTTCCAAAGTGGTGAAACTGGCATAGTCTGATGGATTATTGTGGTCTGTGGTGCATAAGAGGTTAAGGCAACTGATTTGAAACCTAATGGAATTTCTGTGTGCAGTTTGGTGTCTGCTCCCAGTACCTCCTCCAGGCTATAATGTGATTTGAAGTGGAGGAGGGAATGAAGGCATAAGTAGGTTTCAGGAATCTGTGTGCAAAGTAAGCAGCATCTGGCCAGTCACTTTGATGGGCATAAATTTCAGGGAAGGGATCACTAGAGAGTCCATGATAAATGCCTTGGTAATGTTAAAAGCATGTGAAAGACAAAAGGTGGTAGAGCAACACAGACTGAAACACAAGGTCATGGACTTAGAAGTCGATCAGATTCCTGGTTTGGCTAAAAGGAGTGACAAGTCCTGATCAAGCTCAGAAAATGTGGCAAATCACTCTGATTGTGACCACTCCCGGGTCTGAATACCTTTGTAGGCAAGAAGTTTTTCCTCATTTCTAACCTGCAGCAATTTAAGCCTATCTTTTCTTTTATAGTGGTCATAAAATTACTCAACCTCCTTTTAAAATATAGCTACTGCATTTGACTCTCTGATCTCCTGCAGCACTGAATTCCACTGTGTGCAGAAATATTTCATGTTATTGGTTTTTAAATTTTCTTGCTGGGCCATTCATATGAGTACTTATTCTCATATTGTGCAATGGCATTTTAAGCTTGTAGTTGATAACTTTGCTTCCCCTATACCTTTCCTAATCTTAAATGGTGCAATTAAGTTCTTTTCTAACTATGCTCATTGTCAGGCTGGAGAAACAAGTTTTTTAAAACCTCTCACGGCATGTCAGTCCTGCCAGACACCTTGGCGCCTCACAGGCCTGATCTGGACCTTCACAGGAAGCACACGATGCCCTACTCTATCATCACCACCAGGCAGCAATTGTGAGATAGTTTGGAAATCCTGAGGTTATTACCTGACAAAATCTTACATTTAGCTTACACTATTATCTCCAAAGATACCCATTGTTCTTTGGCAACAATCTCAACACTCAAGACAGCATCCATCTATGAGGAGGCACGGACATGTCAGTGTTCGTGGGCGGCTCCTTAAAGGGGGCTCGTCCCATCTTCGTGTGTCCAAAAGGCGGAGGGCATGAGGTTAGACTGAATGGACTCATGGGTCTTGTCGGGGGGAAACCGTGTTTGCTGTCCTTGTAGGCTGGTCGTTTCAGGTGACCAAACAAAAGCCAAATAATAAAGCCAAATAAAATAAAACAAAACAGAACATTGAACAGTTGCTGGAGGCAAAGAAAAGTGCCCGTCCAGGCTTTGTTATGGCTGTGCTTTAAATACCAGTGTGTGCAAGGAGCGCTGGACTGGCACTGGGATGATGCTGTGTAATTTGAAGCAGGCAAAGCACAGATGATCATTCTTTTTTTTAAAAAAGATTTTATTTTTATTTATTTTTAGAGAGAGGAGAAGGGAGGGAGACAGAGAGGGAGAGAAACAGCAATGTATGGTTGCCTCTCACATGGCCCTCACTGGGGACCTGGCCCGCAACCCAGGCATGTGCCCTGACCGGGAATCGAACCCAGACCGTCTGGTTCCCAGTCCGCACTCAATCCACTGAGCTACACCAGCCAGGGCAGATGCTCATTCTTATTAAATACAATATCTGCAGGTTTTAGTAGTTCTACATACCTTCTTTTTGAAAAAAAGAAAAATACCACCAAAGGGACTCAGCATTTACTATCACCTGATTCGCACCTTGTTGACACGTCCGTGTGGCTCATACCTTAGGGATGGTGTGACCAACCCTTATAAATCTGCCTGGTGAAGGTAGGAGATCTGTATTTTTGAGGACAGCAACAATACTGCTTTGATGTTACTTAATGCCAACTCTTCAGAGATCATGCGTGGCACAGGCATTTCAAATGATACGTGAAACAAAGAAGCATCAGCTGGTATTACATTTCAGACATGCTGAGGGCCCAAAATGCAGATGAACTTGGCAGAAGCCTCACAAGCAGCCAGTGCTAGACTCTGAACTGCAGTAAGGTGAGACCCCCACGCCTCACACACACGCAAAGACCATGTTTGTGGTCTTCACACGCTTTTGTCTTGGGTGCTAAATTTAAGGAGGAGCTAAAAAATTTGGCAGTCAAAATACAGAATGCTTCAATACTGTATTGAACTAAAAAGTAACACAAAAAGTTCATAACAAGGAAAATATTAAAATTTTAAATAAAAACAGCACTAGTATGGTAACTGACATTTTCTTCTCGCCTCAGGCTCCCGTGCAGGTCAGGTGATACTGCTGCAGCGGTGCAGCCCTCCTGGTCCTCTGGCTGCTGGGACACGAAAACCCCTGACTGCCCTCGGCTCCATCAGGCTTGTTCTCTGACACGTTTGTGGAGAAAATCTAAGGACTTGTATTGATGTTTCCAGAAACTGCCAAATGTCTGCAGTTTTACTCTTACCCTGGGCAATTTCTATCAACATCATTGAAGACATTGCTCCATGGATTGAAAGTGGTAATAATTTGTGGTGGTGTTCTCAAGCTTAGGTCACTGGGGATGCTTTCATGTGTTGTTTTATTGGATATATATTTCAAAACCACAGACCCAAAGAGAAAGGAGAAAAAAGAACATATGCTTTTTATGGAATTTTTATAGACTCATAATGAGCCAACTCTGGAACTTGAATTAAGGGTATGTGTTTATGATTTGACTCTGTACTGCTACACTGTGGAGAAGCTCCGTATCATGACTGCGTTAGCCTCATCACACACCCCATCAAGGCTCTATCTAAATTGATAACAGTCACAAACATGGCGGAATGGGGACTAATGAAACTGCCCTATTCATGTTTAGTGCAATTACAGAATTGGGCTTGGCCTTGAGGCCAAAATTAGTTTTTTGTCTTCCATTCTCACCTTCTTAAATCAATCCACCCAGCTACATGAGCAAGGTGGAGGAGGCTGACTTACCTCATTCTTTCTTGGTAGCTTGGAGGTCAACAGTAAATGGTCATTGTGTTCAGGTAGACAGAGCCGAGTTATGAAAGAACAGAGATTCTCCCCATGTTAACTCTGCCTAGCAGATGTGGCCTGTGCAAGTCAGGTTCTTACCAGAATATTCTTACTGGAAGTGAGAACCTAAAAGTGCAGTCTGGTAGATGTATTTCCTATAGAAGGCAGAGATAATTGATGAAAAAATCAATTTTGTAAGCCTGGCTACTTTTCCTAAAGAAGAGCCATGTATTTGCTTGAGACTGCTATCCAAATAACTAATTATCAGCAGATTCAAAGGTCATGGTTATCAGCACACCTCAGAAAAGATTATGTTCAGTGCTTAAAAGTAAAACAAACAAAACAGAATAAAACAAAAATTAATAGTACCTTAGCCAAATACAGAAATATATTTATTTTCACATGAAGGTCTAGAGGTGCAGGGTTGGCATGGTGCCAGGATGCACGCCTCTACAATCTATGTCTTCCATTCTTTTTTTTTTTTTTTTTTTAAAGATTTTATTTATTTATTTTTTAGAGAGAGGGGATAGGAGAGAGAAAGAGAGGGAGAGAAACAGCAATGTGTGGTTGCCTCTCACATGGCCCTCACTGGGGACCTGGCCTGCAACCCAGGCATGTGCCCTGACTGGGAGTCGAACCGGGACCCTTTGATTCCCAGCCCACGCTCAATCCACTGAGCTACAGCAGCCAGGGCTATGTCTTCCATTCTTATGGTCACCTTATTGTCTAGAATGATTAGTCCCATTTCTGTCATCACATCAGCATCCTGTGAGAAAAAACAAATGAAAATGGGGTTAAGGTAGGTATTACTCCAGCCAAGATGGAGGGGTAGGTAAATACACTTTGCCTCCTCACACAACCAAAAGAAGGACAACAACAAATTTAAAAACAAAAATTAGCCAGAACTGCCAGAAAATAGAATTGTATGGAAGTCCGACAACCAAAGAATTAACGAAGAAGCATTCATCTGGATTGGTAGGAGTGGTGGAGATGGACAGCCAAGGTGGAGAGGACTTGTGGCAAGGCGGCAGCTGGAGGACTGGGGCAAGTGAGGAGGTGACTGGTGGACTGGATGACGTGGTGGCTGTCAGAGCAGGCAGTCCCACATTTGTGTGCAGATAAACCAGAGGGAACAGCTGGGGAGCGAGACAGACTGCACAACCCAGGGTTCCAGACTGGGGAAATAAAGACTCAAAAACTCTGACTGAAAACATCTGTGGGGGTTGAGTCAGCAGGACAAACTCCCAGCCTCACAGGAGAGTTCGTTGGAGAGACCCACAGGGACCTAGAATGTACACAAGCACACCCACCCTGGGAATCAGCACCAAAAGAATCCAATTTGCTTGTGGGTAGAGGAGGAAGTGACTGAAAGCTCACTGAGAGCTGAGCAAGTGCCATTGTTCCCTGTTGGACCCCTCCCCCACATACAGCACCACAACACAGTAATGTGGGTTGCCCTATCCTGGTGAATACCTAAGGCTCCACCCTTTACTGCATAACAGGCATGCTGAGACAAAAAAAAATATGACCCAAATGAAAGAACAAATCAAAGCTCCAAAAATAGAACTAAGGGATGAAGAGATAGCCAACCTATCAGATGCACAGTTCAAAACACTGATAGTCAGGATGCTTACAGAATTGGTTGAGTATGGTCACAAAATAGAGGAAAAAGTGAAGGCTGTGAAAAGTGACATAAAGGAAAATATACAGGGAACCAACAGTGAAGGGAAGGAAATCGGGACTCAAATCAACAAATTGGAGCAGAAGGAAGAAATAAACATTCAACAAGAACAGAATGAAGAAACAAGAATTCAAAAAAACGAGGAGAGGCTTAGGAACCTCCAGGACAACTTTAAATGTTCCAACATCTGAATCATAGGGGTGCCAGAAGGAGGAGAAGAAGAGCAAGAAATTGAACACTTACTTGAAAACATAATGAAGGAGAACTTCTCCAATCTGGCAAAGGAAATAAAGTTCAGCAAGTCCAGGAAGCTCAGAGAGTCCCAAAGAAGTTGGACCCAAGGAAGCACACATCAAGGCACATCATACTTACATTACCCAAGATTAAAGATAAGGAGAGAATCTTAAAAGCAGCAAGAGAAAAGGAGACAGTTACCTACAAAGGAATTCCCATAAGATTATCAGCTGATTTCTGAATAGCAACCTTACAGGCAAGAAGGGGCTGGAAAGAAGTATTCAAAGTCATGAAAGGCAAGAACCTGCATCCAAGATTACTCTATCCAGCAAAACTATCATTTAGAATGGAAGGGCAGATAAAGTGCTTCCCAGAGCATGTCTAGTTAAAAGGGTTCATCATCACCAAGACCTTATTGTATGAAACGTTAAAGGGACTTATTAAAAATAAGAACAGTAAAATGACAACAAACTCACAACTTTCAATAACCGAATTAAAAAAAAATAAACTAAGTAAGCAACTAGAACAGGACCAGATTCACAGAAATAGGGATCACATGGAGGGTTGTCAGCAGGGAGGGGTACAGGGGGAAATGGGAGAAAGGTACAGGGAATAAGAAGCATAAATGGTAGGTATAAAACAGACAGGGATAGGTTAAGAATAGTATGAGAAATGGAGAAGCCAAAGAATTTATATGTATGAACTAAGGTGGAGGAATAATGATGGGAGGAGGGTTACAGGACAGAGAGGAATAAAAGGGAGAAAAAAATGGGACAATTGTAATAGCATAATCAATAAAATATAGTTAAAAAAGTAGGTGTTAGCTGACTCTTAAAAAAAGTATTTGAAACTGTCATTTGACTTCTGTTTATATCCCACTGTATAAACAGGCCCATAGTCACACCTAGCTATAAGGGAGACTGGAGAGTTGAAGTATTCTGGGTGAGCAGGTATACAGAAAAAATTTGGAAGAGGTTAATATTAAGAAAGAAGAAGATTGAGCACGGGCTGGGAACCAGAGGGTCCCGGTTCGATTCCCAGTTGGGGCACATGCCTGGGTTGCGGGCCAGGTCCCCAAGGAGGGCCATGTGAGAGGCAACCATACATTGCTCTTTCTCCCTCCCTTCTCCTCTCTCTGAAAATAAATAAATAAATAAATCTTTAAAAAAAAATAAAGAAGAAGATAATAGCTATTGGAATACAACTAACAGTTTCCACATTAGAACTACTTTTGGAATCCAAACTTTGGGAAATATGAAAAAATTACTACGGCATCAGCTGATAAGTTTACATTTCTTGTTGGAGACTGAATAACCACTTTTGAAGAACTGGTATCTCAACAACAGCCCAATTATTTAATCATTAGGTAGTTGAAAATTTAAGTGCATTAATTTTTGTATCTTGCCCTTTATCTTTTATCTTTAATAAACCTGTTTTTATTATCTGATCACTTTATTAGCACAATATTATGCTGAATTCTTGCTTCCTTAATATTTCTTTATGATCATCCATTTGATTATTTTCTCTTTCCTTTGACTTCATCTCTCTAAATAGAATTAGGTGTGATCTGATTATTTACTACATTCTTACTCTGCAGATTATTTTAAAGATTCAAAAGCATTGTCTAAAAATACCACATGGATCTACATACACTAATATGTTAAACATGAAGGACTATGCTGAAAAATATTCATTGGAAATACATGAAACTTTAATGGGAATCCATTAAACATAATATAAGGTTCAAGTTATTGTTGCTTTAAAAGTAAAAATTTATTTGCTCCTACAAAAAAAGAATATTAAGTTTAGGGCTTTTGCAATTGTTGGCATTAGCAAAATTAGCATTTATGGTTCTGATTCTTTGAAGGATCTAAATGTCCATAAATAGAATGAGGAAAATCATCCCTATTTCCTAAAGACATTAAATGATATTACTCTTGAAAGCATCAATGAGGATTGAGTCAAATGGCTGCTAGGCTGGAAATGGATAAATTCAATTTACTAGTGAGGAAACCTAGTTAGCTGCCCAGTATCTGCACCTCCATTAATGGTACTCATAATTTTGAGGATTATATGAGGGGGGACACCTCACAAAACAGAGTTATCTTCTGGAGGGTGGGTCCCTAGTAGTACAGGATTCCCTTGCTAGATCTGTATCAATGTGCCATCTGGCGTTGCTGTGAGAGGCTGTGCTCAGCTTCAGTAAATTTTTTGAAGACTCTTTCAATGTGTTTGCCTATTTCATGATGGGTGATTTATGAGCACACCTGTCCACACTGCGCTGAGTGTTCAGTAGCTTTTGACCCCAAACAGCATGACCTCTGTGCCCGACCCTCCCTATTCACCAATCTCACCCATGAGCTACCCTGTTTTGTTTCCCCAGATGAAAACAGTCTTCAAACGGAAACATTTTGCCAAAATGAAAGAGGTGAAACAATAAACGGCAGAAGCACTAAAAGGCATCAAAATCAATGAGTTCAAAAACTGTTTTGAACAGTAGAGAAAATGTATCAATAGGTGTATTGCATCAAATGGAGAGTATTTTGAAGGTGACTGAAGTTTAAACATGTAAGAATAAATATACAATATTATATAAATAAATTCCATTTGTATGGGCCCCCCTTGTAGAGTCCTGAGGGTGTTTCGATTGAGAATGCCAAAATGTACAGTATTAGATCAATTTCATGGAGGACAAATGCCTGTGTAAGACAATATCACTTTTAATTGAAGAAAAGGAAAGCAACTATATTGAAAGCTGCATAAGGTTTATAATTCTCCAGCTCTTTGCTAGAAGGAATTTTTGTTTACCATTGTTAATATTGCAGCTTTATTTCCTTCTAGTCTTTGTTCCTTGAGTAGATATTTTTTACATAGTCAGGTTCATGCTGCACATACGGTTTTTATCATGCTTTATCATTTATATTTATCAAAAATATTTTCTTACTCCATCAAAAATTCACTGGAAGCATACATTTTAATATTCTACTATGTGGATGTACCATGTTTATATAAGCTTTCTCTTCACTGTTGACGTTTAGGTTATTCCTTTTCTTTTTTTTAATTTAAACTTTATTGTATTTTTTCCATTACCATTTAGTCCCCTTATAGCTCCCTCCTACCAGCAGTCACCACACTGTTGACTATGTCCATGAGTCCTTTTTCCTTTTTGCTCAATCCCTCCACCCTTAACCTCCCCCGACCCCTTAGCTGTCATCCTGCTCTCCATCTATGAGTCTGTCTCTGTTTTGCTTGTTAGTTCAGTTTGTTCATTAGATTCCATACATGAGTGAAATCATATGATATTTGTCTTTCTCTGACTGGCTTATTTCAAAATGTTCTCCAGGTCCATCCATACTGTCATAAAGGGTAGAATTTTCTTCTTTTTTTTATGGCTAAGTAGCATTTCATTGTGTAAATTTCCCATGGTTGTTTTATCCATTCATCTGTTGATGGACATGTGAGCTGCTTCCGTATGATGGCAATTTTAAATAACACTGCAATGGACATAGGGGTGTTTATGTTCTTTCGAATTAGTGTTTTGGGTTCCTTCGGATATATTCCCAGAAGTGGGAGTGCTGGGTCAAAAGGAGTTCCATACTTAATTTTTTAAAGTATCTCCCTATGGCTTTTCATAGTGGCTGCACCAGTCTGCATTCCCACCAACAGTGCAAAAGAGTTCCCCTTTCTCTACTTCTAGCATTTGCTGTTTGTTGATTTACGGTTGATTGCCATTCTGACAGGTGTGAGATGGTTCTCATTGTGACTTTAATTGGCATTTCTGTGACAATTAGTGATGCTGAGCATTTTTTTCATATGCCTATTGGCCATCTGTATGTCCTCTTTGGGGAAGTGTCTCTTCAGTTCCTTTGCCCATTTTAAATTGGGTTGTTTGTTTTCTTGGTATTAACTTTTCTAAGAACTTTATAAATTTTTGTTATGATCCCTTTATCATATGTATCAGTGAATATGTTTTCCCATTCTGTGGGTTGTCTTTTTATTTTGTTGATGATTTCTTTCACTGTGCAGAAACTTATTAGTTTCTTTAGTCCCATTTGTTTATATTTTCTTCAGTTTCCCTTGCCTGGGGAGACATATCCAAAAAAGTATTTCTACAAGCAATGCCTGAGATTTTGCTGCCTATGTTTACTTCTAGGATTTTTATGGTTTCAGGTCTAACATTTAAGTCTTTGATCCATTTTGAATTTATTCTTGTGTGTGGTGTAACAAGGCTTCATTTTTCTGCATGTATCTGTCCAATTTTCCCAACACGATTTATTGAGTAAACTGTCTTTAGCCCATTGTATATGCTTGTTTCTTCTGTCAAATATTAATTGGCAATAAGAGTCTGGGTTTATTTCTGGGATCCACTTTGTTCCATTTTCTACATGTCTGTTTTTATTCCAGTACCAGACTGTTCTGATCTATGGCCTTGTAGTATAGCTTGATATTAGGTAGAGTGGTTCCTCCAGCTTCGTTCTTCTTTCACATGATGGCTGTTGCTATATGGGTCCTTTTCTGTATCCATGCAAGTTTTTTAAATATTTGTTCTAGTTTTGTGAAATATGTCATTGGAATCTTGATAGGAATTGCACTGAATCTGTAGATTGCTTTGAAGTATAGACATTTTAATGATGTTAATTCTTCCTGTCCATGAACGCAGTGTGTACTTACACTTACTTGTATCTTCTTCTATTTCTTCAGTGTCTTATAACTTTCCAAGCACTGGCCTTCTGCATCCTTGGTTAGGTTCGTTCCTAGTATTTTATTCTTTTTAAAGCAGTTGTGAGCGTGTCTGTTTTCCTCATTTCCCATTCTGTTAGTTTGTTATTGGCATATAAATAACAATTTATATATTTCAGGATGTTAATTTTGTATCCTGCTACTTTGCTGAATTCATTGATCAGTTCTAGTAGTTTCTTGGTGGAATCTTTAGGATTCTCTATGTACAGTATCATGACATCAGCAAATAAAGACACTTTTAACTTTCCAGTTTGGATGCCTTTTATTTCTTTTTCTTGTGTGATTTCTGTGGCTAGGACTTCCAATCCTAGGATGAATAAGAGAGGTGAAAGTGGACATCTCTCTCTTGTTTACGATCTTAAGGGGAACACTTCTTTTTACGCATTGAGTATGATGCTGGTAGTTGGTTTGTCATATGTGGCCTTTATTATGTTGAGCTATGACCCCTCTCTTTCCACCTTGCTGAGAGTTTATATTATAAATGGGTGTTTAATTTTATCAAATGCTTTGTCTGCATTGATTGATATGATCATGTGGTTTTTATCCTTCATTTTGTTTATGTGGTGTATCAAAATGTATTCATACATTTTGATTTATGAATGTTGTGCCAACCTTGCATTCCTGGAATCGATCCCACTTGATCATGGTGTATGGTCTTTTGGATGCGTTGCTGTATTTTGTTTGCTAATACTTTGTTGAGGATTTTAGCATCTATGTTCATCTGGGATATTGGCCTATAATTTCTTTTCTTTGTAGTATCTTTATCTGGTTTTGGAATTAGGATAATGCTGGCCTTGTAAAATGAGTTTGGAAGCCTTTTCTCCTCTTGAATTTTATGAAATAGCGTGAGAAGGAGAGGTGTTAGCTCTTCTCAGAATGTTTAGTAAAATTCACCTGCGAAGCCTCAGGACCTGGGCTTCTCTTTGGGAGTTTTTGATCACTGCCACAGTTTCACTAGGGCTTTTCTGTCTATTCAGATCCTTTGACTCTTCCTGATTTAGTTTGGAAAGATTGTATGTTTCTAGAAATTTAATAATTTTATCCAGCTTGCCCAGTTTGTTGGCATATAATTGTTCATAATATTTTCTTACAATCCTTTGTACTTCGTAGGTTTCAGTTCCTCTTTCATTTCTCTTTTTCATGCTTTCTTTTTTCATTTTCTCTTTTTTTTCTTGATGAGTCTGGTTACAGGTTTGTCAATCTAGTGTATTTTTTCCAAAGAACCAGCTATTGGATTCATTGATCTTTTGTATTTATTTCTGCTATGATCTTTATTATTTCCTTCCTCCTCCTCAATTTGGACTTTGTTGTTCTTTTTCAAGTTCCTTTAGGTGTGAAGTTAGATTGTTTATTTGAGGCTTTTTTTTTTCTTTTTT